>CM074433.1:26400000-26817500 GCA_037101425.1 Elopichthys bambusa | reverse complement strand
GACAAAAGCTTGAAGAAGAACAAGTCCAAGGACAAGAACACCCTCGATCAGTGTCAAAGCATGAGACCTGCACAAGACCATGTAGTTGATTCACCCCTTCTCAGCGTACTCCAGGGCCTGGAGGTCCTGGAACACCCCATTATGGAGGACAAACCAAGTGCCGGGACCAGAGATAGTCGCATCCAGAATCGTGACCTTCCACTACCACCAACTGTGGATGGATACTCAACAAAGCTGGAAGATGAACATAAGGAGCCTGTAGTTGTCTCTAAGCTACATGTTGATCCACCAAATGCATATCTAAAACCTTCACCAGATCTATGTTTGAGCAAAAAGTCAAAGGTCCAGCCAGTGCTTCCCAATAAAAAACATAAAGAAGAAGATGCCTCCCTGAAGGGTGCTGAGAAGCTCCGGGTGGACAGTAACTTGGATCAGTTGCCTATGAAGATGAGCAGCCAGATGGAGCAGAAGACAGCAGTAGAAGAAGATGCTAATATAGAATCAGACTGTAAACAAGACAGTCAAGAAAAGATGGAGCCTAACAGGTAAAAATCAACTTGATTTTTTAATCTGATCTTTGTTTGTTATATACAAGTACAGTATCGAGACACTTTCGGTACAGTACACTTTAAGTCAGCATGAAACAGAAGTTGTGCAATAGTCACAATAGTTCTTCCTTATATGAGTGAAACGGCTTCTTTAACAAGAAAATATGTAGGGCGGGACTTTATTTTGTCCATAGGTTGATTGGATCGACACATATTAAGTAAAACAGTGTTGTAAGCTCATGTGCTGAAGCATTGTGAGAAGGAAGGGGGAATCAACTCACTACTTTTTAAATTCTTTAAAAAAATTATTAACATCAGCAGTTGAAATCATTTCAGAAAATTCATGTATTAACTTTTGAATAATGTTTCCAGTGGAAAACAAGAAAAAAACATATCATGTTATACTGTGTCTCTAGTTGTGTTCACTGGAAGTTCGGCAGCTGCGCTACAGAAAGCTGACAGAAACATTAGAGTAAATAGTCATTGCTATGGAAATGATACACTGTCAATTTTAGTTGCATTGGGTGTAAACCGGCAGGTTACACATCCATGTGGTTCTCATGACATCCAGCTCCACCTCTCTGGGTCATGGGTTGAGCTTGACCTAGTCCAGCCCCACCTTTGTGGATCTAATGGGTGGAGGGATAGAGTTATGGGTAGGATTAGACTTTCTAGCTCCACCTATTATGCCCAAATCTAGCAAGTGACTTTGTCTACACTGGATGAGTGGCAAGTTGCCAACAGTAAATTTGCGCTTGCGCCAGGGCCGTAACCACCATAGACATTGAGGGGGACAAATCCCCTCCAATAATTAGACATGGCCAAATTGTAACCCCCCAAATTTTGAAATTTTTGCACTGCTCTGCTGCACCTCATTACGCAGCACTCTGCATGTTGTTGGGATGACAAAAAGGTTTAAAAGTTAAATTTTTAGTCTGGTCTGCCTCAGCGGTCTAACAATGCTCTTCAATGTCAAATGATTGAGATGGCCAATCAAATCAAAGTAGGCGGGGTTTAGGTTCTCTTTTGGCTTGTGCACACAGACTTGCTTATGATATACAATCATTGATGAACATCTTTGATTTTAATGATGGGGGGGGGGGGGGGGGGGGGGGGGATATACAAGGGCGGATTAGAACCCTGAACCTTTGACACGGTTAACAAAAAATCTACCACTAGACCACTAGAGAATTTAAATGCTGGTAGTGGAGAATCTTGGGACTAACAATATATTGTATTACAGATATAGTATACAAATACAAGTACATGTGTGCATATATTTTAATGCAAATGTTATTTGCAAATAGTTCCAACTAGAATTAGACATAGACTGTTCATCATTCACTGTTCTGTTTCTTTAGTGCAAGCCAAGGCCGTAACCATGTCTTGAACATTGGGGGAGACCTTTTTTATATATATATATATATATATGGTTATACAGTATTTGCACTGTATTGTGTATTTTGGCACAGCTACAATTCTTTATTAGCCATTCAGCATTGTGAACAGAAATATTCATTTCTTTTAAATACTTACACATGGCAGTACGTGTGATGGCAGAAGTGTCACCATAAAAATTCACCCCTTTTTTATGTATATATATATATATATATATATATATATATATATATACATATATATTATATATATACATATATAAGTATGCACTGGTGTACAAACAGTGTTAGAATGTTGCAGACGTTTTTCTTTTGCAAGTAGCTACAAGCTGTTCATAAATCTTTGGCGTAAACTAATCTTAAACAAATACCTCCTTTTGTAAATATTACTTCCAGCTCCAAGATGTCCTCGCTGCAGCCTGTATCGCAATGACACACTGGATTAAATCCAATATGCAGTGGATGCGTGATTTTTTTTTTTTTTTAACAAGGGTAATGTAAGGATGTAGGCAGGGATGCATTAAGATAAACCAGAGTCCTCTAGGCTACAGCATTACACATTACAGTAAGCCCACTAATAAAATGTCACTAGGCCATTAGACAATACATAGACATTTAAATTTGTGCTCATGTATGAATAAATTTGAATGACATAAATTTAGAAACTTTGTTGTTTTTCTAGCTGCAAAGTCGTTGATAATGTCAGTAAAATCTAATCTTTGGAGAATATCACTCTTGATAGACTTTTTTTTTTTTTTACCAAGGCCAGTTTTGAAAATGAGTTTTGAGTGTTGAAATATCCTGTTCACACAACAGCTTACAATAGCGTCTCGCTACTGGCCCTGTCCTAAATGGCACACTTCATGTGCACTTGCGGTCTTGTTGACTTACAATGGCTGCTGGGTGTACGTTAAGTCCACAAGAACGTAGCGTGTCCCATTTTTCATTTTAGGTTTCAGAAGGGTGCTCATGAGTGCCCCCTTTGCGGCCGATATGGTTTCTCGATTTCTCACACTTTTGCCGAGCTCCGCAGCAGACTTCTACCCTACAGTCGAAGTGCCATTACATCACGAAAGTGTGGACTCTGAGGAAGATCACAAGGGCTTAGGGTTCCATTTGGGACAGGGCCACAGTCTGTATAAATGTGCAATGGGATCTATCAGCTGTAAAAATAGTGATATCAAAGATATCAAAAGTCGAGGTGCAAGTTCATCCATCAAATTAACTGATAGCTCATTGTAAATTGAGACATTACGATGATATATTAAAGAAAGAGTGGGGGTGTAACCCCTGGCTAAATTCCCTCCATTGGCCCTTATCAGTCATGGCCTCCTAATAATCCCCATCCTCTGAATTGGCTCTATCACTCTCTCTCCTCTCCACCTATAGCTGGTGTGTGTTGAGCGCACTGGCACCGGGGTCTCTCCTCACCCAGGGGTCACACAGGGGTCTCTCCTCACCCACCACCCATGTGCAGCATCCACCTGGATGACGCGACAGCAGCCACAGTGCAAAGCACTTTGGACATACAACAGTACATAATAAAGCGCTATATAAATGCTTAATTCATTAATTCATTTATTCAACTCTTCACAGTTAAATCAGGAAGCTGCACTGTAATGTCAGACTAATCCTCGTGTCTGACCACATACCGTGACAGCGTATAGTTTTGTGATACAATATATGCTCTCTTTCCTTTGTGACAGCGGTTCTGGCTCGTTGTACATGTACATCAGCATTGATGTCACGCTTGAGATGTTCTCATGAGATACAGGATGAGAAAAAACATTACCGTGATTCTTCGAGATCTGCTCTGTGTATTTGGACATGCTTTCTAATACAGTTTATCTCAGGGGCCCGCCCTAGACTCCAGTGGAAACCTTTGTGTTACTTTTTTGTATGGTACTAACAAAATGCCAGAATATTAAAGGGACAGTTCAGTTTTTGGGAAATTATTAACTGATGTTTGGGATGCATTATAGATTTTGGGAAATGTGGGTGTTGAGGATTCTCTTTTTACATCAGGCTTTAAATTATTACGTTATCTTGATTATCTTGATATCTTGATTAAACCCGCACATGTTTCTGTTCTGGTTAATTAACTTTCCCCGTGTATTTAAGCCCTTACTTTCCTTAGTTAGGTATATTGTTTATGGTTTAACATGGTTGTGTGTTCTCCTGAGTTTCTCCCTTAAAGATTGTTTTTTTTCTCTGAATCTCCTGCATCATGCGCATCATTGCAGCCACACATGACAGATAGAGCCATATTTCCCATTTCCCTAGCTGGCATGTAAATGACTGGCAATGAGGTCACAAATCTGTGACTGTTATTAGTGACAGTGAGGTCAAACAGTGTTTCAATAGGGATCCTCATAAATTTACATTAGAGGGCAGCAGAGAGCAACAGGAAGAACAGGGATTCAAAGGAAAGTTTGTTCATTCCTCTCAGCTTTCAAAAGGGACTTGACAGACCGTATACATGAAGAAACAGACTGGGAAATTCAATTTACCATTTTAAGTTAGGAAACACCTCATTTGGCCTTTTTTTATGAAAAAGATTTTTGTTGTTGTTTTCTTTTAATTTGTAAGTGTTTGAGTATGAAGTTGCACAAGGATCTAAGGTGAGTTTATCATCACGGAGTAAATGTCAAAAACGTAAATGGTAATTGTAGTTTAGTCTAAAATGTTATTTTACTGTTAATACAAAAAAGTAATTACTTTTAAAATCTTTCTGTAATTTTGATGACAGTGGTGGCTAAATTGCACGTTATTTTTAGCTTTATATATGATAGTAATATTTAGTAAGTACTGAACTTGAAAAATGAATGTGAACTTTATATCTTTAAACATAGCCTTAGATACAAAAGTGTCCTGTATCGTATATGGTGTATTTATAATATCAAATGATAATGCTTTGTTACTTTGATACATACCAAAAAAACAAACAAACATGGTATTATAATGGTACTTTGTCTTGGAGAGGCCTTTTAATACAGGCAGGCTATATAATCTACATAAGCATTGTCCCCTGGATTGTTATAATTGGTCAGGGCTCTTTATAAACAACACCTGGTTAGATATTTTCTCTGTCATTTGTAAATACGGCTGAAAGAGAATAATGATGTGAGGTCAGCCAGCACAGCTGGAGGATGTGAGAAATGTCTTCAGGAAACAGTGTGTTAAGAGTCTTCCTTCTTTTGTATGCAATGTCTTGAGCTTCACCTTTCAGTGTGTTTACTATTGTAAACTGGCGTCACTCTTCCAGGACAACCTCTGATAAAACAGTATAAAAGATAATTTTCACTAAAAGAAGATCATACATAGTCAAAATGCAAGTTTCACCTAAAATCTTTTGTGGCAGTATTCAGCAGTAAGCAGCATCTAGATACTGAATACATACTTTAAGTTTATGAGTGTTGGACCATTTTTTGGGTTTTTCATCCCTGACAAGTTGGACGTACCAGATCACTCCCAAACCCTTCCAAAAATGTTTTCCTACTTAATACCGCAAATTAACATTAATTTATTTATTTTTTTTAAAGTAAAAATATAAAAATTTTCCAACGTTGAAAGTAATTTTTGATTTGACAGTAAAATTGCTGTTGCTCGTTTATCAAACAACACATTTTTGTTTTTGTGGTAGTATTTTCCTCTTTACCAAACACTCTTTCTGCAATGTACATGTAGGAAAATCATACTTTTACATGTTTTATATGTATACATTTATAATTTTATATGTATACATTTTACATTTTTACATCAGTCAATTTCTGAAACTTTTGAACATTTCCACTGTTATTTGCAAGACAAGAACAGTTGCCCGTATTCGGGGAAGATGCTGTTTATTGAGATTCTTTTGTTTGAAATATGAACGCCACATCCTGTCACTGATGTGGCGTGCAGAAGAAGGAACATGAACACATTTTTCACTTGCTTTGGATGTTAAAAGAAGTTCAAGTTCCTCTGTGAGTTTTATTAAGCATCTTCTGACGTGAAAAAAAAAACAAAAGAGGAATAGCAAGAGAAAAAAAAACACGCACATATGCATTTACAAACATTTATGTTAGATGCGATTAATCATGATTGTAAATACTTTGTGTATATATATACACACACACACACATAAACTTTATGCAATTAATCCCGATTAAGCGATTTGACAGCACTAATCATTATTCTCTGCAATACTTAATTCTAATTTATATTTTTGTATAATGACACGAAACTGTATAATTGACTTTTTCAATTGATAGTTCTCTTTTATACTAAATTTAACCTAAATTTTTGCTTAATTTGCATGTCAGTTTATTTAGCTAGTTTGCAATGTAAGTAATTGTGCATAAAGTAAGATAATCTGCAGTCAACCTCGCTTTGGAAGTTTATTTTGCAAATATGACTAGCTGACTGTTAAGTGCATTGCATAATATATAATATGAACAGTTTGTGCTACTAAACAAATTTGACAGTTTTTCTTTTCACAGACAGCTGGACACCACAGACAACAAAGGAGAATATGTGGAAGTAAGGCCTTTTTTTCTTTCTCTTAGCAAGAATCACTTTTTAAAAAAAATGTATTTAAACTAGGCAAATCTCTCATCCTTAATAAGGAGGATCTGTCTGTTCTTAGAGGCTTTCTCCTGACAACTTGCTGAATATGGTTATTTCATGCTTAATTAGGCAAAATCCCTGTATTCATTAACTAAAAGCACCATTTGGAGATGTAATAAGAAATTAATCTAATTAGTTTCTTTTGGAATGTGCTGATTTGGTGCAAATTAATGTTCTTCCTGTCCCTACCCTTATTTATAGTCATTAAGATATTAGATTCTACATTTAATTGCTGTGTAGTGAACTCTGCTACCTCTAGATGGAGCTATAAACTGGTCTTTATTTCCTGGAGCTCTGTGTAAGGGAAGGTTAGGTGTGGCCAGGCTCACATGACCCTCAAGCCTTCAAAACACACGTTCTCATTTACACACACTGTATGAAATATGTGTACACAAATACTGTAACTTCCTCTTTATCTGACACATGCACCTTCTTACTCGTATACACAGTCTAATTCAGTGGCCCTGCACTGTTTTTTTTTTTTTTTCTCAATTCTGATTCCTTAATTCTTTTAGTACTTTTGAGGAAGAAACATTGGGAAAATCGCTGAGCTCTGCAGTCTGTTGCCAAATGCAACATGTAACATATTTTGTCATTCATGCATTAATTTGTATACCATTATAACAAAAATTCTGGAGAGATAATGTGTCTTTACACAATGTCTTATAAACAACCAGTCATTAACTATGATGATTAAAAGGTACACTATGTAACTTTTGGCCCTCTAAAAAACAAAAACAAAAATGCATGCATTTTGCGGAAGAACATCGTTTTGGTTTGCTGTTCGTGACTATGTGGATGAAATGACCTTTTTTATAATAGATAATGTTTTACAACTCTGTTAAAGAGCTACATATGGCAATTTATCTATGGAAATTCATTTACCTGCTGAGTAATGAAAACCCCATCTCTGCATCGCTTTTACAACATTTCAAATCCCTCAATTCTTGCCATCTCTGAAAAACCAAGCCAATGTTGATTCTTGTTTTATTACGAGCTCGGTCACGTTCTCTTGTGAAGCAGATTCTCCTCTGTTCTGTGTTTGTTTAAAACTCTAAATTATGCCACTCCTACACCATACAAGTGTCAAAATAGCTGAAGCAACTTTCCCCTGTTTACGAATATTACAAATATAATAATCGCATGGGCGAGTAACGTATGCATGCAATTTCCCGCAAAAACCATGCCGTCCAGTCTAAAATATTAACTTTTATAATAATAGGCTTACCATAGTGAATCAAGGTTAAACAAAAACATGTTTTGGAAGAAGAATCAATCATGTATTGACTAATTTTTTTAATTTTGTTAAATTTGAACAAAAAAGTTACATAGAGTACCTCGCACAAGCCTTACATAGTAACATAGTATAACATAACATAGTAAAACTTCTTGCTTTCATTTTAAAAATAATCTGATCGTAGGAGCCATTTGTTTGGGATTTTGACAGCACTGGTCATGAAGAATGTTTTTGGTTCACTAAAAAGAACTGGCTGATGAGAGTAATTTGTTCAGAGACTGAGACATCAAGTGGCAACATGGCAATGAGGCTCAAAAATATAATATAAATATGAAGTTCTCTGAATGTCTAATTAGCCGTTTAAAACTACTATGAGTGTCACTTTAGGTAGTTAATACAGTGGGAAGTTGCAGGTTATTGTTAGCGATATCTTTATCTTATTTCCAAAACACAAGATTTGATCTTATATTGGTTTATTTGTTGTTATTGTTGTTGTTTTTTTATTGGTTGTTTTTCGTAGCAATATCTGGCAACACTCCAGCAATTAAACTGATGGTAATCAAAAAATCCCATAGATAGTGTGGGCAGGTTATTGCTAAATAACACATTTAGTAAGACAATAATCATTATGATATTATCTGTAAGAAATGGTATCAAGTATCAACGCTATCAAAAACAGTAGCATATTAAGACTAGTACACAGATCTGTACAACAAGTAGGTTACAGAATAAAATATGCCAAATATGTAAACAATGGCAATGAAGGTTATTTCATTCAATTTAGTAGTTAACCTTTCACAAATAAGTCATGCTAAAAACATTCATACTCTAGAGCACAGACAAAGCTGTTGCATAAAAACTAATCAAATAATAAAATTATCTAGTCTATAGTAAAGTATTAGCAAATTGTGATGTAATAAATAAGGTCTAATTTAACGATGTCCTTCCTCCAAAACAGACAGAACAGAGAGAGTACCCAAAGTGTAGAATGGCAAAAAGGTTCTGACGAAATACGTTTCATTTCTAGTTGTTATTGTTGTCATGTGCATTTGTAGTTGTTATTACAGCACGATTCTTAACACCCCACGCCAGGCCTCACTAATTTTCAAAACCCTGGTTATAGCCATGAGTGACAACACAACAATTTGTCATAAATTGTTTATTGCAAAATCAGCAAAAACATCCTTACAATCTTTCTATCATTTTATTGTAATTACTAGAGACTGCCTAGGTCTATTTATTTTTTATTTTTTTTGGTCAAACAACCTGTCCATGTTGGTATGCATCAAATTTGACTAGTTTTTACCAAGTGAAAGATGAATTTGTGGTAGATTACTGTACTAGTTTGATTGGATGCACAGCCTCCTTTTCCTCCACTTCATGGATGCCTCTCTTCTCCACCACAATATGAAACTTTAATGGTGTCTGAGTTAAAATGAGTCTCTGCCCTGAATGTTCACTGTAATGGCAAAAAACCAGCTCTTTCAACTGGAAACAGAGATAAACAACTGGTCTTCGCTCCAGAACAGAACATTCCCAGAGGCCAAGACATTTGAGGTGTTCGTAATTGTGTTCTTCCATTCAGCCGTTGATACCCGATGTTTATTTTCTGCTGGGCTGTCATCTCATTATCTCGGCTGTTCTTAGATCTCACACCTTTCCCAGCACCTTAGGATTGAACTCCCAACCTTTCTGCTAGCCGCTAATACCAATTAGCAGTTTCCTTTCTGTAATTGTATTACTGAAAATTCTACTGAAAGATACCAAAGCTAATCTGCCCTAACAGCACAGTACTTTGTACCATAGTGTTTATAAGGTAATACCATGATTCTATTTTGATACTTATTGAAAAACAAACACAATTAAAGCTGCAAGCAGCTTACCGCCACCCGGTGGCCTTAGGAAAACTGAACAGTGGGTGATATTCATTTAAGCGGATAAATAGAGGAGAAATATGGCAAAGTCATTTTGATGCACCAAAGTTCCTGCTGCCAGCAGGTGGTGCTTTCCCTATTACTGAATATTGCCAAGTAGATGTCTTCAGGCCAGGACTCTAATGAATCATGTGAAGATTGGGGCAGATCGGACATTGTATGCCTAAGTTACAACAACTTCCTGTTTCATGGTGAAACATCGAACTTAGTCAGGCCGCCACGGACACGCCCTTCAGTGAAAATTGACCAAATGTGACCTTGATCTGATTAAAGCTCTAGGAGGAGTTTGTTAAAGTACAATGTGTGGACAAAAACTGCAACAATTTTGCAGAGAAAATTCAAAATATCTCACTTCCTGTTGGGTTTTCAGATTTTTTTGTAGGTGTTGGGCTGTTACATCTGTCTACCGAATTTCATACCTGTACGTGAAACGTAGCGTAGGTGCCGCTATCGAGCCATTTTGCCACACCTAATTCTGAAACCCATATCAGATGTAAATTTTCACCACTTCTGACACGTGTGCAAAGTTTCATGAGTTTTCGAGCACGTTTAGGCCCTCAAAAATGCGATTCATTTCAGAGAAGAAGAATAATTGACTGAGCAATTACAATAGGGTCCTCACAACATCAGTGTTTGGGCCCTAAATATATAGTATTGTCATTGTACCATGTCCACCAAATCATATTATGTCCATGGTTCGTTTTTATTACATTTTAGCGTAGTCTCATTTGTATCGAAATGAACAAGACTTAACTGATATTTGTACATAAAAAGAGTTCATTTGGACACAACATGGAAATCTCACTGCCACAGTACTATGGGAGGTTGCTTAGGCATTGCTAGTTGCTAGGGTGTTCTAGATTTCTTTTTTACTGATCAAAAGAGGCCAATCCCTGGCAATAGTAATAGTGATGCATAAGAAAAATGGCAATAGTAATAGTGATACATAAGAAAAATGAGATATAGAGAGATGAACAGTCAGTTCATCAAAAAAAAAACAGGCAATGATTTGAGAAAGACAAATTGATGTAAACCCAGCTGGTAAAAGATGGGGGTTGTGATACCCCCATCTCCCACTCCCTCCTGTTTTTCAGCATGAAAATACATACAGAACAGCCAGTTATTCTGTTTAAATCAAGTCACTACACAGCTCTGCATTGATTGGTACTGTAAACTGACTAGACCTCACACACTAACATGCTTCTCATGGTCATCTATTACTGCTACAGATCAAACCAAATGACCAAACTGCTTGATCAGCAAAAGCAGTGCTGACTTGGGCAAGAGCCATATTGGGCAAGAGCTATACCCAAGAGCCATCAACTACAATACCCAGAATTCTAAGGAGGCTGAGCTCATTAATGTTAATGGGAAGGGGGAGGTGAGACGTTCGGGCCCTGTAGGCAGATGGAGGTAGAGACAAACCACCTCTACCTCCTCATTATCAGTTTACTCACAGAGTCTAGCTTCTCTCTATTGTACCACTGCACCCTGCCTGCAGGACACTCTCTGTGTAATTAATATTTAACTGAGAGAGAGATTGAATGAAAGATTGAGGAGGGGTTGCGAAGAAAAAGCCATGATCAGCATAGATACACATAACAGCCAGCGTGATACCGAAAACAAGAAATAGAGAGGAAGCACAGAAAGTAGAGAATTAGGACAGAGAGGAAGGAAAGAAAATTCAAGATCTCTTTAATATCACAGTTATTTCTCCTAGACATTATGTTAGTTCTCCTTGCAGTGAGATTTTTTGCAATGAATTGAAAATTTTGCTAAAGGCTACTTTTCAGATTTGTTTCTCTTTTAGAGTTTGGCAGAAATGCCAAGGTCATGGTTTCAATGGGATGGAATTGGAAAAATAATTACTGTTTTCAAACATTTCCCTCCATTTGCCATTGGTTAAACAAATTGGTTAAACCCCAATCTCACACCATTGGTTGAGCAATTATTGCTGTGTTGTTCTGGTCAGGGCACTCAAATAAGTATAGCAATGCTTTGATAGTACCACAACGCCACAGGGAAATCAACCTACAAAAAATCAATTCAGGCAGTAATTTCATCTCTCACAAATATCTATCTGTGGTTGCCATATGGTTGTCACCATGTGTGTGTCATGTGAGACTCATCGTATCTGTGGTAATAACATGAAATCCTTTTTTCATTACATGATCTCATGAGACAAACACATACCATAACATATGATGTTAACCCACACAATGAATTACACCACTATCTTTTACTCTTTAAGAGGTTCGACTTGACATTCATCCTTCTATTGTCTTAGACTGATGAGCGCTCAACATGAAATTAACATGTTCTTAGCGGATTATCTGCAAATGCACAATAGCATCAGTGAGATTTCTTTGCAGAATGGGTTTCATCTAATTATATCTTTTGTTTTTTTCATTGTGTGACCTCCCTAGTTGATGCTGTAAGCTTCATTGCTTAGTAAGCTTGTTACAGAACCAAATATATAGACGCAAAATGCTGATGTGATCCTTACAGCCACACAGATGGCTGTCTGGTCTTAGATGGTGGATGTGTCCAGCAGGTGTGTCCAGTACTTCTCCTAGAGGGCCACTGTCCACTATGCAGAGTTTAAATCCTAATTAAACACATCTAAAGCAGCTAATAAAGGTCTAGTATTACTACAAAGGGGGTGCCCTTTGATCATGAAAGTGAAAGTGCACTTTGCGATCCCGCGTTCCCATTTCTCCTCCCTGGGAACGCGATTTCGCCCCTCCTTCTTGGGAGCACAGACTTAAGTTTGGTCTCATTTTAAAGAAGACCCTTGGCAGATTATTGTTGTAGAAAAACTTTTTTTAAAAGTGAAATAAAAAAAAGTTATAAAGGTTTAAGTCTATGAAAATTATTTATGAACATTATTTTATATAAAATATATATTTTATGAAACATGTTGAACTCTAAAACTGCTAGAAGTTATGTTCCAAATTTGAGGTTGATATCTCAAAAAAATAGCTTTCAGTAAGATTTTATTTGGGCGCAGTACCAAATTCTCCCCATTAGATGTCAGCAAAACTCCGCTGGTACACACAGTGGTTGGATTTGTGATTTGCTGTACAGTAGAGTTTTTCTCTCTCAAATATTACAAGCACACACACACACAATTTTTTTATAACACACATACAAACCACACTCTGACATCCCTACCAGCACACCCACACAATTATAGCTGCATAATTTATCCAATTGGCTCTATAATATGCATAAGCAGAAATCAGGAATAAAGCGAGTATTTGCTTTATGGGCCAAACTTGAGAAAATGGCACTATCTGGTAGAAAATAGTAAATGTTTTTATTTTGAAGCCTTGCCAACAGAATGAAAGCCTATTAACAAAGATTGGAACATATTATAGTTAAATGGTTAAAAATGGATTAAAAAATGCAGTTTTAATGGGGACATTTTTGCACTTAACGCCCTGAGAGGAACTATTTTTTGTACCTAGTGCAAAATAGATTTTGAAGGAAATGGGGATAAAATAGTAAAATTCCAATAAAAATACACACCTGAGCAAATGTTTATGAAGTTGGCATTAACACATGCAAAATGATCAAAAAAACAAAACTGAAAAAGACAAAAAATAGTTTAATGATCATTTACTCACCCTAGTATAAGTCTGAACTCATGTTAAGGCTTGTTTGGTTACAAGATATGCAAAATCCATTGCTGTTTGATATAAAACCTGCCATGTCTTGATTCGTAAAGTTTGAATATGCAGAAGCACAAATAATATTTGAGAGCTATTACAGAGGGAACGGTTATCTGTGAATAACTAATTAACTTTCAGCCTGTTCCTGTTTCGAACGATTTCAGCATGAGCAAATGACAGACTTTCCTTTTTTTTGATGAACCATTCCTTTAAGGATGCTGCTGTCAAAGCTTTGAGTTGGTTGCCATAGCAAGGCGTCCATTTTGATGTCACAATATTCCCCAGGGAGCAAACGCCCCACCCTAGACTGCTGTGCCAGAGTCAGACTCATTTCATCTTGAGTAAGTATGTGTGCGTGCGTGGGTAGTATCCAATAGGGAATATTCAAGGACTGAGGCTCATTAGCAGGTTTTTACTACGTTCCTAGAAAACATCATTTTATTTCCAAGCACAACTCAGATTCTAAATAGCTCCTGCATGCCCAGACTTACAACATCCACTCCTGTTAAAAAACAAAACAAAAAAAAACCTCATACACAAACAGTCACGTGTGCCTGGATATAACTATTTTCTCTGCTTGTGCAACACAACTGTGGGAGTGTGTGCATGAGGGTGAGTGTCTATAGACTGACTGCCCCCCTCCTGCTTTTCTTTTGCAGTCTTTCAAACCCGGAATAAAAGGGAAAATTCCTTTGAGTAGGTGCTGAATGTGTGCGCCACATACCTCTCTCTCTCTCTCTGTCTCTCTCCCCCCAGCATTGTTTGGAGCCCTGGAGGAGGGGGTGGGTGGGGTCTCAGTGCCTGCAAGCATCTCTCTCTTTCTACATCCCTCTCTCTACCCCTCCGTCCCTCCCCCCATCCACTGCTTTCATCCAAGAGCGATGAGGTAATCCCTGCCAGCGCTGTGAAGCATAGCAAGCGCTAGAGTGAGAGTAAGAGGCAGTGGAACTGAGTGGGAGAGATACATTGAAAGTCAGAGAGGGAGAGAGAGGGAGAGAGAGAGAGATCGAGACATTGAGAAGGGAGAGAGAGGAAGCCGGTGCAGATCTGGGATGACGCTGGCTCCAGTGGAACAGCGATAGCACTGATCAGTTGCGGCAGTGGCTTGAGCGCGGGTGAACGCTAGGAGATAGGGCATGACCCGGGGCTTCTAGTGGACTCCAGGGGTGGAAGAGCCGAAGAGAGGAGGACCGAAGCCATGACGGAGAGATGCAGCCTGTGGAGTGCCCTGTCAGCCGCTGCCTGCTGCTTCTACAGGGGCTCCTTCATGCAGGTGCAGGTGAGAGGGGGGCACCCCCTGAATGCTTGTGTGTGAGCATGCAGCCACAGAGTATGTGCATGTATACACTGTGTGATGCGTGAGAAAAGGTGTGGATCTGGATTACATCATCTCTAAATATGCCATCAGGAGTTCCTGCATGAGAAGTAGAGGAAGATGCATGTCACATTTGTGGTGTATGTGAGCATACATACTGATTCCTCTGATTCCGTTCAGGGCATCTGCTTGCAGGGAAGGGTGCCCCTCAGGGCTATGTGTTTGGCCCGGTACAATTGTGCAAACCCAACAACTGTGTCATTCCACCAGCCTGGGCTATGATATCACTGCACCGTGTGTGTGTGTGTGTGTGCGTGCATCTGTGAGTCTATGTGCCGACTGGGCTCAGCTCACTTTGGCTCAGCTGTAACACTAGTGCTGATGATGCACAGTTGGATGAGCGGGTAGGCAGGGCTCTGTTGTCACCCTGCGGTTATGTAGTGGATTGTAATGGGGCTCAGGAAACAGGAGAATGCATCAAAGTAGCTCTGGAGGTCATGCTTTTTATATCTGAAAGTGAAGATATATTGTTTCATACAAGGCTCAGAATACAAAAAGAAAACTCTGCATTACTCTGTCGAGGTCTGATACATGATCTCAGAACAACACAGGATTTCAGTGGGAAGGCTGGAAAAGGGGAGTGGGTGTCGTCTAATTGTCCTCTATTTCAGCCAACTTGGACTGGATAACAACAGTACAATTTTGGCTCTGAGTTTGGGTGGTGCACTAAGCACTATAGAAAGAAGGACAATACTTGTTTGCCTCATTTACTTTTCTCACCCTCTCTGTTTGTTTTTCCTGTTCCTTTTGAAAGCTAAACAGAGGTTGTTTAAGGTGATGAAATTATAGCGTTTTGCACTCCCCTATTTGCCAGAGTGACACTCTCTCACTATAAATGCACAGCTGGGTGCAGATGGTAAAAATGTGTCCCTATAAAAAAATGTTTACAGTGCATTTTAGCATAAGTTATTGACAGTTTACAGATTTCACATTCTAGACCTAAGTTAGTTATAGTTACTTAACCCTTACCACTATGTTCTGTATATACTTTATACTTTCAGTAAAATCAAATCAGTACAAAAGTGAGGGGATTTTTTTTTTTTTTTTTTTTTTTTTTTACAGTTCTTAACATTGTACAGGAAAATCTCTTGGCTAGTATGTATACAGCACAAGCTTAGAGCAAGCCATGTACAGTACACACAGTATAAGCACGCCTCACAGTTATGACAATTTGGCATTTACTAAGAACAAAATGAAAATATTCAAATCCATGTAGGGGCCAAAGAGGTCCATAGACTGTCTGTAATGATGTATGTGTTCGTCACATTGGCCACCTGAGCTCAGAGTGCACCAGGAGGAGATGATGGTGTCTCAGCTGCAGATTGATAATAGTCATTCTGAGTTGATTTTCACATGCAGAAAAACAGACAATGAAGAATTTCTTTGTGTGTTTGAATTCTGCAAAGTAACTTGATCTTGTGTGTACCTTTGAGTTAAACAGATTTTTGCTTTACAGTTTATGGAATTTACAGGGCAGTGGTCTAGGTAGATATTTTGGTCAGTATAGTCATTTGGATAGCTTGGCCCCAAGTAACTCAAGCCCTAACCTTTATATTTCTAAACATAATTCTAAACCAGCCATAAGGCTTTGCATGCAACTTGTCCAACAATGCCTTGCCTTAGACTTGGGTTTGAGAGTCCTAAGATCCAGTCTGGACCTAGAGATTCAGTGTGCAGTTCTCCAAGTGATCTCAGATGTGTCCCTGCATCAGCCTCATTCTTAGTAAAGATGGTGCAGTCTTGATTTTAATTGGGCTAGGGTTACTGCGTGTTTATCAGGGACAGCATCAACCCCAAATCCTCCATCTGTCTCTTGCAGTTGCACTTTGATTGTTTCATCTTAATCCCCCTATTCTTTGCCTGGCTGGCAGCTCGACCATCCTTTCGCCTGCAACCCCACTTGCATATGCGGTCATGCTAGTTTTAACCACAGGGGTCGGGAACCATATTCACACTGGGGGTCCAAAACTAATACCCCATTACCATTAACACAGATTCCAGACACATCAAGTTAGTGCAGTTGTCTGCTTTGGTGGGTCGTCGCCCTAAGCTGGTGCGTGATTCATAAATTCCCCCTCAACCTCTCTCCCTTCCAGCCATTACAAAAAATATTAATTTCATATTCAAATATTCAGGGGTATGACTCTCCCTCTCCCCTCGTTCTTTCTTCTCTTTTTCTTGTATTTTCCTTTCTATCCTCTCCAAATCCTCTCTGGTGCCACTGTCTCTTCCCCAGGGCTGCGGCGGCTTAGCAGCTGTTAAACAGAAAAGTTCAAGAGTAAATCTGCCTGTTACTGAATGTGAGGATAACCTAATTACACAGGGCTGTTTTCTCTCCTAATGAACGCCACGCGGATTTGGAGTGCCAGGATTTTTTATATACCTCCCCCCAAACTGTTTCTGTACCAATTTCTTCTCATCCCTTTGATAATGTGACTGAACTAGAAGGCCCTCAGAGACTGGATTAGTCTTCATTCATATTGTGTATACTTCTCAGACTAATGATGTTTGTTCTGCTTTTCTTATCACACAAATGAAGATGCTGAAGTTGTCAAAAATGCCAAATTAGACGCAGACCATCTGTGCAAAAGTTGGATGTATTTGTGAATCACACTGCCCCAACAAATGCCAATATTTCAACCATTCTAAAGTTGTTTGTTCCTGGATAACCACCTTAATACAGACTTGCTCTGACACACCTATCTGGAATTCCTAAAAATCTCGAAGACCTTAATTAGCTGGTTCATGTGTGTTTAACTGGGTTTGCAGCTAAACTCTAAAGGAAGGTGGTCCTCCATAATTAGGTTTAGACACCTCTCAACTACAAGGTTATAAAATAAATCCAACAAATTCTATCAACCTCATTTATTGGGACAATGTGAACTAGCCTTTGGTGATCCTGAACAGGTTAGTGATATGGATGGTTTAAAGCAGTGGCTTTCAGCCCTGGTCCTGGATGGAGAAACTACGAGTTGGTTGTGTACTATATTTTATTTATTTTATATTTAAGTTTGGGTGGAATGGAAGTGGAATTAATTAGATGTTTTTCTATTATTTGAACTGAGATCAGAAGGAGTTTTTTCTTGGCTAGCCATCAGGAGTCTTTAATGCTTCCATCCCTTTAAGAGAGCGGTGAGATCACAGAAAGCCCCTTTCAGCTCATCTCAGTGCACGTTTCACCATGTCTCTCTTCTATCACTTCCTCGACTCATCCTCTCCACTGCCTTAATATCCAAGACAATCACATTGTAAATCCAATAGGTCAATTCGATTGGTTGTTAGCACTGAACAGGAAGTGTCTCTGTCTTAGGCATCCACTATCAGATGCTTCAGTGACAGCGGATTATCAACACAACCAGGAATTAATTTACTCTGAAGTGAAAGAAAAGCCGGTATCATGAAAGATATGTCCTAAAGTTTCAGTCCCTTAAAGGATCTGTTGAGCAGGTGGGACCAAAGGAAAGGGGGCTGGGAAGTGGTGCAGGCTGGAGTCAGGTCTCTTTTTGTATGTCCACTTGACTGTTTTCCTGGCTTGACCTTAGGGTCGATAGGCAACAGCACACCCTTTTCCAGTTCACTGATAAAAAAGAGTGAATGCATGTATATGAGAGGGCTCTTCAGTAGACATCACAAAAAATATACTCTAGCATAAACTTCATTAGACAGAAGGGGGCCTTGTCATTACTTACTTGTTTTGGTCACAAAAGAGGGGACCACTTCAAGGATATCAGCGGGGCCGGAGACACTGATCTTAACATGTAGAATCAGTCGTGCATGTAGAATACACTTGATCGGTGAAGGAAGTTTAAGACATAGCTTGCCCTTTTAAACTTCTTGTCTTTTTATCCTAGTTATTCTAAAATTATGTTCTGTAAATAGCCTTATCTAGTGTTGAAAATATGGCCAGTACGTGACTTGACTTCGTGCCTTATCAGTGCACAAGGTTTAGAGCTTTATAGTTTTGCGTGAGGTAATGTTATGTCCATTCACACTGTTGTTCTGGTATTTAAAAAATTATGGACATTTGGGTCAGACATGCATAAAACCGGGCTTGTGTTTATCTTCCTGTGTTTAAGCATGTGTTTGACCAGTTCAAGCAGGGACCATGCGTTTCCTATCTCTGTGACATTTGAGTACTTGTGACTTGTTGGGCTTGTAGTCATTCCATCAGGACTCCAACCTGCCCCTGTATGCATCATTACATTACCAAAGCTCCCATCACTTTAGAAGAGATCCACTACGGTGAGTTATGCCATGCTTGATAACATAATACATGATAACAAACATAAAAATGTATTTTATTGTCTGAGATTGAAGTGATACCACCCACCACACAGCAACCAAATCACCCTAAATGACAAAATGATGAGAAGGAAAGATTAGACAGTTAATTGCTGTAAATGAATTCAATTCCATTTCAGCAGCAGCACCGCAAAGTGTGGTGATAACAACATTTAAATTCCGGCAGAAAATGGCATAACTGAGTCTTTTAAGCTTCTTTAGACTGTTGTGTTGTCTGTATTGGATTAGTTATAGACTTGTGTAGAGCATGTAATCTCCAGTTTTGCATTGTATGTTAAATTGAATTAACCTAGTTTTCCTGGTCATGCGCAAGGCAGGGACTCTAGTCATATTCATTGGCACATATTGGTGGAGGTCCTCTATGAGAAGCGGTAAGACAGAACTGTGAATTTTTTAACATCTGAAGAGTGGATTTCTCCTCGAAGATCCTGGAAAGAATCACATTCATATGTCTCTGCAGCAACTAGAGAAAAACAATGACATCATGTACAGGGTGGAGAACGAGAGCGAGAGAAGAGAGAAAGGCACTTTGACATCACAGTGGGATATTGCTGGCTAATACCTAGTGTCTGTGGTACGGTTTAGCACATGCTGAGAAGGGTTAGTGTATGTCTAGTGGGGTTAGCTAAGTGGCATCAAAAACACACGCAAGCAGTCTGGTGTGTGTTTATCTGTGTAAGGTAGCTCCCCAGCACTCTTCATCTTTACTCTGCTCCCCCAACTCCAGGAGGAGTGCATCATCTGCAGTGTCGCCATGGTGACAGCCTCACGCTCCAGGACAACCCCACCCCCGTATCCCAACCCCCATCAGAGACGCACTGATTAGGTTGCTCCAGTCACCATGTGTCTGCGTGTAAATGTGTGTGTAATGAATGTGTGAACACCGTTAAGCCTGCTGGTGAAGACATTTGTGTGCGTGCCTGTGGTTTTGTGTACACCTGAGCTGCATGAACAAAGCCCTGGGCTCCACACTTTTTCATCCCATTATAAACTCCCATTAGCACTTCATTCTAGTGTATGTCTCAAGTATCATTGTGCCGGGACAGTTTAACAGTGTACCGCTACAATGCAACCCTAGCTGAGAGGTCACGGGCCACCAACCAATAAATGTCCCTCCCCAGCTGTACATGAATGAAAGTGAGATCTCAGCACTCCACCACCGTTTACGCTGCCAGCCAATGGCATGCACCGCTGCGGAGCTCTCCGGAAGAGATGACATCATCTCCAGCCAATCGTAGCATAGCTCAAGGGCTGACTGCTGCAGGCTCAACAATGCAATGAGATACAGAGAGAGTGTCTCACAGAGGTGCGATAGAGAGAAAGAGGAAGAAATGCAAGGAAGCATGTTGCGATATCCTTTCGTTCAGTGCAAACACCAGATATGATGTTGAAATGACCTGAAACGCATTCTGTGTGCTATCAGGGGCAGATGACAGAAAGGCAGGTGTGTGTTTATCTGACAGTGATATCCCTCTGTGACCTGCCAGCCGGCATTACAAGGCAGATCTTCTTGCCAATGTGTGTGTATATGGATCCCTACTGGGATGATACGACTATTTGCCCAGGGGTTGCTGACCACACTGAATGTCTGTATGTTCAATATGCAGTGGCTTTTAACATTCAGTAACCACTTCATAACCTAAGCCAGAGCAGCAATTTCCATGTGCTAATGTGACAAGGAAAAAAAAACAGCCCCCGCCCTTTTGTTGTGCTCTTTCTCTCTCTAGGCCTGAAAAGTACTCTACGCAAGTATACAATTGCAGACGAGAATGCTTAGCCAACGTATTGCATGTTGTCCAATGGTGGTTGACGCTCTTTATTTGCTGTTAGTGTGAATTGTGCTTTAATATGCATTTTTTTGCATTACAAGCCTTAGTACTCAGGGTATTTTCGATGCTGTGGAACTTATTTGGGTACTCTGCTATTAACAAGTCCACAGATTTATTCAGTGCTTGAACTGCCACTTCTCTTTTTTTACCTTTAGCGTACCACCAGTTTTCCTTGCGTACCGGCATTTCCAGCATGTTGCATGTACAGAAGCCCGCCACGCCCTCCCTTCTCCCTTCTCCCTTCTTTGTTGAGCAGGATTATTTTCAAACTGTGTCTCTATCATGGCAATAGTAAGTCTAAAGAGCAAACTGAACTGACTTGTCAATTTATGTCAGTGCTATTTCTAGCGCCCCTTGTGGCAATGCTGAGATGACAGTTTTTATTTGTGTTGGATTATTGTATTCTGACACATTTTATAATACAACGTGTGAAATTGAGCTTGCTTGTGTCCCTCTTTTTCTAAATTATGTAATGATCCACTGTGCTTATCTTAATGTCATAATATCGATAGGTCATCACTGTTTGTAGAGGAGTTTGTATAATGTGCTTGGTGTGTAGGGACAGTTTTGACACATCAGTGACAGCTACGCTTCTCTTTATCCTGAAGATGTGTGTGTGTATTGATCAGAGAGAGTGATGAGCATGTGTATGCATCACGTCGTGACTCACTTGATAGTCATCACTGAAAAAGAGATGTGCTCACGCACACTCTTACACATAGGCTACGATCACACATGCAGTTTAATGTGGCCCAATTATCCAAGTGTTTGGATACAACAGAAATCAATGACATTTGACATTTTCAATTCTAATCTGGGCCACTTTCAGTGTCTTCACTGTGAAAAGTTCGGTTGGAATTCATGTGATTTGACATTTAAAGGAGTGCTCCACCTGAACATAATTTCCCTTTATTTTTTTAATCAATACAACTCACACACTGACAGTTTTTCCTCTACAGTTTCCCTCATGATAAAATTAAAATATAAAAACAGCATAGTTTAGTTTCTTCTCTACAGAAATAATGTTGCCACAGATGTTGCCAGTTAATATAATATATATAATGTCTTGTGAAAGCATTCAGACATCTGAAATTTAGCTTAGGAACTAAATTTAACCCTTTTTTGCCTCCTTACCCTCAAAATTAATGGATATGTCAGGTAGGGTCAGGTGTTTTGTGTGCCAGGTAGGGAAGTGTTGCCTGTCCGGACTAGTGTTTGAAATAGGCCACATTTAAATGCTAATGTGAGCAACCTCACAAGAAAGTTGGATTCGAGCAGAAAATAAGAATGGCACGAACTTTTGATTGCTGTATGAATGTAACCATAGTTACACACACACACACACACACACATCCATAGCATTGCGGTTCCATCAGCAAAGGTCAGAGAATGATCCGTTAACATTTCCTCAAAGCACAAACACTGCCAGTGCTTGACATGTGCTTCCTTCTGAGCTTTTTCCACCACTTCCTGTCATCTTTTTCTCCCTCTACCTCTCACTCCGAAGGTCTGAGAGATGGATGGTGGATGTGATGAAAGATGCCTGTAAGGTTACACTCATAAATTCACTTGTATTGACCTTTCAAACCGCCCTTTCACTTTGAGATGGCACAGCGTTCCGTTCATGTGAATCCGGAAACAGCCTATGAGACTGAGTTTAGCACGTCAGATTAATTTTGAGTCTGTAACCAATCAGATGAGTAGATCCGTGTTCATAGCCCTTTTACTTTTATTGTATAACTGATGCTCTGCAGAAGTGCTGCCCAAAGTCTTTTATTGAATTTGGTGTCTTCATAATTTCAGCTGGTACGTCTTCCAGGCTGTGTAATTAATCTACGGCTGACATTTATTGATTAATCAATTGGACGTGTCTTTATATTCCTTCGCCAACTCACCCCTGCTGCAGTTTTCTCATCTGGGGCTGAGCCCAGTGCGGCGTTGTGGGATGTGCGGTTTATATGAACACAAAACAGCTCCTGGCCTTACACTTTTACACTAGTCTAATGCTCAAACACACAAATGCTGCAACTTTTCATAGACAGAGATGTTGGATTCATAACAGTATTTGATGGGGTTATATTGATGTGTCCTTAGACCCTACAATCCATCAGTGCCTTGACCTTTTGACCCCTCACAGCCTGTAAATTGGCTCCTAATTGGTTGCTCTCTTAGAAAAACAGGAAGCAGAGGTGTCTCTGGATTGCAATGGCTCATTTTGACAGTTCATGAATATTAACGCTTGTGCGGTCAGGTCAGGCCAGGTGACTGTCTGTGCTGCAAAAATATTGCGTCACTTGAAAAATTACTGCCCTTTCCAAACCTAGTGAGCTGCCTTGTTGTCTGCTGCCTGCAGAGGTACTCACTGTGTTTGAAACATGTCTAATGAGTCCATTTAATCACCTTTAATTTTTTTCTAAATGGTTGTACATTGTTATTTGCCACTGGAAGTCATTCATTTTCAGAGAGAGTTGGTGATTTGAGGTGAAATTACTGACAAAGTTGAACAGAATCTGCTCACAAATGGCTTGACTCATTATTGATTTGGTTTAGCACATGTTGCTAAGCTAACAATATGATGTTCTAATAATCGAAAATATAGAACACACACATATTGGGTAAAAAATATTTACATTTTTATGTTTAACTTCTTTAAATCCTGCTTTCATTAAGTTTACAATAATAAAAAGTAGCTCACTTAGCTAGTCTGCCATCTTGGATGATTTGTTTGACACAGTACTTTTTCTGGGATTCCCAAATTAGTGAAGTTATCCTATCTTAAAATTTGACTTTTGATTGAGCCATGCTTTTGTATTGTGATGAACCTTCATCTATAAAGGATTATCAAATGAAAGTCTAGATTTGCATAGATGAATCATTTGTAATTAGATTCAAAACCTGAATTTAGGCAATAGATAAAGTGCTGTCTTGGTAGACAGCTAGGCACTAGGATTTAAAGCAGAGCTATTATGTGTTCACATACAAATTAATGCTCTAACAGTGAAATTACAGCAGTTAAGCAGTCACAAATTTCAGCACTTGAAGTTAACCACCACAATCATTGTGTATTCTCTGAAAATTTTTTTGGTATGCTTTGTGGGAATTCAAATCTTGAATGAGGCTCCCACTGTTTCTATGATTTCAGCTTTTTGTTACACTCGCTAAATAACGGCGCTGAGATGCTATTTGGCTTATATGGATGCCGCGAATGTCAAGGCATTTATCTGCAGAGATGTGTTGTCTCTAAACCCGTGATGAAAGATAAGTCATGTGTGTTTTCCTGTGGTACTTGCCCCCCTCTATGACACCATATGCCCAAAACCCTCAGAAACACACTTGCTTTGAGCTGCTCCCCTAACACATAGAGACCAAACCACCCGTAGACCCCATATGGCCAGTTTTCTCTTGCTGCTTGTCCTCTCTCTCTCTCCCTCTCGTGTGTGAGCCCAGAGGGAAGAGGGTAATCAGGATGTTTCTTCTGCGCCTGTCAATGTAACAGGCCCATGTGTCACAGAGCTGCGTTATGAACTGGCAGTAGCATACAAAAATACACACAATTTTATGGGCCCAACCACAAACCATAAGACGTGGCCTTGTCTAAAGTTGTGATGTCATGCATGAGCATTTTTATCAGGGATAAATAGTACTATTAACTGAGATTAATTGAGTTTTCATTTCAGGCAGTTCAACCTTCTTTGTAGTAGTTTTATCATTATTTTTCCTTTTACATGCCACATAGTTTTAGTTTTTTCATTAATGTAATTTAGAGGTTTTGAAACTTGAGTATATTTTAAAGGGGTTGGTGGAAAACTGGGAGAGAAAAAATGTTTTTTCAAAATGTATTTTTAGGGCTCTCAAAATAAACTTATATTTGTAAATAAGAAATAAAAATAATAATATACCCTGTGCATAAATATGTACAAAACATAGGTTCGGGAGGAGCCTAATCATTCAGTCCTGTCAGTCTTCATTACGAGCATTTATCCTACATCCACCTCCCCATCTCCTCTTTTCCTCTTATTCTTCTTCTACGCAATACCGCTATAGGGTGGTTGAGCTTAGAGCTCGAGGCAAGCCACGGTTTTGAGTCTCTGTCAAGGACAGCAAGCCAAATTCATTTACCATTAACTATTAAGAATGGATGGGCAGGCAAACTTGTGAAACAGTATAAATAGATCTTCATATATGAAAATAGCCTCCAAACGTGAATCTGTGAAAATGTGCTCATGTCGCTTCTCTGCCTCTATGTAAATACACAGTATACTTACTGCTTAGATGTGTCCAAATGGTCTAGATATGGCTAATTTTGCCTGATATAATTGACTTATAATGTCATGAGGGGGCCAAGTGGAGAGTCACGCATCCCGTACGCCAGTGGATACACCTCCACACACACTGACAGGAAAGGAAATAATAAGCGAATCCACTCTTAGACAGGCAATCATATGCAGGGACACTCCATTATCCAGCAAATCCCAGTAATTCCCAGCATTCTTCAGTTGAATTAGAGGCGTGTAAGCTAATTTATAATTGATGCTTAATTATCAATCCCATTTGGAACGATCATTACCTATGCATAGGAAATCATTTAAACCCTGAGGCCTGATAGTACACAGGAAACACTCAAGGTTTATAGCAAAGACTTTAGATGATGGTGCACTAGCATTGCTATGAATGGGAGAAAGTGCAATGCACAATATGGCGGAATACGTCCCGCCTTCTAAGTAAACAAGCCAATCACGTCACTGTATCACTGCAGCTGCCTTTAGAAGCTCAACAGTATTCTTAGAAACAGTCAATGTTCTGTGATGCGAGCTTATGACTGCAAATGCGCATTGGCTGGTCCAGCCTGAAAAAGGCTTTTGTCATGGTTTTAGCGTTTTGAAACAAAATGTATGAGACACAATTTGTCTCATAAGAATTTGATTTGAAATGTTGAGAATTCATTGGTGATTTCAAGTATGACATTTTAATTGTAAGCTTGGTAAACAGCTTTGGAGAATTTGATGTTCCCCATTCATGACTGAAATAGCCGCCTGAGAGGCTTTTCAAAGGTTGGCCACTGAGTGAAATGACTTGCCTAAAATGAACTTTGGTTTATAGATATGCTTGAACTGGAATGCATGTTAGCACACCCAGAATTCCCAGCAACACAACAGAAGATCAGTGGCTTGACATGTGCAGAAACCTAATGTTGACAGAACAGCTGGCTGATGGGGTGTTGTCCGCATATGTCCACCCGAAATTTCCCCCTCATTTCCCCAAGACACATCACACCGCCCTTGAGACGTCCCATCAGAGGGGACCAAGCAGCATTTCCATGACAACAGCATGACCAGGTGTTTGCTCTCTGAAAGTTGAGGCCACAGTCTTGGCACATGAGACGTCTCCACTTTCACACACCCACCCTGTACTATCTGTGACCCTTGGGTGAGCACAGCAAAACAAAATGCCCTCCGTGGCATGCAGCTGACTGATCGTGTTTGACAGGAGTGAGTGGGTGTGTGTGTGTGTTTTGACGTGGGACTGACTGTATCAAAATGCTAAAGAGCTCCTTCATTTTTAATGGGTTGAGAGGTTTGCCAATAACAGGAACTGCAGGGCGGCTTTGAGATGACCTAATTCCTGGTGCTGCACTCTTCAAACTTCTGCTACTAATTCTTTAAAGTGGAATGCAAGTGTATGTGCCTCCCTACTGAGTTTATTATCAATAAAAATACCATAGTACTACCATGTTTTCTCAAACGTTATTATTGTACTTCTGAGTAATTACATTTTCAGACATGTTCCACAGTAATACCATAAAAAAGTACCATGGAGTCCCGTGTAAATACAATTTACAAAACTCTACCGTAGTACCGTTACAGTAATTTTTTTATGTCATATTGACTTTAAGAGTTTAAGTAGACCCTCTTTTCGAAGCAGATGGCAGCCATACATCCTGCTTCAAGACTACAAACTTCACAGTCAAGAGTCATTACACCTAAATTTGACTGCGAAGCACAAGAGGGAGAAGAAGTGCAGAGAAAAGACAGAACGAGAGAGAAACAGGAGAGAAGGGGGGAGGATACAAAGATTGAGGTATGATTTCAAACTGGAAAAGACTGCTGAGATTATACAAGAGGTTTAAAATGTCACACTGTACATTTGTAAACCTTGAGATAACATTTTTATGTGCATATTCAAAAGGTCAATAACATTGATTGGATTAATATATCTCACAACAAACTGACTCAACATGACCTGTTTTAATAACTGCTTGTTCATCTGTGAAAATGTCATCATAAGTCTGCTCTGGCTGTTTTAAACAAATAATATGGTATCTTCATTTCAGCCTCAGCCTGGGGTTTAAAAAGATTGTAACCCAATGTTAAGCACAGTGTGAAAAGCTGAAATGAAAAAAATTGCTAAACACACTTACATACACATCAACTAGTCTTAGATCAGAAAAAAAATGTTGTTTTAGGGGGTCTGATATCACACTGAGCTTACAAATCCATTCACGGTCCAGAGCGCATCATTCCATGCATACTGAATTAATAAAATGTTCCAGATTCACTGCCCATACAGCCTGAGCACTAACCCTCTGCTGTGTTTCTTCAAGGCGCTCCAGGACATTGACTCAGATACTCAGATTTAGATTATTTTGGTTGAACTTCAAGGTTTGATATATTAAATAGTTAGAGAAAATTCTGCCATCCTTTATTCACCCAGTGTCATTCAAAACCTATAATTGTCTTTCTTCCAGAATGTACAGCTTGCTCTTGTCCATAGAGTGAAAATGGATGGTAATTTAGACTGTCAAGCTCCAAAAAAGCACCATAAACATATTTAAAAAGAGGTCCATACTACTTGTACATTGTTATTGACATCCAATCTGCCGCAAAATATTTTGAAGCAGCAAGTTGAATATGAATGAGATCTGAGATTGATCTATCATGGATGGAACATTTTCAATTCAGTTTTGGCTTCAGAACACTTGAAATATGGAATGCTTTTATGGTGGTTTTTTGTCTGTTTTGAAATTCTGTAAATCATTATACATTTTCAGTTTATGGCCAAAACCAGCTTGAAAATTCTCAGTAACACTTTAGTATAGGGAACATGTATTCACTATTAACTATGACTTTTCCCTCAATAAACTCCTTATTAAATTTACTGCTTATTAATAGTTAGTAAGGTAGTTATTAAGTTTAGGTATTGGGTAGGATTAAGAATGTAGAATAAGGTCATGCAGAATAAGGCATTAATATGTGCTTAATAAGTACTAATAAACAGCCAATATTCTAGTAATATGCATGCTAATAAGCAACTAGTTAAAAGACCCTAAATAAAGTGTTACCAAATTCTCTTAGCATCTCCTTTTGTGTCCTGTGGATAAAAATAAGCTATATGAGCAACATGAGTGAATTATTGAGTACATTTCATTCTTGGGTGACCTATTCCTTTTAGAAATCTTTAGCCTCTTGTATTATAATTAAGGTCATCTTACTGGACAAAGGAGCTGATCTAAGACCAGAAATATTTTAAGCATGTGGATATGGATGTTCATGTAAACAAGGTTATCTATTTACATCTCTTAAGCATGCAGAACATCAGCTTAGTTTTGTTGTTCATAGAGTCAAATGAGATCTAGTACCTCATTTGACCTGCATACGTGCTTGTTAAACACTAGAGAGTGTGTGGGTGTGATTGAAAGAGAGACAGACAGACCGAGGGAGAAAATCTAAGAAACAGAAATCTTTTTAAGATCTAATATGTTGGGATGTAGGCCAGCAATGACAGATATGGGGATTTGGTGGAGATTTGGGTGGTGTAAGACAGCAAGGATAGATGAAGGGATAATGCAAAGATGGTTTTCTGGGAGATAAGGGTATGATAGGGGCATTAAGACGGCTTAAGGTGGGATAAAGGGACAACAACACCACATGGGCAGCAGATGGACAACGTCTTAAAATCGGGACCCCTGGATCAACTAGAGGGATAGGTCACAGGACTATGTTTTTTCTGTGTCTAAGGAGATGGACAAGGCTCAAACTTCAAACGTAAACATATCAAAGTAAAAAAAAAAAAAACCATTATATTCCGGAATGTATTATTAACCTTGTCCGATTACCAGATATACTCTCAAAGTCTTGAAAACTACTACACCAGTGATTGTGATCAAATACCAAGACTTTACATCTGACTGAACATCAAATAGCGGCGCGACAAAAAATGTCTTTAAACATATGCACAATAATTGGCCACAGAAGGCATTATTACTGATATTAAGCATAAACTTCTTCTATGTTACAGTGTCAGATGTGTAGACACACGCACGAAGAGGAATGTAATATCAAGAGTCAAGCTTTACTAGAGAATCCAAAGGAGCATACAGGAACACAGGAGAAACACACACTAACATCAAAACGTAAGCGATACCCGACAACATGATCAACAGAAACAGGAACTTAAATACACAGATGATTGAACTCAAACGAGGAACAGCTGACATGAATGTGATAGTGTCCATGGTGACAGATTGTGGCGGGAAACTAGAACAAAGGAACATGTGACAGATGAAAACACAAAAAGAAAGTCCATGTAAATGTAACATTACGCCCCCTCCCGGAAAGGCGCGTCCTCGCACCGTAGAGAGAGGGGAAGAGGAGGATAAGATGCTGAAGATGATGTAGGAGGCGGTTCAGGAGGCGGACGGCTAACCGGGAGGAGGCGGAGAAACGGAGTCCGGGGTGGTGCAGGAGGTGGTGAAGTCCAGGAGGTGGCCTTGAACAGGGGCTGCAGATTGTTGTGCCAGGCACCAGCCAGGGTAGTGTCCCACACGGCGTTGATGGAGGGAGGAGCCATGGGAGAGAGTTGCTGACGACCACCATGGGGAGGACCGAAGTCAACAACGGCGAGGATGGAGCCCACCGCGTAGTTGACGAGCTGAGGAGGTGGAGAGATGGTGACGATCCAAGCGGCCGCGACGGAGCCGCAGTGACGACCTCCTGAGATCGAGGAGGGGATCCGGAGGTCTGAAGATGCGCAGGAGTGACCGAGGGCGGAGACGGAGCCTGAGGTAGGGCGGAGCAAGCCGTAGTGGAAGGGGTGGAGGGCCAGAGAGCAGCGAATGGTCCGTAGGTCCGCACCGAAGGCGAAGCGATGTCTGACCCAGGTGGAGCCGACGTGCCGAGGGAGTCCGGTGTGGTCGGAAGGCCGATGGTCGACTCAGAGGTCGAGGGTGGGAGGAGCGCAGGCGCAGGAGTCAGAGTGATGGGAGGAGGCAGCTCGAGATCATCCGAAGCTGGAAGCAGAGCTTCGGGCTCCTCGTGCCCAGGAAGAGGCGGATCCTGGCAGGCCCGAGATGGTGCCACGCTACTGAGAGGAGGTGGTATCGAGGGACTGGAGGGAGACGGAGATGACTGGGTGGCACAGATGGCTGTGGACTGGGAAACAGGCTGAAGTTCCATGAAGACATCTAAGATAAGTGGAGAGTCACTGGAATGTTGATGAGAAGGTGGGAGAGGAACGCTGGACGGGACCAGTGGGGAGACAGGCAGTACAGGGCTGGACGGAACCAGCAGGAGTGAAGGCAGTATAGGGACAGGACAGGTTTCCTCTCCACACCTTAAGTCCAGCAGTGTCTCAGCAAACTCACTCTCAGTAGCGGGGGGTGGGCGGGGCTCATTTCCGGACCCTCGAGGTCCACCATCACTCCCTCGGCGATGACAGAATCAGCCGGCTCACACACCTGGTCAGGTACACGCTGCTCGGGCTCCGTGGCGATGTGACCCCCGATCGCTCTTGTGGGCGTGGGCGGCTCAATCGCAGCGGTCTCCATCGTACTACCTGCGGTGGGCTCAGGTCGAAAATCCTCGCCGTCTGGGTGGTTCTGGCTGGGCACTGGCTGGGAAGTGGGGCTGGCGTCGTTGTCGTTGAATCCTATGGTCATAAGTGATCCACATGATGCCAGCACCCACTCCACGTAGGACGCGAAGCTCCCTCGAGGACCCTCCCCGGACAGCTGTGCACGTGTGGTGGAATTGAGTCCAAAGTGCAAGAACGTGCACAGGCAGTAGTACGGGAAGGTGGTCTGATGTGCGAGATCCAAAAACAGTTCTAAATATCTCTCGAGGGAGCTTTCTCCCTGCTCAAGGCACATGAGTTTCACATCAGGGAACATAGTGCAAGCAGGAGTGAAAAAACGGGAAACAAAAGACTGACCACGAAAACCAAAAGGAAAATACTAAATAAAAAACGTTGCTTAAAGTTTAGGTCGGGTATTCTGTTACAGTGTCAGGTGTGTAGACACACGCACGAAGAGGAATGTAATATCAAGAGTCAAGCTTTACTAGAGAATCCAAAGGAGCATACAGGAACACAGGAGAAACACACACTGACATCAAAACGTAAGCGATACCCGACAACATGATCAACAGAGACAGGAACTTAAATACACAGATGATTGAACTCAAACGAGGAACAGCTGACATGAATGTGTTAGTGTCCATGGTGACAGATTGTGGCGGGAAACTAGAACAAAGGAACATGTGACAGATGGAAACACAAACAGAAAGTCCATGTGAATGTAACATTCTATGGTCAATTTGGTTTTTCAGGTCAACAACTGTCATGGTGGAGCAACTTGGCGAGCATGTTAGTAAAAGTTAGTATTAAGGATAGTTAACCCAAAAAGTTTTTTTGTCATAATTTTCGATCACCCTCATGTCATTCCAAACCTATATGACATGAGGTGCGGTAAAACAATTTACTTATTTTTCTGTGAGATTTAACCAAAATTGAAGAAATGTCTCTGTGTTGTTGTTGTTGTTTTTTTTGTCAGTACAGTGATTACCACCTCACATTTTTGGGTGGACTGTGCCTTCAAATTGTAGTCATCTCTGTAGATAGCTACCTAAATAGTATTTCCACATTTGAAGGTACCTCTATCGCCCCCCTTGAGTACGGAGGTGTGTTACCGCCATAGTTATGCACATAATGTACAGAGGAACCACTTGCTTGCATTCACACTTTCTACTTTTGCGCATTTTCATAGATTGTTTTATGGTCTAAATCATATTCCACATCAGTGTGGCAGGTGATTTTAAAACCAGCTGTCCTGTTATCTCTCAAAGCATTGGGTCAATGCTCAGCTAGGCCGACTGGATTAGCTCTACCCCAGAGAGCAGACTCAATGGCAGGCGCTGACCTGTGAATCTTTATCTGCCATATCTGTGGTTCGTGTCAGCCTAATGGTTTTTTTGCGTCTATGGCTTTCCTTTCACCCACAGGGGCAGCTGCACTCAATCATGCACAATCTGAGTGATTGCAAAGGTTCTTCTGATTGGTGGAAATAGAATTAGGTGGGTGGGGGTCTGGTTAGATGGAACGCTGCGATTGGTGGAAGAAGAGAATGGGGGTTCTGAGTGAAATTGGTGATGAATCATGGCTGGATGTTATTCATGACAAGCCATGGGGGTTTGAAGATAAACACCTCTGAATAGGTTGGTGTTTGTGCATGAATTTACCCAGAGATTTTCAGTCAAATGTGTCCCACAAGATGGAAAAAATGCCAAATTCACAAATCAACTAAAAACTCTGTTTGCTGTTGCAAAATAACATAGCAGACAATGATCCAGAACCTATGAGGCTCTGATGTCAACCTTGACTAAAAGTTTTCCAAACATAAGAATTCATGGTGCATTGTTTCTAGAGAATGAGCTTCACTGACCTCCCATTGTAGATGCCAGATTTAATGTGACACTGCTATGAAGTATAGAAGTACAGTTTGTTCGATATATCATACTATCTTAAGATTCTAGGTCAGAGGTATTCAATTAAAGTTTCAGGAGGTCCAGTCTCCACATTTCCCTCTTAGCAAACATGGCTTATATGCCTATTAAATAAAATGAGCAGTGTGCATTTCCAAGTTGGCAGCAATAGTACTTTGTAAACATAAAGAAATAATCAATCCACAAGGTTAGATGTGAAAGTGTGCATTTGTTACCTTAGGTCATCATTTCTAATGGGTACATTTTTCTGTATCTACTTTATTTTTAAAAGAAATAAATTTGTATTAAAATTATGAATGTAAATACTAAACTATATTTGTATATGACTATATTAATCGATGAGAACTTTTGTGTCCAGATTGGGGTCTGAATCTCTGATTTTCAGAAACAGTGTTTTCTGGTTTATTTGTCCATTGGAAAATGTGGAAAATCATATTTGAATGACTGACATCCAGGGATCCCCCAGCATTACATATTTACTGGATTGAACTCACTGCTGGGAAGTGTAGATTTTCTATCCCAAAAAGTTCACTGTCAGTTCTATTTCTTTGCTGCTGATCATGTTTCAGGAAGTATAATTGTTTTTTCACAATGCCTTGTCTTCTTGCTTTGTAAAATGCTTTAGGTGTGTGTGTGGTGCATGATCTATATGAAGGCACCAGGCTGACTCACACAATAGGAGGTTTCCATGACAACCAGAGCTTCAGTGCTGGGGGGTAAACAGCGTAGTGTAGGTCCTATCACCCCCTTTCTATCTATCTTTCTATATCTCCTCTGTATCTTGAATTTCTTTCAGTCCCTGTGCCTCTGTAGAGGTTACATTGTATGTGTGCTTGTGCATGTGGTCAGGTCATTTCCCCCAGCATGCGCTTCATTAGACTGCCAGAAGTGCTTTCTCTGTGGAAGAGAGAGGGCAGTGAGAAAGACATTTTAGCCCTCCAGGAGCAGCTCTAAGTGGGGCAAGGGGACTTGAAACAGCCCAGGTGTTTCTCTGGAGTCTTCAGACATCAGTGTTTGAAAGCAGAAAGCAGCTTGAGCTCGTTCTCTCTTCAGGCTCTTTAATGAGTGAATCTCTGCAGAAATGACAATACCTGCATGCTAAAGCTTCTTCAGAACTCCTGTCTCCTTTCTTTTCTCTTCTGATCTCATCTTGTCTCATCTATTGTGCACGCTTGTGACAGTACTTTGCTTTTCTTTCTCTTGCCTTGTCTCATATTGTCTCATCTCACCTCACATCTTCTCATCACATCTCTCCTTTTTTCTTGTCTTGCCAGGTGTCATCTCTGGTTGGCCTGTCCTTTGGTCTCATCTTATCTCACCACAACTTTCTTTCATTTCTCATCTTGTCATAGCTTGTCTTGCTCTCATTTTGTCTCATCTCACCTCCCCTCACCTCTTTTCATCTCTCCTTATGTCATCTCATATTGTTTTGTCTCATCTCAGCTCATCTCTCCTCATCTCACCTCTTCTTTTTATCTCTTGTCTTGCTTGGTGTCTTGCCTTTGCCTCATCTTGTCTCCCCTCACTTCTCTCCTTTTTTCTTGCCTCATCTCATGTTATTTCTTCTCTTTTATCCCTTTTTCTTGTTTCGTCTCATGTCACCTTTTTATATTTTGTCTTGTCTTGTTTTGCCTTGCCTTTGTTTTATCTAACCTCACTTCTTCTGATTTTGTATTTTCTCATTTCGTCTCTTCTCATCTTGTCTCATATATTCTTTTCTTGGTTCAATTCACTTCTCCTTTTCAAATCTTATCTTGCCTTGTCTTGTCTTGCCTAGTTTTGCCTTGCTCTTGTCTCACCTCACCTCACTTCTCGTCTTGTCTTTTCTCATCTCATTTATTTTCTTCTCATCTTGTCTTGTCTCGTCTCTTCTTGATTCACCTCTTCTTTTTGTATTTTGTTGTAGCAAGGTTAGTTGATAAGGGAAGAGGGAGGTGGGAATCAGCGAATGTTCAACACATAATAATGATTTTAATGATAAAATAAACAAACACAAAACGAAAGTAAAGTGGCAGCCCCTCATGGACAACTGCCGCAAACACATCAACATAACATAATGTAAAAGTACAGGCCTGGTCCTCTCTTGTCCTTCACTGTCGTCACTCCTCCTTTTATCCTCTCAAACGCCTCCATGAGTAACTCGCTCCACATTTGTCTTGACTTGTTTTGTCTCATCTCGCTTCACTTTGTCTTTTCTCATCTCTTCTCTTCTGATCTTGTCCCATCTCTTGTCTCAGTTCATCTCTTGTTTTTCCATCTTTTCTTGCCTTGCTTTATCTCGCTCGCTCGTCTCTTCTCACCTCACTTCGTCTAGTCTTTTCTCATCTCATCTCTTCTCATCTCTTCTTTCTTGTCTTGATTTACCTCTTTTTATATCTTGCCTTGTTTTGTCTCGCTCTTGTCTCACCTCACCTCACTTTGTCTTGTCTTTTCTCATCTAGTTCATTCTCATTTCATCTTGTCCCATCTGTTCTTGTCTCAGTTCATCTCTTGTTTTTCCATCTTGCCTTGTTTTATCTCGCTCTTGTCTCTTCTCACCTCACTCCATCTTGTTTGTCTTTTCTCATCTAGTCTCTTCTTTTCTCATCTTGTCTCATTTCCTCTTTTCTTAGCTCATTTCTTTTTGCATCTTGTCTTACCTTGTTTTGTCCTGCTTTTATCTCACCTCACCTCATTTCATCTTCTCGTCTTTTCTCATCTTGTCTCATCTCATCTTTTCTTCTGAACTCACTCCTTGAATAAACACTAATAAAGTTGGAGAAAATAATTTCAGAAAATTGGGTCTCCTATGAAAGGCACCTCTCATAAGTCAATATGAACTCCTCATATTAGCCTAGCCCTGTTATCACTCACACACTGGGTTTTTCCCCATGGACCTAAATCAAGAATATATGAGAGAGAATATCGTACCTTGTGGCCATCTTCAAGCAGCAAAAGACAATTACAGACGTCTATATGAGATTACAGAGAGCTCTGGTTAGACCCAGGTGGAGGATTCGGCCCCTGGAGGCAAAGACAAAAGCAATAACTCCCTACACTTGACCTTGCCTCACTATCTTTACGCACTTTACACACACACAACCGGTTAAATGACAGTGGGATTACTAAAATCTAGCATCTTTTCCTGTTCCCAAGTGTAAAAGATGGTCGAAGAGGCAAAGGAAGCAGATGTTTAATCAGTTTAACTCAGATCAAGAGAGGAAGAGACCATCAGGGTGACCCAGGACTGCAAAATTGATCCTGCATCTCCCATATTCACAGCCTTACGGAGGACGTTGAGCCCTGTTAGTGCTCTCAGCTTTGTCTGTTGTCTTTTTATTGACCTCATTACAATGCTGCCCGTGTTTGTATTAGTTTTCCTGTGTCTCAGAGGGTCGAGACCTTCGCCTTGAACTGTCACACACATAGATTACGCTTTATTTCTACTGGACACAGAGCTCTGCTGTCTAAACAGACACACTTGGGACAGTATTGTTCTTTGGGCGAGACAAGAAAGTCTCCTGCAGTATGTATTTGTATGCTTTTATTTTTTTTAGCAGCAGGGTTAGATGTTCCATAAATTATAAAGAAGAAATATGTGCAGTGAAGCTCTATGTGACTCAAATTACTTTTTAATCTCTCATATGGGTTGATATGTCAGTTTGATAAGTGAGGCAATAAACCTTACAATTCTTGTTCAAGAATGTTTTGTTTTTATTCAAAATGATTAATAGTGTGCTCTATTACATGTTTGTGTGTTCATGGTGTAGGTCAGTGTGACTTATGTGTTGGCTTTTTTTTTTTGCAGTTCTCCAAGGAGAAGTACCTGCTGGAGTCACCCCCGGAGAAACTCAGGAAGGAGCTCGAGGAGGAACTCAAACTTAGTAGCAGTGACATGAGGAGCCATGGCTGGTACCATGGCCATATTCCACGAGAGGTGGGTCTGTGGGTCAAGTTTTGCTTTTGTACAATGTTCACTGTCTCACACGGGCAGAATTTTGACTGAACGGCATAAGGTCTGGTCCACTTTGCAACCTATTCTAGCCTAGTACCACCCACTACCACTACCACCATCTGACTGACACGTAAAGCAACCAATCATGGTTCATTTTGTTTTTATGTACCATTTGAGGTGAATTTATGTGAAATCGATTACACTTATACTCTACTTTATTTGCTACTAAGAGCTTCAAACCAAAAGAATAACTTTCAATAATTTGATAGCACTGACCTCAAAAGGCTTGTTGCGTCATCCCTATACCTTTTTTTTTTTTTCTCAGGCAGACCATTGAAAACTTATGTGTCCTTGAAAGTTGCGTAAAGCTAGCCAATCAGATTTGAACTGGTGATTTCAGTCAGTGTTTGTGTGCAATATGCATCACATGTTCAGTGAAAGGACTTTGGGCAGTTTCTGGCTATGTTTCCCAAAATCCCAATCTGTTCCCTGAGCAATGTTTTGAAAGTGCCACTGTTTACTCTCTTCGAGGAAACCGCCTACAACTGACTTATAGTTGTCTCTGGAAGACAGCATTTTAACTTTAACTTTAAAGATTACACACTTCAACTTTGAGAACACACATGAAGTCCACACCATGATATATATATAAAAAAACAAAAAAAATGTGCCTTTTGTATATTTGTTTGTATGTTGTATATTTGCTTGTTTTGTGCATGTTTATTTGGGTTTTTCTGTCAGTGTGTGTATTAGTGTGTTTGTGTCCTTTTTTGCACCATAGAGCCGTCAAACTGCAGCCCACACTGTCTCTACTATGAGAGCAGCCATCTGGGCATTAGCATAATGTATTCCTGCTCAAGCTGGAGTAAAGAGAAACTGCAGCCCTCTCTATTAAAACTATAGCTAGTCACCATGGCGATACGCCCCCATGCTGCACTTCTGACCTCACCAAATGTACTGTTGCGCCATCTGCTGGAGCAGAGGCATGCATCACATAAAGCATCTGTGGCTTTTAATCAACATTCTTTTAAAACGTACTTGTGTAAAACATACAAGCTGTTTCTCTTGATTCAGTTGCCTACAAAGTGAAGTAAAAATATATAAATGCAAATGTCAGCAATAAACAAAATCAAGAATGCCACTGGTTACCACAGAAGGTCATAAACTTATGGTAGTGTTAGAAGTGGTCTGGCAGTTATTTAACTGACATGTTGAGCTGTGGTGCTCATGTGGGAAATGACCAGCTCGCAACATTTCCCTTAATAAACCCTCTTGTTTTATTTGTCAACACAGGCTTCAGAAACTTTGGTTCTACGTAGCGGCGACTTCCTCGTACGGGACTCCCTGTCGACCGTGGGCGACTATGTCCTCACGTGTCGCTGGCAGCAGGAAGTGATTCACTGTCGGATCAGTAAAGTCCTGGTCAAAAGTGGACAAACCAAAATCCAGTACATGCTGGAGCATGAGAGCTTCGACTCTGTCCCCACACTGGTCAGGCACCATGCTGGCACGGGTCGACCCGTGTGCCCACGCACCGGAGCCCAACTGCTGTGTCCGGTCAACCGAAAGCTTCCGCTAAGGTACCTGGAAGCGACGTTTGCTTTAGCTGGTGGGAGACCAGGATCTGCACATTCACCATCAGCCCAGAGGGGGGCGCACATCAAGAGACGTAGTGTTACTATGACAGATGGACTAACAACAGAGAAGATCATTCCTCACAGGTAGACCTTTATCAACATCATCTTCGCAACTAATATGTGGCTAACTCATAGTGCCTTGTTTTGGTTTGTTTTTTGTTTTAGCGTTTTTAGTGACCACCAGGAGTTAAATCCCAAAATAACATCATCATTTTTGTTTTGTTTTGTTTTGGACCATATTTATTTAGTGTTTTTAGTGATCATGAGAATTTAAATTGTTTCAGAAACCCCAAATAACATTATAATTTTTTTATTTTTTTTTGGACCATATTCATTTAGTGTTTTTAGTGATCACAAGAATTTAAATTGTTTCAGAATCCCAAAATAACATAATTTGTTTTGTTTGTTTGTTTTTAAACCATATTCATTTAGTGTTTTAGTGAACACCAGGATTTAAATTGTTTCAGAATAACATCATAATATGTTTTTTTTTTGTTATTTTAGTGTTTTTAGTGATTATGAGGATTTAATTTGTTTCAGAGTCCCAAAATAACATGATAAATTGATAATTTAGTGTGATAAATTACTGTTCTTAGTGACCACCAGGAGTGAAATTGTTTCAGAGTCCCAAAATAACAATTTTTTTTTTTTTTTTTTTTTTGACCATAATTATTTAGTGTTTTAGTGACCACTGGGAGTTCAATTCTTTCAAAATCCCAAAATAACAATTTGTTTTTGTTTTGTTTTGGACCATATTCATTCAGTGTTTTTAGTGACTACCAAGAGTTAAATTGTTTACATTTTGAGTCCCAAAATAACATAATATATATATAATATCTTGAATATTCGATTACGTTCTTGGAGTTCAGGTGTATCAGGTCTGAGATCAGGCATATTGTTGGGTGCACAGTGTTTTAATATGCCATATGCACATTCCATAGATGCAGGAGTGATGTGCTCATGTAGGATGTCTTGTATTATCAGTGCCGCCCAGTCTACAGAGCCAGATGAGCCTCAGACAGTCGAGCCAGTGGTGAAACCAGCGGAGGGCAGCAGCTGGTGTGTGTGTTTTTGTGTGTGTGTGTGTGTGTGTGTGTGTGTGTATGTTTATGTGTGTGTTCACAGCTGGCACAGACCTCCCTCCCACTCACTCCTCCTCACTCAGTTTTCCAAACATATTTGTCCACATAGAAACCCTTCACTTGCTTCTGTGCATGTCATCACAATAGCACTGAATGTGTGTAGTTTAGAAGGCTTGTAGCTGTAGTATGTTGTTTACCAAAATTAGAGGCCAAAAATGCTAAATGTACTTAAACCTGAAATGTTATGAAATAAAGAATGAGGAATTTAAAAGCACGTTTGTCCTTTCCAGCCCCTCTACGGTGCACCATAAGGATGCCATGAGGAACTGCGCCATGAGCATGGATCAGATCCAAGAGTACCGCTGCCCGCTGTCCCCTGTGGGGGAAGCGCCTCTATCCCCTGCCTACAGCTCCAGTGAGTCCACTCACACTCTCACAAAATCACATTACCCAACTGTTCTTTGAGGGCAGACCAAAGCAGCCAGTAGGCAAGCATCATGCAAATGTGTAACATGCTTACGTTGCTAAGTCATAGAAATAATGGTAGGACTACAAACAAGTGTTTTCTGTTTTAGAAATGAATTTCCTTTGGCATGGACATTGTGCTTTGTAACTTTTTATATTGTTTACATGCACAAACACCTATATTACACACTAAAGAACAGGCAAAATAAAATAAAAAAAGCATAATTTGCCCTTTAAGGGTTAATTCACCCAGTAATATCTGCTGTTTTATTTGTCTTTCAAGTTTCCCGCCACAGACATGGCTCGGGTGGGCGTGTCCTCGCTGTGATCCCGCCTTCTCCAGTGATGCGGCGCTCTAGCGATCCCCATCTCTCGCCATCCTCCTCCAATAACAACCTTCCCTGCTCAGACACGCCCCTTAGCACTCACTCCACGCCTGCCCATGGTTACCCATCCGAGAGTTTAGAGCAAGGCGGCAGCTACTGTGAGCTGAGACCCGGACAAGCCCCCACTCCTCCCTGCAAGAGCTATGTAGAGAGGCTGAGGGTGGAGGAGGGCCAAAGCCCGGGCTCTGGAGCTCAAGATGGGGTGGAGGGCTTCATGCTCCCCCTGGTGGAGACCAGCTCCTCCTTCAAACCTGGGAAATACCAGTCAACTCTTCTGCCAGCTGAGAATAAACCTCTGGAGATGAGCGTGTTAAAGAGGGTGAAGGAGCTGCTAGCGGAGGTGGATCCCAAAACAGCCGCCAAGCACATTACCAAGGCCGACTGCATGGTAAAACACAAATAAATACACTGCCATCCGAAGAAACTGACACTCCTTATACATTACATTAAAATTTATATATATATATATATATACACACACACATATACAACAGTTTGGTTCTCGAATTTGATTGGCTGAGAGCTGTGCGATATTCTAGTGATAACAGCACTCCTACCTTTTCACCATTTGTATCACTCTGCTTGAAGCGACTGTCATAAGTAAATATTTCTTATTTATTTACACACTCGTGCCGTCAAACTGTTGTATAAACGCAATATCACACTCGTAGCCGTGCGATATGGCTGTATATCGGCACCCATGGTCTCTCAAATTTTTGTTACATTTTCCCTTAACCCCTAGACTTAAAAAAGGGGAGATCGTAACAATTACCTACAGCCGAATCACAGCCGTGCTGATATACAGCCATGTCGCACGGCTACGAGTGTGATATTGCTCATATATATATATATACACAAACTTTTATGTTAGATTCAGTTAATCGTGCTTAATGGGTTTGACAGTACTAATATAAAGGTATTAATATAATAATACATTAGTTATAATAACAATGCTTTATTTTTAATTATTTAAAATTACAATATATTTGAATCTAATTAGTCAGTCAAAGCTGTACATGTTGAATAATACTAAACAGATCACTTTTTTCAGGTCTGGTCACATGGTCTTAGTTATGAACCAGGCTCTGGATTCAACCTAATGCCCTTTTATATCTATGTTATGTCATTATTAGCACCCTTAACCACACCACACAACTTACTATAATTTACTTATTACTGCTTATTGACACCTGATTAATACAGCAAATTGTTGTTTATTATCAAATTCTCAAGTTCCCTTTCCATATGTACACATTCATATTTCCAAACACTCCCAAAGAAGTATATTAACAGGAAAAATGACAGGTTAAAGCTCATGGCAGGCAGATATAATGACATTTTAAAGCTGACAATATTATGAGGCACATCTGATAAAGTCTGAACAGCAACCCAAACCTTTCATCTGTTTGTGCTCTCTGTGCTGTCTTCCATTAACATCTAAACCTTCAGGGTTAATAAACTCTTTCCTCGCTGCTGTGTACCACATTCATCATGTCATGTGATGAGTTCAAGGCTAATTAAATGTCTTCTGTTCTGACTGTGAATATATTAGGATGGAAATAAAGGGGTGGGGTTGAATATATTGCTCTTGTAACTGTTTGGCCATCGGCAGGTTGCTAGGATACTGGGCGTTACCAAGGAGATGCAGAGGATGATGGGAGTGAGCTCGGGGCTGGAGTTGCTGACTCTTCCGCATGGACACCAGCTGAGGCTGGATCTGCTGGAGAGGTTAGGAAACATACACATTTACATAGATATAAAACTAAGGACGTGCCATAGACTTTAGTTGTTAAGTATCTCAGAAATCGACAGTGTGCATCAACAACGACTGACATTTAATTCTATTGACCAACAAATAATTCTGTTCCAAGCAGCAGACAGACATTTTTAGGTAAACTATCCGTTAAAGATGATTTACAAAATTACAGATAAAGACAATCATTCAAGATGAAGCCATATAATTAAAAAAAATGAAATAAAGATAATAATTACACTTTTTATTGAACATTTATTGAATGTTATGTAGTGTTTTAATTAAAATTATTCTGACTGAGAGGGTTTTTTCTTCTTCTAAAAGTATATCTAGATCAGAAACATGTTCTTTGAAAGAAATTAATACTTTTATTCAGCAAAGATGCATTAAATTGAACAAAATTGACAGTAAAGACATTTATAATGTCACAAAAGATTTCTTTTCAAATAAATGCTGTTCTTTTGAACTTTCTATTCATCTAAGAATCCTGAAAAAAAATATCATGGTTTCCACAAAAATATTAATAAGCACAACTGTTTTCAGCATTGATAGTAATCAGAAATGTTTCTTGAGCATCAAATCGTCATATTAGAATGATTTCTGAAGAATCATGTGACACTGAAGACTGGAGTAATGATGCTAACAATTCAGCTTTGATCACAGAAGTAAATTACATTTTTACAATATATTCAAATAGAAAACAGTTATTTTTTATTTGGAATAATATTTTGCGAAATTACTGTTTTTACTGTGTTTTTTATTAAAAGCCTTGGTGAGCTGAAAATAAACACACAGTGAACACAGCAATATTCGTATAAATCCAAAAACAAACAAGCAATCCTTCATACTATGTTTAACAGAAATATGGTATTAGATAACAACAAAAAAAAGTTTTCTTGCTTCTTGTACCACTGCAGCTGTACTGAATATATTTAGAGTGATCAGCTGTATCTACTTTCTTTGTCTCTTGTTCAATAGGTTTTACACCATGTCTATAATGATGGCGGTTGACTTGTTGGGTTGTACGGGCAGTACAGAGGAGAGAGCCGCCCTCCTGCATAAAACCATCCAGCTGGCTGCTGAACTCAAGAGCAACATGGGCAACATGTATGGATTCGCTGCGGTCATGAGAGCCCTGGAGCTGCCGCAGGTGAGAACGCACACCACATGATTTTAGGTGTCAGTCATCTCTCATAGCACAAATGTGCAGGATGACTTAAAGGGATAGTTCATCCAAAAAATAAAATGATCCCATAATTTACTCACCCTCAAGCCATCCTAGGTGTATATGACTATCTTCTTTTAGATGAACACAATCAGAGATATATTTAAAAAATATCCTGGCTCTACCAAGCTTTATAATGCTAGTGAACGGGGGGGCCTGTTTTGAAGTTCAAAATAAGTGCATCCATCCATCATAAATATAATCCATACGGCTCCAGGTGGTTAATAAAGCCTTCTGAAGCGAAGCGATGGGTTATTGTAAGAAAAATATCCATATTTAAAAACTTGATATACTAAAATAACTAGCTTTTGCCAGACGACCGTACGCATACCGCGCAAGTCGACATGCGGCAAATAAGTAACCTGTGACGCGATGTATGACACAGGATGTAGGATTATCGTAAGCTTAGACGCCTCTCGCGGTTTAAACAAATAGGGCTGGGCAACAAACTCAAGCTCCTCCTCTCTTATATCGAAATCCTCTGACATTTCTCTTAAAATTTCTTATTTTAGACTTCTAATTTGTGACCACTGTTTTGTTTCGCTCTATCCTCTGAGCTTCTGTGTTTGTCATGCATCGGGTCGGGGTTACTCTTCCGCCATAAATGGATGCATACTGTTGTCTGCCGGAAGCTAGTTATTTTACTTTATAAATATTTATAAATATTTTTCTTACAAAAACCCATCACTTCGTTTCAGAAGGTCTTTATTAACCCCCTGGAGCCATATGGATTTTTTTTTTATGATCGATAGGTGCATATTTTTCGGCTTCAAAACGCCCCCGCTCACTACTATTATAAAGCTTGGAGGAGCCAGGATATTTTTAAATATAACTCCAATTGTGTTCGTCTCAAGGAAGATAGTCATATATACCTAGGATGGTTTGAGGGTGAGTAAATCATGGGATCATTTTCATTTTTGGGTGAACTATCCCTTTAAGTGCCAAAGTTTAAGGGCTTGACACACTAAGCCGACGGTTGGTCTTTTGGGCTAGTTTTTGCGGTGTGTTTCACACATCGGCTCTAATCAGGCTTACGTCAGTGGCAGTTGCACAAATATTTTCATAACATAGCCACCTGGAATGAAGAAAGTGATCAGCATGATTGATATTCAAAATGGTAAGCAAGTGCTGCTTTGTTTACGGTTTTAATATCTGCAGTCCTAGTTTCTCTTTTTGAATGCTAAATATAGACTATCGATACCTGCTGATATAGACAGTTATTTCCTTACATGCAGGCACAGAACGCACATGCTAGTTGACAGTTGCCTATAGTATTTTTGGTGCGTTCAAGGGAAACTTTTTGGCCCAGACGTATCCGACGCAAGGCGTTTTTTTCCCTTTTCACTCCAAATTCATTCGCACCTCAGGAGTGCCACCTTATGTTTGTTTGCAATGAATTATTACAATAGCAGTTAAATCACGTTCCATTTCAGCCACTTGTGGAAAAATGAAGGAACAGATAGCAGGGGAAAGAAACAAGCCTGGACAAGGAGCAAATACACATTAAAAATCCAGCAAGACATCAAGGAAAGAAATGAGACAAGAATATGCAGGCTCACAGGTCCAGATAGACAGACAGACAGACAGACAGACATATACATTCATGTTAAATGTTCTATGATGGCTGTTTAGATCTCACGGCTGGAGCAGACGTGGATAACACTGCGACAGAGACACACAGAAGGGGCCATCCTCTATGAGAAGAAACTCAAGCCATTCCTGAAGGCTATGAATGATGGGAAAGGTAAAGCAGAGTGTCACTCACTTTACAATGACAGTAATTAGTAATGAATTAAATGTAATGAATGTAATAAAAGCTAGAGAATATTGTATATCATATTCTATTCGTATTATTATTATTTTAATATACTCTTTCACTCATTTATTATTTTCATTATTTATTTTCAAATGTTTCATTTAATTCATTATATTTTTATTTATAATATTTTATTTAACATCCTCTCCTTGGGTCATTTTGACCCCAAAATTCCTTTTCTTTTGAAAAAAATGTAGTGTTCATCGGAGTGGTACAAGACCTTGTCGGTTTTGTCACACTTGAAATTAGAATACACAATACAAAATTGACTTGATTCAAGGAGTTTTTGTGGTTGTAATAAAACAAATTAAAAAAAATCCTTTCTTGCGGGTCAATTTGCTCTTTAATTTATATAATGAATGTGTTTTTTATATGTATTTTTAAAATATTTGTGTGTCTCTTTCAGAGACCTGCATCCTCTCCAACACCTCTTTCCCTCACGTGGTACCGGTGTTGTCTCTGCTGGAGCGCGGTGTGGCGGCAGGGGAAGCGCTGGAGTCGTGGGAGAGTGTGGAGTCTGGTGTGGACGTGGTCATGAGTCACCTGGAGGCAGCACGCACCATCGCTCACCACGGAGGACTGTACCGCACCAACACTGAGAGCAAACTACAGGGTAAACTATTAAACTGTGTTATACCTGCGTGGCTGCACCTCAAATTGACTGTATTCCAGTAGACCACAAGAGTAAAAAAAATCCCACATGGATCCCCTCTACAGGCATGCATACTTCTACTACACACTAAAAGTATGTATATTAAGCCTCAGAGGTTAATCTATTAGAGCTGTCAGTAGATAAAAATTTTGTACCTACTATAGTGAAATTAAGCATACATTTATTTTGTCATCATTTACTGTATTCAGCAATGTAAACTATTAGAATGAAGAGTGATTCTCACAAAAGTCCATGTACACCAAAGACAAAAAAAAAACATGAAAAAGTGTACAGTATGTGTACAGTGCAACAACAAAGTGCTTGTTTAGATTTTACACACGTTAAGTTGCGATACCGAACCAGACCACATGGGAATGCAAAAAAAAAAAAAAACCTAATCCAACACCACCTTGACCTGACTGCATATAGGAGACCGGGGGCAAATGTAAAAGGGGGCAATTGTAACATCTCAAATTACACCAATCAGAAACGAGACAGAACCATGAAACTCATTTTGCATGTGCTCTGTGGAGATCCCTCTCTGCATGCCAAAGGACAAGCTTTTAAATCATACTTGGGAAAGTTTTTCTACAAAAAAAATCATTTTTGAGGTATAAAAGTAATTTTTTTCATCCACAGTATTTTCCTCATACTGTCTTAACCATTAATGTCTATGAAATTAAATCTGTCTTGTTTTGATGACCATTCTGTTGTCTAACATTTTATATCTTTGTCAAACAATTAGCTTTGTTGTTTCTATCTAGCAGGGTAGCTTGTCACGAGGTGGTACAGTCGGGGGCAATTGTAACACTGCGTTACAATTGCCCCAGACACCATCAAAATAGTGTCCAGCTTAGTAAGGACATCAAACTAGATTGATAGATTACAATAGTTTAAGAAAAGTGTTTTTGCCTCTCAATCTGGGGGTCCATTTTACTGAGTAGGCTCTGTACCAGTGTTGCCAACTATTTTCAAAGGAAAGTAGCTTAAGTCTGCCCAAAAAGTCGCTAAATGTCGCTAGATGGCGTCATGCGTAAATTAACATATTTGTGACGTCATCACGTCATACTTGCATTCCGGTAACACTTCAGCATATCGGAACACGTATTCACTATAAACTACAACTTTTGCTTCACTTAACTCCTAATTTACTGCTTATTCATAGCCGCCTAATGTTTTCTCTCCTAATGTGCTCACAAACTGTATTTTAGTATAATATAATATAGCCGAATGTCCAATAAAGCTGTTTTCATTTCCTATAGGCTATATTTAAGCTCTGTGATAGTGTGTAATATAAGTGATAAGCACACGAGAAGAACGGAAATCAAAACGATCAAACTAAATTCTTTAAATATAAAACAAAGGAGAAGCAGATAAGTGATTGGTTTGTGGAAACACTGTGCGCTCATGTGTAGCTCGTTCATTCACATATACAGATGCCGTGCGCACAGCAGAATGTGGTGCTGGATCTCTCAGCCACTTACTGAACAGAGCAGTCGCAGAGAGAGCTGTGACTGCAGCAGAAAAGCAAGACCTTGCGCTCACGGGACAGTACTGAGGTTTGTCCAAAAAGTCGCTAGATATGTCGCTTGGCGCTTTTTTGAAAAAATGTCGCTAAAGGGGTCTGAAAACTCGCTAAATCGCTAAGTTGGCAACACTGCCCTGTACACTGTCTGTTCACAACATGCCTAGGTTCAGACCAAGGAAAACAGCAAGGGGAGTTAATTAATTGATCTGGATAATATGTATGTATTGGATATTAAATAGTTTTAACGATATCCATATTCTCTGGAGTTTTTTGTAGTCCTTGGTATTTATATGAGGTATTACATGTGTTGTTACAATTGCCCCCGCATGTGGGGGCAGATTTAACATTTGACTTCTAATGTTTTAATCAATATTGTGACTATAAACAGTGCTTGTAAAAACATTTGGTGACAAGTAGAACACAGATACAAGTTACTGACATTAAAAAAATTGTATCTAAATATTGCAAAAGGTTTTTGAGTAATGACGACATGACCAAATTTTTTTACAATTGCCCCCGATCTCCCCTACCAACTACAGTACACGGATCTATTCAGAATTACTAAACACAGCAACATACAAATGACAGATAAAAAAATATCCTGAATGTGTGTGGAAATAATGTACTGAAATGTGTCTGTGCATCAATACAATGTGCGATCAGTGCGTCGAGAGTGCACATACACGGTATGTTTGCACAACAATATAACGTATTCAATATCACGCGTGCTTACTGTACGACTGCTGTACTTCACCGCAACCGTAGTACCTTGATTACAGTCGGCATCCATCAAAATTTGGTTTGCTGGTTTGCTTTATCCAGCCAAGAAACATAGTTTGCGTATCATCTGGTCAGCGGTTCAGTCTGTATCTCACACAGTGCGTTGCGCGAGGACTCGCGCTCTTCAGACACAGTCACAGAATAAATGAGAGCCCGTGTTTCAAAGCTAAACAGTCACTGGAATGTATAATTCACTAAAAAAGGCCACGAGTCACTGTTCTCTCTACCTGGTTATTGATGCAATTTTACGTGCTTCAGTAGGCTAATTTATTTGCATTATTTGTGTTAAATTGTTTTAACGCGTTAAAGGATTTTGAATTAATCGCATACGTTAACAGCCCTTATATACAGTATCTCACAAAAGTGAGTACACCCCTCACATTTCAGCAACCATTTTATTATATGTTCTATACAATACTATAGAAATTGGATATACTTTAGAGTAGTCAATGTGCAGCTTGTATAGCAGTATAGATTTACTGTCCTCTAAAAATAAGTCAACATACAGCCATTATTGTCTAAATAACTGGCAACAAAAGTGAGTACACCCTAAGTGAACATGTCAAAACGGTGTCCAAAGTGTCAATATTTTGTGTGAGCACCATTGTTATTTAGCACTGCCTTAATCCTCCTTGGCATGGAATTCACCAGAGCTGCACAGGTTGTTGCTGGGATCCTCTTCCACATAATGGCATCACAGAGCTGCTGGATGTTAGACACATGGCACTTCTCCACCTTCCGCTTGAGGATGCCCCACGGGTGCTCGATAGGGTTCAGGTCTGGAGACATACTTGGCCACTCCATCACCCTCACCTTCAGCTTCCCCAGCAAGGCAGTTGTCATCTTGGCGGTGTGTTTGGGGTCATTATCATGCCGTTCTGCCCAGTTTCTGAAGGGATGGCATCATGTTCTGCTTCAGAATGTCACAGTACATGTTGGAATCCATGTTTCCCTCAATGAAGCAGAGCTCCCCAGTACCAGCAGCACTCATGCAGCCCCAGACCATGATGCTACCACCACCATGTTTGACTGTAGGCAAGACAATTTTCTCAGTACTCCTCACCAGGGCGTCGCCACACACGCATACTCTTGGACAGGTTGTCTTTAGTAAACTGTTAGCGGGCTTTCTTGTGAGCCAGCTTCAGAAGAGGCTTTCTTCTGGGACGACGGCCATGCAAACCGACTTGTTGCAGTGTGCGGCGTATGGTCTGAGCACTGACAAGCTGACCTCTCGCTTCTGCAACCTCTAAAGCAATGCTGGCAGCACTCATGCGTCTGTTTTTGAAGCCAGCTTCTGCACCTGACGCACAGCACGAGGACTTAAATTCTTTGATCAACCCTTGCAAGGTCTGTTCCGAGTGGAACTGTGCTGTAACTCAGTTTCGTGGTGTTACCGATCTTCTTATAGCCTAGGCCATCTTTGTGGAGAGCAACATTCTCAAATCCTCAGAGAGTTCTTTGCCATGAGGCAAAGTTGAACATCTGTGCCATGTTGAACATCCAGTGATCAGTAGGAGAGAATTGTACTCAAAGCACCAAATTTTAACTGCTCTAATACAAGATAAACAAATTTGTATGGTCCTATCAAGCAGACAAAACATTAACATGATGAATAGGACATGTGGCTTTGCATGGTTAAACGACATACATCAGTTCACTTAGGGTGTACTCGCGTCTGTTGTCAGCTATTTTGACAATAATGGCTGTATGTTGAGTTATTTTCAGAGGACAGTAAATCTATACTGCTATACAAGCTGCACATTGACTACTCTAAAATATATCCGAGTTTCATTTCTATAGTATTGTCCCTTGAGAAGATACTTTTGTGAGATCCTGTATATATACATATATATATATATATCAGTGGCGTGTAGTGGTGTTCTGAAATGAGGAGGCACATTTTTTATTTATGAATCAAATGTAAATTCATGTGCATTACTCTTAATGTTGACACATCTTCCTTGTTAAATGAACATTACTTTACATTACATTAAAAAAGAAAAAAAGAAACCAAATACAATTCTATTTTGTAATTTTACATTAACAATGTATTGTAATAAATGTTCTATTTATCAAAACCAAGTCAATCTCATCAAGTTAGTGTTTTAAGCATTTCTACATTCATTCCAAAATAATAACTAAAGGCTGTAACAATTTAAACAATATATTTTATTTGTGTATTGATGTTTTTCTTTTTAATAGTCTGCTTAGGCTATTTTGGATCATCAGTCATGCTCTGTAAACACTCTCTGTCACAGACACGAAGATGTATTTTTAATTTCACCAAGCTGATTGCACTAAAAACCCCCGCAGTCATCATGTTTTCAGTCCATTTCAAGTTTGACTTTGACGTGACATAAAACGGTGATATCTAACTGGGTGATCTGTTTACTTACTTTTCAATTAACACCCTTCCCATTGACACCATCATTTATTCATTCAAACTGACGCACGCAACGTGCGCGTAAACCAGTCATATTCAATCATAACCAATTACATCCAATCATAGCGCAGTGGAGACATTGCCTCCTCTCATGTGACTTTCCCCCATTCATTCTCAATTACCCCCCACAAAACCCACCGCACGCTATAGGGAGTCTAATGGTTTTCTATGAGTGGAAAGGGAGGCATGACTCCTGCTGTAATGTTACCTGCAGGTGTCACTGTTGGGCAGTGTTCCTTTAGAAATATGAGTGACTTGAGCTCTTTTTAATGTCATAATTTGTAATATTTGTGTTGTTTTATATGTAATATGGATTATTTTCTCATCCTATTTTTTTTTTTTTTTTGAGGAGGAGGAGGAGGAGGCACTGCCTCCCTTGCCTCCTCGGAGGAAATGCCCTTGATATATATATATATATATATATATATATATATATATATATATATATATTACATATTTCGTATTTATTTTGACAGGGTAATTTTTAACCATAAGAAAAACATCTTTATATAGTTCTATGGAAAAAAAAATTAATCTCAGATACTGTATACTATCAACTTAATAAAAAGAAAATGGCACATACTGTGATTTGGTTTGCAGTGCACTAGTCCTAATTTCAGAGAGAGTGTCTTAATGAAGATTTGATTGTTTTCATTTTGTTTATGTGGTGGTCTCTCTCTCTCTCTCCTAACAGATTTCCAGGAGAGGAATGAGGTACTGGAAATCTTCTGTACAGAGTTTCAGATGAGGCTTTTATGGGGCAGTCGTGGCTCGGAAGGAAGTCAGGCTGAGCGTTATGAGAAGTTTGACAAGGTCCTCACCGCTCTGTCTCACAAGCTAGAACCTCCTGTACGACACAGTGAATTATAGCACCCCAACACCCACAAAATGGTATGATCCCTGACCTATCTGTCACTCCTACTCCTGGACCGGACCATTATGCTTTTTGGGGGGAAGCTTTACAGGCAGAAACGGAGAACATGACAATGAGGGACTCATGCAAAACAAGGCACAAAAGGGCACAGGCTCTATGCGAGCATGATAGCGCCCCCTAAAGAACACAGATGTGAACTATAGCAATGGAATGAAAAAATCTTAAAGCCAAAATCTCTTCTTCAGTGGTGGGACTTCAGCGGTGACCAAGGGCACTTCCTTTTCAAAAAGAGAGAATGTGATGAAGTTGACTTTAACCCAAATGGGTCTGAATCCTGTTTTATGTGAATACATGATTTTGTTTTCATCAGCTTGTATGTCAACAAAGAGCAAAGATGTCTTGCAGAGGTGACGCGTCTCCGTACCGGAGATGAGACTGCATCGACGTTACATAGTCACGATTTATTGCTGGAATAGACTGAACACACACTCACTTGTCACGTGTCTGAATGTAAGTTGCCAAATCATGAATTCAAACAGATATCTGCTGGATAAAGAGTCTTATTTTTATGCTCTTTTTTTTTTTTTTTTTTTTTTTTTTTTTTGGCTTCATTTTTTTTCGGTACTGTCATGGCTTTATCGATTCGAAATGGAGTTGACAGTTACTGTGAGGAATTGGGCCTTCATTTTTAATGAGTGTCTAACAGATACTCACATTCACACTCTCTCCAGGTTTGACAGCATTGCTCCTTACGACGCTTTGGTGTCTGTATGTGTTAGAGAAGAAGTGTAAGATAGAAGACATACTGTTTTCTTTCCTCTTCTTCTGTCATTCTTCGGTTTTTATTTTTGTCTAAAGGGGTCATATCAAATTGTCCTTTATATTTGGAATAATAAAGTTAATTCTGTAACTTTTATAACTTAAAATTCCAGTGCAAAAAAGAGCATTAATTGAAACTAAATAGCAGAATTGGATTCTGACTTCTGAAACACAGGTTCATTAGCATATGACTGCCCACTTTACACACATCAACATTGCATATTGGGTGTGTAATAATGCTTCACTTCAAAACATCAGAAGAACTAATAATAAGGTAAAACTGTGAAAAGGGGTCAAATCCACCACATATTGTACTGTTTTTCGTTTTGTGTAGCATCTACAGCTCTGCAGATCCTTCAGAAGGATCCCAATGTTGGAACAAGTTAATTTTCAGTGTAAATTGTTCTATGAAACCGTTACATAGGGCGGCATAAACTACATTAGCAAACCCACAGCTCATGTGTTTCTCATTTCAAATATGAAGGACATTGGCATAAAGTCTTAAAGGCACAGCAGCACAAAAAAACAGCCTGTTTAATTATCAATCAAAAAGAGAGTAAAAATACTCATGAAAAACTAAATTATGAATGGTTGGGGTTCATCAGAAATGCACTTCTGGAAAAATTAAAATAGCAAAAATCATGATATGATCCCTTTAATATCTTTCACGACAGACCATGCTAATCAATATGGCCATAGCAATGAGTTTTTAGCTGTCCTTTAGATGCATAATGTATATTCTCAATAAGACTGGATCACAATGAATGTCAGTTTGTAAGAAATTATTTAAGAGACCCATATAACGAAACATTACAGATCAAGTCCATGTCCGGATCATCCATCCAAGTTAGAAAATACATAAATTCAAGTATTCAAAGTAATGTTATGGCAATAAGTTAAATCACATATGGAGGCTCATTGTGTTGAAATGCTAATGCATATTGCTCATATTTAAGATTTGGAGTTTCACTAAAAAACTCCCTATTTTGACGCACCTGTTTGTCCAACAGATATGAATTATACCTCATATTGTGCTATTTATTGAGAGGTGGGCTATTACTTTTCTAAGTGATCATACATATGCTTTCCACTTCAGCATATAATAAAAGAGCTAAAATCCCATAGACTTCAATGAGTGATTGGAGGGAGTGAAGTGGGCTCTTTTGATTTGGGCCAGCAATTAGCCACCTAGCAACCACCCAAAACTCCCTAGCAACTGCATAGCAACACTATGACATCCTGCTGGCGACTTTTGTACGAGCAAATATCACCATTTTCATTGAGTTTCTGCAGGAAAAAAAAAAGTTCAGCTAATAATAGCAACACGTTCATTAACCCTTATTAGTCCAATACTGTTTTCATATTCTTGTAGATTTAGCCAAACAAAACCCAAAGTCACATACATATACCTCTGTCGGCAGTGTAAATGTTCTACCCTTATTTCTGGGTACCATAAAGAGAAAAGTTCTACGTATCTGGTTCTAACGCGATCTATTGTGTATCATATACAGGCTGCTATACTTCACACCCAGTCTATCAATGCATACTTCCAGGGAATTTTCTGAAGGTGTTTTTTCAGGTATCTTAATAAATGCACATCTGAAAGTAGATGATGCTGTCTGTCACAGATAGGGGAGCTTTATGGGATAAAAAGTGGATCGTATGCAATTTCACTTTTTGCCAGAAGAGGGCTCTGTTTAGTAAGCTAAAAACAGTCAATGGAAGCAAGTTTTGAACCTTTTGAAATTTTTTTAACAAGGCCTGCTGGTCTAGGACTGTAACTTGTGTTTGGTTTATCTACTGTAAAGGTAAACGTGTAACTATTTCATTTTGTAAATAGTTACCCCTAAACGGTCGATGATAGACGAGGTGGACGAGGTCACGTGATTGCATCCTTTTATTATGTGCTGTACATACTGGTATGTCATGTTTTGCACTCTTTTTTCAAAAAATAAAATACAGTAAGCTTGTGTTCTTGTGATTTTTGCTCCTAATATTGTCTGTCTATCTATCTATCTACCCTGCTGTAATCTTTAGATACATTTATTTGCTGCGCTAAAATGACTTGTCTAATAATCGTTGATGACGTTCCAACTCTTAATTGAATGATCAGTTCAAATCACATCATATTCAATAAGTGATTGTTAATAACATTGTTTAAATAGTTTTTTCTTATTATTAATAATATTATTATTTATTTAAAATATATATATATATATATATATATATATATATATTAAAATGACATTACTGTTGTGGACTTCCGGGTTTAGAACAGGGGCACAGGAGACATTTTCAAAGTGGGGGGGACCAAATTGTAAGCAAAAGCCCAGATAGTAAGATCAGATTTCCAGATATCGGACCACCGCTTCAGGCTCACCATTGGACCACCATCATATATTAAACTTGCCTGATCATTAACCTCCTAAGCACTGAAACAATTTTGGGTATTTCCGCCTGGATTTGGCATACCCAAATTGAAAAGCTTCCCATACCCACATACAGTGCTCTAAATACAAAATCTCTGTGTCATTTTACAGGAAGCCCTTTGAAGTTACATAAAACACTTCTAAAAGTGATTTTTTTTTAAAATTTATAGTATATATTGTATATAGTATACCTAAATAAAAGTCTCCCCATACCATTTACGGTGGTATAAATCCAATATCGCAGTGTTATTTTACAGAAACCCTTTGAAAATACATAAAACACTGCTGAAAGTGATATATATTATAGTATATTTTGTCTATGCTATAATAAGCATTTTATGATTTTGATCAGTCTTATTCTTTCAGGAGACACAAGACTCTATTACAATCTGTAACATCCTCCAGATTTGTATAATTACTTATATGTGCATCATTTTTTGTCACCTGTGTTGAGCATCACCCCTCTGCCTCCTGGAGATGTGATGCCAGCTGTGCCAGCTGCTGCTGCTCACTAATCTTCAACAGAAACTGAAACAAAGAAATGACTGTTTCTACACACAGTTTTTGCACTGTAATAATACCCATTTCACAATATCAAAATGTAGATTTACTGAAAATGGTAAAAGTTTGCATATGCAGACAGCTGTGCAGTGTGCAAGTAGCCTTGCCATATGCCAAACGTTTTTGGTCAAATAGTTTATCACATTGGCTGCTGTTCTTTCACATTTTAAAATAATAATAATTCAATCAAAAATGAGTATAAGCATTGTAAATGCAGTAATACAGTTTATACATACTCCCCATTGCGTCGCTGGCCGAGAAATAATCACTTTAGTTTCGCTTTCAAAGATCTCTTTTATCGATGCTTTTCCGTTGCTAGATGTGATTATCGAAATCAAAACAGTCCATAAACTATAAATCCTCACGAAAACTCACAAATACTTCTGTCAAGCCAGCTCGCGCGTCAAACGGAACTGAATGCGAGAGATCAGCCTGTGCCAAATTGATCGGTTTCTGAACGGACGGTTGGCTTGATTGACATGTCCCCACGAACGCCAACTTTCGGGCATGATTTATATACCATCGACATGTCCTCAGAGAACGTTAGCACGCTTTGATCGATGGTTTGGAGATTGCGTAGGTGCGTCCCAATTGGCGTACGTATGCACTATTCTATGACGTTTTTAGGTATAAATAGTGCGAGTAGTGCGTTCACACTAAAAAAATTCCAAAAACAAAAAGTACACTTTAAATACCCGGATGATGCACTAAATTAACGGAAAAAACGAAATGTGGAATGTTGGACACTTCATGCACTCAACTGTCGCAGCTTTAATTACGTAGTGGAGGGGAAGGGGCTGTCAGACTCCGATGTTAAATGACAAAATAACCTTATACAATTCACGCACTACATGCATAAGTACATAGTGTATAAGTGCATAGTGTATAGTGCGTCATTTGGGACGCAACTCGTGTTTCTTCGAGAGCGCACATCCGCAACAAAACAGTTGATTATTTACGAACGAAAGCTCACAGAAACGGTCTCATTTGAAAGAAAATATCCTAAGCTAGTTTGTAGCTTTTTTTTTTTATACTGTTTTAGTCTGATACTGACTTAAGCAGCCCTTATCAAAAGTGCGGGGGTCAATTTCTGTCTTTTTAAAACTGCGGGGGTCCTGACCCCCTTGTCCCCCGTGCCAACAGCACGCCTGGTTTAGGACGTCAAAGTGAACAGAATTTGAATAGTGTTAAAACTAGCTCTACAATATGACCACAAGGTGGCAGCAGTGTCAAGATAGAGCGCTGGCGTGCAACATTCAACTCCATTCAGCCGTAGTGACGTCAGTATTGTCAACTCCTTGCATTTTGACCCTACTTAATAAAATAATTTTAATGTGTGTTTGATGCAGGCACAAGAATAAGTGTGTAATTACTAAATATATATATATATTAGTGGTCATATTATGTTGGTGAATTTCTAGTTTTGCTATCCTACATCTGGGCCAATCAAATCTAACCCGTTGAATGTAGTTTCCATTCATAAAACTTTCATAAAATCTTTCAAATTTTTTTATTCATCAAAGTTAACAGAATATGAATATGAATAAAGATGAAATATGCATGCCTTGTTTTAACCGTGTGTATGTTTGTGTGATTTGTATAATGACATGGGTATTACACTGGTATTACAACGTAAACTTGGTTTATGAGGACATTTCCTGAGTCCTCGTAATTAAAATGGTTTAAAAATGTAAAAATGTTAAAAATGCGGCAAGTTTTCTGTGATGGGTAGATTTAGGGGTAGGGTTAGGATTTGTACAGTATAAAAACCATTATGCCTATAGGATGTCCTCATAATTATAGGTGTGTGAGAGAGAGAGAGAGAGAGAGAGAGTGTGCAGTTGTGAATGCACTGCGACACAGAGCATGCGTACTGGCTTTGAGTTGTCGTGCGTCAGGCTAAAGTGACTTCACCAAGACAAGATGGTGGCTACGGAGGGGGGGTGGGGGTGGGGGGTTGCAGTGAAACCATGATGCAATCTCTCAGTTTGTATGTGTGTTTGTGTGTGCATGCGCAAACACTTGCACTTTGTGTGTGTGTGTGTGTGTGTGTGTGTGATGTCCCCCGCACAGCTGTGTCAGTCAGAGAAAGGTCCACCAGGCACTGCTGGTAGAGCGGGCACACTGACAGAGACACAGGGACATGAAGAACTGAATGCCCACTCAGCACACAAAGACACGCTGAGCTGCCCGTCACATGCCACTGTGTTCAAAATATTGAGGAAATGCAGATTAAAATCCTTTATTGAAGGCCGCAGTGGTCTGTGAACTAAAATGACAAGTCACATAATAGCATAAATACACACTCTGCTCTGAAAGAGAACAGAACTTTATCAAAGCTGGAATAAGAAATATTATACAATATATTAAGAAACAACTTGTTTGGTGTCTTTGTAAAAGTTAACAAGATTCTGTATTAGATTTCATGTGCTCATGACTAAAACTAATGCTAAAATGTACCACTGAATTTGGTAACAAAAAAGTTGATCACTTTACCTGTGAATATTGAGTTAAATATTTATCTGTTTTTTATTAAATATTAGCACAAATTAATATTGTATTAAAAATGGTTTGTGTGTGTGTGTGTGTGTGTGTGTGTGTGTGTGTGTGTGTGTATATATATATATACATTTATTTTGATAACTAAAAAAAGTTGATCACCTTTACCAAAGAATATTGTACATGGCATATTTCATTAAATAAAAAATAAAAAATAATAAATATTTCATTTTGGCAACCAAAAAAGCTGATGAGCTTTACAGAGGAATATTGAGTTGTACATGGTATATATTTTATTAATTATATATAAATAATACATTGATATATATTTAATTATATTAGTATATTTTAATATTTTGATTATATATGTATGTGACACACACATATAGCACTGACTCTGCAAGCAAAACAGAATATTTAAAACAAAAAATAAATGGAAGTTCAAGGTGAACTTGTCATTCTACTGCAGTATTATAGTATGTGACTTTCTATTTGTTTTTCAATCTTGTGAAAATGCTTTTTGTGTGCCTGTGGGCTATTTTTGGGTGAAGTGTTTTTCAACACAACAGGGTTCTGGGGTTGACATTACTGTTCTGAAAATGCATCATATCATGTTAAAGCAGCTGGAGGAAGCTGTGACATGCAGTTTTAAACATCAGCATCTAATTTTTGTCCATGCAGCTTACTTTGATTACATTTAATATTTGTGTCATTATGTTTTTTTTTGTTTTTTGTTTTTTTTTTCACTCTTTCTCTCTCTCTTTTTTTTTTAGTGGAAAGAACTGATTTATTTACAGACGGATCCGCTTGTGACAGCACAGGAACAGCCTGTCATGTCCTGAACAGCTAAGTACATGTAAAGTGACTGGATTACATGTCTTGGTGCTTTAACACTTTGTCATCTAAATCTAGAGCTCTTGCCGCATCCACCACACAGACACACACACTTGTTCACACACATACACACCACTGAACTCATATCACTGTCAGTCGTGTGCAACCTGCAAAGTTAACAACTGTGCTTTTAAAGAAAACACAACAGAGGCTAGGATATTTAAATTCAAGTCTACATCTCCCATCCGTTTGGTTAATTAGGGTTATATGTTAAAAAAACATATGTAAGTGTACACATACCAGTGTGATAGTCCAAATTCATTGTGATAAATAGTATTTTTGGAAGTCAGTCCCAAGTGTCCCCTCATGTGACTCTCTGTGGCCCCAGGGCCCCCCTTGCCCCACAGACTTCACATTACCACATGAATGGCCGGCTGCAAAGGGCCAGTTCAGCCTCGGACGCCAACAGAAGGCAGGAGATTTGCAATTCAATCTGCTTCTAGTCGGGACAGACCTGTCACCAGTGTGACAGAGGCCGAGGGGGTGGGGGACCACCGCATCACTCCACCATACATCACGCTTTCCTGTGTCAACATTTAAATCATATTAAAAATAATCATTATAATGAGCAATATAATAGCTAGATGTGTAAGCATCGTTACACTATACATCAGGTAAATTGTCAAAAAAAGAAAAAGCCTTTTTAGCAGAATTTGAACAGTAAAACAATTATGAAACAAGTCATAGAACCACAAAAATGTAAAGGTCAAATGGGAAACTTGCTGTGGTCAAAAGAAATTGTAATCAATAAAATCTATAGAATTAAAAAATATTGCTGAGGCCAAATTTTAATGAGTAAAATGTGATCAACCATTTGAATATATACACAGCAACAGTTTAATTAATATAATATAATATTTCTTAGCTGTAGAACCTTAAATGTTTTTAATTATTCTGCAATGTAATAGTATAATTCACATGACACAGCCTATTTTCTAGATATTTTATTAAATATTTTTACAGGTAATATTTTAGGTAAACTTTCAATCAAAACGTTTATTAGTTCTTTATAATGTGTAATAGAGCAAATACCCAAAGAAGAACCAAGGCTCGTCTCTGAATAAACACACACAGAAACGCCCTCTACAGTAAAATAGTCAATGGGTTTCTCAGAGGAATATGTCATTTCCGGTGAATGTGTACGATTCTTTCCGGGTTCTGCAGCAACATGGCAGCGCCCTTAGATCTGCACCTGGAGTTTGGGTTTGTATTTATCCCTTTGTTTATAATTCATCGCATTTGCCTCGTGTTCCAATGGTTACATTAATGCACGAAATGCATAATAACTCTTCAAACCAATTAGATAGAAGCTTTATCGATTGGACCTAGTTAATAAAGACTGTCATTTCTTTAGCGGTTTAACTGCAGTGATGACAAGAAAACCCGGTTTAAATGATAAAGTAATTTAATAGAGCAACGCGTGCTGACGGGGTTGTCAGAGCTGTCAGTCGTGCAGGTGTCGCGTGCGCTTGAACTTTACTAGAATAATAACCTGCTTCACTTTCTTAAACTGATAATAATCGATGTTGACGTAAACTCCTTTTGGAGAGGCTTTGTTTTTAATAGAAATTAGGTTTCCTGATATTTATAAACGACAACAATTGTTACATCAATGGGGGGATGTTTCAAAGCAACACTGAGAGAAATATCAGCCAGAGCTTTTCCTTTCATGCCAGAGGTTTTATATATTTTTAAAAAGATTGATCTTTTTTTTTCTCTTTTTTTTTTGACAGTACTTAAAGGGATAGTTCACCCAAAAATGAAAATTCTGTCATTTACTCACCCTCAATTCCTGTATGAATTTCTTTCTTCTGCTGAACACAAAAGAAGATATTTTGAAGAATGTTGGTAACCAAACAGTTGATGGCTCCCATACACTTCCATACTATTCCCCCCCATTTTTGGGTGAACTATCCTTTTAAGTAGCATCTGTGTCTTTTATGATATGATATTTCCATTAGTAGTGGATTATAGATGTTCAGCTGATGGGGAAATGTATACTTCTAACTTTTATAGATCATTGTAAGATAAGTTAGAAATAGTTCTTTAACAAAACAATTACAGGTTACTACATTTTACAGTATAGACAGGAAGATGGGAAATAATGTAGAAAAAGCAAGAATGGAATTTGGAAAGGTTGCCAGCTAGATTCGAATCCAATAAGCTCCACTACTTAATGTCAGATCATGCACGCTAACTGCTTTTATCACGGCACAACCTCTGGACAATTTTTCAGTATTTCTAAGGAGAAACGTAGGCTAGGTTTGGAATGAAATGCTAGCAGACTGCTCACTTCAATACTGTCCATTATACAATGAACACTATATTTAAAAAATGGAATGTAAAAAAACAGTACAGGTTAACAGTGAGCATTTCAATCAGTAGTACGTGATTGTCACATAACCTAATTGATTGTGATTGCTTTTTTGATACAATCTTGTGATAAAATGTTTTAATTCACTCATGCAGCAGTATAATGAGTGAAAAAGATGGGTTGAGTGGGTTGACAGTGCCCTCTGTTTTGACAAATATCATAGGCCGTCAGGTTATTATATGCATACAGAAAATTGCATATTGTATATTACAGAAATAACCCTAGTATGTTATTTCAAACATAGCCATAGAGTGACCGAGAATGTCGATTGCATCAGAGTGACAGAAAGGGAGAGCATCTCAAAACAACTCTTGGCCAGAATTCGTTGGGTGCAGAAAAATGTTGCATTTGGCATTTGGTCAAAGTTCTCACTGCTTTTAGGTCGCAACAGAGTCCTATGTGACTGTCTATGGACAGAGGTGGTGTTTGTGAGTGGCCTTTCTGAGGCTGGCACACAGGCTGGCTTCTCTCTGTACCGCTAGGGTACGGGCATCTCGCCAGGCCTGGCGATCTGGAGGACAACTGGGCATTCTCCAGGAGATGTGAGCTCTCTTTATTGGGTCTGCACCTGCTACATGAGTCCTACTCTTACTTCATGTCCCTATCTGTTTTTTTCCCCCACTGACATGCACCTTCCCTCGTTCTTACACAGATTTCTGTTACTTACTGAGTTTTCGCTTATTAAATTGGTTAGGTGAGGAGTAAAGTGAAAAACTATTAACAGTATACTGTGATGTTGTCTTCTTTGAAGTAGATCTGTTTGTGTGCACAAATTCATTAGAATTTTGGTGTTATGTAAGTTATGTAAATTACTTTACAAAAAAGGAATTTACCACATTCATACTTGACTAATCTTCAATAGTTTTAAGTCCTAAGTGCTATTCTGCCCTGCTTAAAATCATAAAAACAACTTTAAAAAATCTTTGTGACAGATGTATAAAATGTTAAGGACAAGAATCAGATGGGGTTTCTTTTTGTCATGGACTAGATGTTAATTAAAACTGCATGGGAGATACTGTTAAATGATTTTGGAAATGGGAAAACCTTCACTGAACATCATTATTGTTAAAAGCTCTACCTGTAAGAGGCTTTAAAGCATTATATACACTGTATATTTTCTATTTTAGAGGAGGAGCTGAACTTCTGTTTGATGGAGTAAAGAATCATCATGTGACACTCCCTGGCCAGTCAGATCCCTGTAAGTATGGAAAAATTGACCTCTTCTGTTGTGTTTGTGAAGTTTGCTAATGCAGGTATCACTGTTACTATTACTCATAATTGGAACGAACCCCTAACTTTTAAGTATTAAAAGCATATGCTGCGTTCATGCCATTTCATAATTGCATAAATAAAACTCTATGCTTTCGAATCGCTCTCTTGGTATTTGATGTCATACATCGATCGGTCTGCACAGTGCCACTTCAAGTCAAACACACCTTAAATCTGTAGTGGTCAGGTGGTATAAATTTACACGTTGTAATTACAAGTTCTACACGCACGTGAAGGCTTTTTGCAGTTCAGAATCGTTACGGTAATTACAACATATAGTTCACCCAAAAATGAAAATTCTGTCATCATTTACTTGCATGTCTATCAAAACTTGTATGGCTTTATTCTGTGGAATGTTTCAACTGTTTTTGTCCATATAATAAATGGCAATGTTGTAGGAACACAAATTTAAGATATTTTTTGATAAAATCTGAGAGGTTTCTGAATCCCACATAGGCAGCAACGTCATTGCACCTTTCAAGGCCCAGAAAGGTAGTAAAGACATCGTTAAAATAGTCCATGCAACTGCAGTGGTTCAACTTTAATGTTATGAAGCAACAAGAAACAAAAATAACGACTTTATTCAACAAATTCTTCTCTTCCCACCACTGTAGTCACGTGGACTATTTTAACAATGTCTTCCTTTCTGGGTCCTGTAACCTGTCCTGCACCATTTGTATTAGTAATGTATAACTCAAATATACCTCAACTTGATGATGCCAGTAACATGGTGTCAACACCGGACTCGAGCAGCATGATGCAGCACGACAGAAGACAATAAGAACCCATTATAATCAGTGATGTTGTCTACACTGACAAATCCCAGACAGTAAACTGATGCCTCATTCTGTTTATGATTTACTCCAAGCACTCGCGTTAAATCTCATAGGAAAGACATTTGCATCGGCATTTGCAACGGTCGCATCCAGTGTAGACAATTTCTAGCTGTTGCAACGCATCAGCAGTCACGTCCGGTGTAGACACAGTGTAAAGCAAACAACCAAGCAATGCCCTAGCAACCACCAAGAACACCTCAGCAACCACATAGCAATGTACTAAAACACATTTAGAATACCTCAGCAACTGCATAACAACACAAGTTTTGCACGGTCAAACGCCTCATATGTTGTCTTCAGAAAATGTGAAAATCTAGTTTGTTACTCTTTTCTTAAAGAGTTAAGCTTTTGCTGTGTTCTTTTACATTGATGTTGTATGAAAGATAGAGACTTTTATCAGACTTGAAATGTTTATCACTTTTTCTATTCCAAATCAGTGCTTTACCATTCTCAGTGCTGATGACTTAATTAGCTCCAAATATCTCTACCCTTTCTCTCCCAATACCAGACATTCGGATGTAGGATTCACTTATTGGCCTTATGCCCTGCTAGAACTAAAGGATGCCTTTTTTTCCTCTGGTACTCCTATAGAAGAAAGCCACACAAATCATACCAAATTATGTGCCTCTTTCTCCACATCTATCTCTTTTATTCTGCCGTCCCTTTGCCTTGATGCCCCTTTCCCATTCGCCTTCTTTCCTCCCCTGACCTCTCAGAGCCCTGGTTCACACGCTTCCCTGGACACCTTTTCTTCCAGCCAGTCCTGCTTTCACTCTGACATTGGGCCAATGGCAAACCAGTGCCGGCCTGCCATCACAAAACAAGTTTTTTTCCCCCTCCACCCCTCCCTCAGCAACAATGGAGCTGAGCCCCTTCTCCATACATCCCACCTCCCCCTCAACCACCAACATCTGTGAGCCTCCCTGTGCCCAGCCATTCTTCCCCTAACTGCTCCATTATTGGGCCCCTTTCATTTGTAAATGCAGCCAGTGATACTGTTGATGGATCTTTTATGCCTAGTGCTGGGGTCACAGGAAAGGTATGGAGAATGGAGGGCCAGTAAAGGAGGGAGGGACAATTGTTACAAAGCACTAAGTCCTTTTTGTGTGCAGTCATTTTTTGGGATGCCTGACAGTACAAATGCCTCACTCATACAAACACCTCGCATTCCTACGGCTTCCTGGTGGGACATTTAGGTGAAAGTAGTAGGGTGTTTTGTTGTGGGGGGGTGCTTGTATTGCCCCCTGTACTTAAGCAGTGAGTGGGTAACATGTTCTCTGCCATCTCTGGATTGGAATGCAAGTCATTTGAGCCATTAGTGCAAAAGATGGATTGGTAAAGCGAGACCTTATATCCCATGCACATGCTCAGAAGTACCTGGAAGAATTCTAGTTGACATTTTGGGATAGGATAAGTGTTTAGTAGATGATGGTGATATCTACTGAGCAGGGAGGAGATTCCCAAACTTCATCTGACTATCAGTAGTTTGGATATAATGTTCCTTTGAGCTTACCACATGGGTCAGTTTCCACACAGATTTAGTTTGTGGGTTATAGAACCTTTCTTTCCCTCAACTGGTAAATCCACACAGTTAAGTTGTAAATAATGAGTTCTGCAAAGTCAACCTGGTAACTCAACAAGGATGATCTGCTTGTTTAGTGGGACAATCTTTTTAGCATAGATGTGCAAAAACTTTCAGGATTTGCTGAGATTTTTGTTGTGGCTTGTCACTTTTCCTGGCCCATGGACAGTGTTCGGCCTTCACTTCTAGTCTGAGTTGTATTGAACAGGAATAGAACTTTTGGTCAAGTGTGTTAGTATTTTGCATCCCTGTCCCAGCTCCGAGGTTGCAAACATTCAAATCTGTGTGCACTTTGGTGGCCTTGCCAAACAACAGAAGGGTCAAGCTCCATGGAACCGGAGTATCCACGACAACCTATCCACAAAAGTGGATGGCAGGAGGGAATGTGGCCACCAAGACCTCGCAGAGGCCTAGGGGATGACCTTGGAGCACATTTGAAGCCCATAGTCTGTACGTGTGTTTGTGGCCATGATTTGAGTATGTCACGGATGGCTGGCTATGATTGCTAAGGCTGACACTGATGCTCTACACTAATCTCTCCTAAATTTTCCGTCCACTGGTCCAGACCCTTCTTAGTGATTGATGAGTAGTGCAAAGCCCCCCGCTGCTGGACACACACACATGATCATCATAGAAACGCCAACCCTCATATCCCCAGCAAGATGAATGACTTAATTCCCTCCCACCCAAAGATAGTGGTGATAATGATGATCATCATGAAAAGAGAAAGGAAACGGAGAGAGTTAGCCAGCCACTATGCTACGCAGACGCCGCCACCCTCCCACGCAGGCTTTATCCCAGCATGCACCTGTCTGCGGTGACGCATACTCCCCCCTCCTAGTCGTGTTTTCCCTCTGTCTCTTCCTACCTCACCACAACCTATCCAGTCCTTTTCGTCTTCCATTCTTCCCATACCCCTACAAAAAAAAAGAGGGCGAAAGAAACATGGGGCATCTTGTTGACCCCTCACTCTTTGCTCCTGGCTCACATAAACCACCCTTTGTACGAAGTAGGAGACTTTTGCTTTTCTTTTTTTTTCTTTTTTTTTCAAGTTCTCCCAATCAAAGGACTGATGTGGCTGAAAGTGATCACGTCTGTTTTTCGCCCCTGCTTTTGGTACTAGTCAATATTCATTGCGGTAGCGTAGCACTGAGGCAAGCATCACTCTTCTTTATAGGTTCAGGATTGTGTGCTAGCTGAGCTGCAAGGTACAACGATCGTTACACAACTGAAGAGGCTGACAGCGATCCAATTAACCTGAAACAGCCTCTGTTGCTCGACCCCTTCCTCTCGCCGAGAAGCACGCCACACGCTTACAAGCGCACACACTTGCGCGCTTTGGTGCTGACATCTCTGAAAGCTTCAGTTCTGGTGGAAACTTGCCCAGTCAAGAGTATTGTATAGACCCTCGCTCCTGCACCCACTTGCCCTCTTCTTTCGTCCTCTTGCTAATTTGTCCTGGTCTAATTATACATGCTTGCATAGCCAGTTAGCTATAGCACAATGGCACTGGCGACTATGTCTTCTGGTCATCATGTGTCCTCAAACCCATCAAGGGTTTCTCAACCCCCCTCATGGGTTCTCTGGTTCTAGTAACCATTGCACACCTGAGACCTTATATGTCCCTCCCTGCTGCTTGAATTGAGATGTGTCAGTAAAACATCTACCGCCACACAGAGAGTGTGAGAGGATGGCGTTCAGTGTTAAATGTTGCCAAACACCTCAGTTAATGGACCTTCTTTAAAAAAAAACTGTTCCCTTATCAGATTTATAGCCAATATCTATGCTGACGCATAAGAAAACCTACACAGTCATTGCCAGCTATCCTGTAATGCACCTTCAAATATGTCTTAGGATTATATAAAATGAAATTGCATTGATGTCTTGTGATTATATTTCCATCCTATTTATTTCCAAAGATTCAGGTAAGTTCTAATGGTTGTTGTGTATGTTTTTTGTTTTTTCCACACAAGGATTAAATGTATTGCACAGGGATCATCAGCAGTATGGATGTTATGCAGGTGATTCTACCCATGTGTTCGGATAGGGTGGGCAGTGCGGTAGTTATTTTTGATGTTTTTTAAAGCTCTGTCTCTGATGTCACATTTCCAATAAGTGTAATGGCTTTTCATATGGACAAACTAGTGATCTTCAAGAATACAAAATACGGAAAATGCGCAATTTGCGTGCCCAGCCTTGTGTCAACCACAGCAAACTCACAAACAATAAATTCAAACTCCTCCCCAGATCAAATGGAAACCTCTCTTTTTTCCTTCATTCTCTCCCTCTCTTCCTTACTCTTTCTCTGTCTTTGTCTCCACCACCCCTCTGAGCCAGAAACTGGTATGTTCCAGAAATGGACGCTGATGATACAGTGTTGATGTTGGACATACCGACTTCTCCGCCATGTTGGGCAGCGGAGCTTCGTTGCTCACACACACATGTACAGATATAAAACAATTATCATCCATTATCACATGCTAGAATTATCACAGAACACACAACGCAAATATTGAAGACTAAACTTCATTGCCCTTCCATGAAATGACAACCAATATCTTTGATTGGATAAAATTTGCATGGCTTCAGGAGAAAATAATGTAATTGTTTTACAACACTCACTATGCACCAAGACATTCTAAGCTAAATTTTGTAATTTACGAGACATTTTTATTTTTGCTTATCATAGGCATACAAATGTCGGCTTCTAGCACATTTTGTTTTCATGGGGGGGTGCAGACATCCTAGATTTCATTTGAATTCACATTGGCGCCCTGGGTTTATATCCATCAATCATCACCCCACCCCACCCCCCACCCCAAAAGATATACTGCAGTTCGGTGCTAACCTTCTGTATTGTAAAACCTACCTATTCCAGTCACGTTTACCTGGCCGGTGCTTTCAGGGCGATACAGCTACAGTTAATGGCGTCTCTGTGTTTACGAATCTGAATTTAATCTGCATTACCGCTGTATTTTCAATGGCGCACTCAAAAATGACAAGTCCATTCTTGATACACCTCCGTTAAGCCTCCCCCACCTTGCGTTCGAGGCTCTGTCGCGTCACATCGACCGTGGGGCTGGCTCACTGAACTCTGACCTGTGAACTTTGACCTCTGTGGTACTCTTACAGGGGACATGAAGCAGCTGCTGGCGTGGATACGAGGGAACATGCTGAAGGAGCGCCCAGAGCTCTTTATGCAGGGCGACACTGTGTAAGTATAGACGCGCAGATGCACAGTAAATACGTTACAGGATGATGCTCAGACAAACATACACACGCGCTGTAGACACACACGTCATAAATGCAGTGCTACGTGTTTACTGCAGATTCGCCGTGAGGTCAAGAAGGTAGAATCACACCACATTCCCTTTTGTGATTTGGCCAGTGACGATAAAATACTTTACTTTTTTTTAATACATCAGGCATAAGAAATTATACCTTGCTTCCTCAGCCCTGAAAAACTAAACAGTGAGTGGATTTTTTTTTTTTTTTTTGAAATTCTGATGATAATGATGCTTCTTTAGCAAAATTTTGAGAGAGGGAATAATCATAAATGACCTTTATTGCAATTACCAGCTTGGACTGCTAACTGAAAATAATGAAACTCGTTGTGGATAACTGCAGTAAATCTCCGATACACAGTGTAGTTTTCAATGGCGTACAAACCTCACTGTTGACTATTTAGCCGTGAGGGGCCACCCCTTCACCTACATTAGCACCTCGTACTTCAAATATAAAATAAAATAAAATACAAAATTCATTTTTTTTCTTTTAGTCATTGGCAGGTGTTAATGGTTGGAAACGAAGCAGAATCCAAAGTGATATTATTGTATATTGTATGTTATATTGTATATAATGCTGTATTATATTGTATAGATTTCTGTAATTATAAATATTGTGGTAATCTTTGTCAGAGGTTGTTCTATGCATAGTCTTTATTGTGTTTCATCTTGCATGTGTATGTATGTACGAGAGAAGCTCATTCATTTAATGAACTGCGGATGCAAGGGTCTTAAAACCACAGCACTGGCGATTTTCATTGTGTATAAACAGGCTGCGTTATATTATCAGAGAGCTGCTTTACTGTCATGCTTTAGTGTAGCTCATCACTTACATGAGCTCTTCTTTTTGACACACACAGTAGACCTGGGATTCTCGTATTGATTAACGATGCAGACTGGGAACTGATGGTAAGACTGTGTGTGTGTATGTTTGTGCGTGTGTGTGTGTACAGTTCCTCAATCACTCCTTCCACTCTGTTTTAATGACATGCTCATTTTAGGTCCAGTGTCAGCTTCTCTTCATTCATCTAATGTACATAAAGGTTGTGCTGGGTTGTTCTTTCAGGAAAACATGTATTGGCATCAGACCGTAATTTAAAGTAACACAATCAATTGAAAAAAGTCAATGTCTCAACAACTGTCAATGATGACTAAAACCCGCAAATCAAGTGTTGATTCAAAGCTGCAACTCTTTCTAATAATTGCTACAATTGAAAATAAATATATACTTTTTTCTGTCTATACATGAGTTTTTGAAAGATGATATTTATTAACCAAATGTTATTTTCTTTTATTGTGTGTGCATCCATATCCCTTGCAGGGTGAGCTGGAATACCAGCTTCAGGACCAGGATAATGTTGTCTTTATCTCTACACTTCATGGAGGCTAACTGACTCTAAAAGAAGCACCACACCCATACAGAAGCCCCTCCACCCTTCAAAAGGTCAAATATCAGATAATCCATTAACAACGCCATTGGTGGCCGCTTTCAATCCCAGCTGTGGTCTTTTCGACCAATCCAGTGAAAATTCTTAGTTTGGCTTTAAGTCCAATAAAACGTAACATCACGGGGTACCTGGCTGCCCGAGGGATATTCACTGTCCCCTGTACCTTACAGGAGCGTGGCGGGGTTACGATGGGGAGCAAGGGCTCATTAGTAAGGTCACTCTGTCTAGCCAGTGTCCAGATGGATTCTCTTGAGACATGATGGACCGGTTGCCCCATGTCAAATGGCTCCGTTATAATTTTCATTAATTTTCTGGTTGATGCCTTTAGAGTTGTATGTTTACTATGTCCATATATATATATATATATATATATAACCGTTTTTTTTTTTTTTTTATCTGAACTAATAAATATTTTGTAAGTATTTCCACAATATTGTTTTATTTGCACTAATGTGATTTTAAATTGAGTGCAATAAAGTATTTAAATAAAGATATTTCTGCAGTCCAGTTTGCATTAATGTTTTATATTTGTCATAAGCTTAGCAGGTTGATTATTTGATATTAAATATTTATGTGAGTAAAAGAGGGTTTTATTACATTCCTGCACTTCTTGTAGACTGCTATAGTATACCTGAAAGTAGTCCTAAGTCTACCTCTAAATATTATTTTGAAGCTTTGGGACGACCTATTCCTTTAGCATATCACATCCTACAGAAAATAATGACACCTTTCTAGTCAAATGACGTATTATCTTTTATGTTTGATTTACTTACACTTCCTTGGGTTCATCTAGGCTATAGAATATTCATTAGAATAAACTAGGCTATGATGGCGGGAGGTCGAGCACAAATCTCTTTTGGCTTAAGACTTGATTTACAACGGGAACCCGTATGAAAATAGTAACCCTATAATACAGATGCTAATGATGTCGAGGGAGAAATGCGTGATGTCAGTATTGGAGTGTGTGTGGGGGGAGGGGGGAGTGAAAGGGGGAATACAGGGGTAAACATGCTTCTCCTGCAGTGTGACCTGTTGGGAGGCCATGAGTCAATTTCTCTTTTATTAAAGACACTTCCTACTGAGATTTTAACTATAGGCTTATAGGTGATCCACACTTTTATTTTCGCTTATTTTTCAATAGACCTACGTTATTTATAGGAATGATTACTTACTTATTTTTTAATGTGTTTGTTTTGGTTTTTAGCATAAAAGGACAAAATATTATATTACTAGGCTATTATAAAATGTATAGGCTATTTTTGTCCTAATTCCAGCAATTCAGGGAAATTAGTTAAAAACTGGTCTATTTTTCGTTTGTTTATATTCTAAAAGTACATTTTAGGTTAAAATATTTAATAGCCTAGCCTAGTGCGAAGTGAACATCATAACGATGCAGGAGATTTAACACAAATTTAACCGTTTATACTTTGTTTTATTAATTGCACACTAAGGTATGTTGAGGCTATTTTACTATTTCACCATCGTGTTTTATATATATTTTTTATTCTTGTCATACGAGAATGAATTAAACCCACTTGATTTAGCACCCTGTTATTATGTTTTTAACAACGATAGCCTACAACTATTAGCATTAATTTCCAAAAAATATCACATCAAACTACAAGCTACGAATATGTAACTTTATATAGAAAGGCTACATAGATCTTTTAACAACAACAAAAGTAACCATTTAAATTACTTAGCTTGTCTTTAATAAATGAATGCTTTAAATTATTGTTTGCCGACAAGATTAAGGGGCCTACACCGATTTTACAAAATGGAGCACGGTAAGCCATTTTCCTCTACTAAAGAAAAAAATAACACACCAAAAACTAGTGTTGAATATCGTAGCCAAAATATATTTCTATAGGCCGTTTGAAAATATAAACAACGCAGAAATGGTAATTTACAGTTATGGCTTGTTATTCTGTCGAATTAGCTACGAGGCATTTGTATAGCAACATTTTATTTTTTAATTAATATTAGGCTATTTTTTCACACACATTAAAAATCGTGTTTTCTCGTTCACTCAATCTATAATTATTTGTTTCTCGTTTTATAGCCTATCAAATAAACCATTTTTGTGTTGACACGTTAGTAAGTTCAGGCCTGAAACTATGATGCTAGCTATAAAGTAAACAGGCTACTGAATGTTTACTACCTCTCGTTTGAATCCACCAGTCCATCAGGATATGATTGTATAGTCTACATTTTACAATTAGCATTCAGCTGTATATTTTTTAGAAACCGTGCTTCGATCGGAACTGATTTAGTCAACGGTCAGACATCGATAACCGTTAGAAGTGCGCCATCGGCAGGCAAAGCAATAGCATTTTTCAAAAACGTATCAGCACAACAGCGACAGAAAAAAATACCAACGAAATTTATTTTAGACATGTATAGCCAATAGTCTATGTCTATTCGATTTTATTTGATTCAGAATGTATTTACAGTCAAACGGAAATCTAGAACATTTTGAAAACTTGGGTACTTGTTTGATTTTGTAGATTATGATCTAATTTTTATTATTTATTTTTTCTCTAAACAGTCAAGATAGGCCTCCTCTGCATAACCCTTTAAGTTTGGCCTTATTCAGTGTTGCAAATCTTTAAATTGCTATTTCGTAAATGCGTGTATCAAAACGTTTGTCTGGCTTCTACTGTTAATATATACGCTGATATTAGACTATTCAAAGCTTACCTAATTCAAAGAACTTGTGGGCCCAGCAGGCCTTTTATTTAACTTTAATTCACAAAAGATTATGAAAGTTTATGGTCAAACGAAAGATTAGACTGAAATGAGTGGTATGGTGACCATGTGTTTCTAATTACCGGTTATATTTTGAATTTGGTTTTATATTTTCTCAACCACACGTGGTGCAGGTGCAAATGTTTAATTCGCCCTCAAGTCGGTGCTTCTAAATCTAACAAAATCCCGTTGGGGCGTTGTACATTTTTGTTTTTCGTTGTCAAAAACGTCACTGAAACTACTTTGTAGTGTAATTAGCAGTTTATTGATTCAGCAAGTGGAACGTATAGTTACCAATACAATCAATCGACTGTTTGAAATGGAATATCAAATCAAGGCAAAACAACTATTTACCGACAGCTGCCCGCTGTTAAACTGCATTTAGCCAAACGATTAAAGAAAATTCATAATCACCTTAAATTAATTTATAGTGTTATTCCTGGAGAATCAGGACTAACACACACACACACACACACACACACACACACCTTTTTTTTTTTTTTTTTGGTGCCTGACTCTGTCTCTGATACAGGCCTAGTGTGCGTTGAAACACACACAGACAAATATGTAAAATGCAAAAGTAAATAAAGGCAGTAGCCTAACCAAAGACATTTGCCTATTTGGAGTGATGCAACAACGAAAATGAATTCAGTAAATGGCGTTTTAGTTCACTTCGTTTGATGAAAAAGTCCTTCACCATGCAGCTTTGGGCAAAAGATGGCAGTCTCAGTGAATGAGAAACTCAAGCATGCTCAAAGCATTTTCCCACCATGCTTTTATAATCAGCGTGACTTTTTATTCATTTACCATTCACAATGAGAAAAGCATACCTAAATACTATCACGAACAAAGCATATCACCAGAAGTCTTGCTGTCATCGAATTTCGTTTGGGAAATTGTTTAAATATATAACTTGAGTATCTTAAGCAACATTTAAATAACCGTTGCTGTTCTACATACAGCCTTTTTCGTTTCAGCGTAAATAAACAATATTAAATTTCCCAGACGAATATGATCAAGGATACGAATGCATTAAACAAAAGTGTTTGGATTGTAATTTATTGCATTTTTCTAAAGAACATTAATTCAAAGCTATGTGAATAAAGTAAAATAATCGTCCCTGTATCATATAGCCTAATGAGCGTCTTACCTTTTGCGAAACTTTACGAAAATGAATATTTAGTGTAGCTACAGTAGAAGCAGAAAGCAGGGCCTATATGTCCTCCAGAACGAAGATGTTGAATCTCCAGCAACAGATGTCCAGGCACAATTCTTGGATTTAAATTATATTTTACAAGAATTGCGTTTGGACAATCAATCTCTGGGACCCTTTGAAATGGATAATTTGGTCACAACACACATAAAAAAACTCCATGGAAATATATTCCATGTGTAAACCAGAATACTAGGCTATCTGAAATCTCTCATTTTGTTCCTGTGGCTATTGGGCCTAGTAGATTTTCACACAAAATATCATTATATAGTTCCGCATTTCGCATTCTTTGAACCCCTGTATTTTACTTTAAAAAAACAAAAGTATATCGGGTTGTTTGTGGTAATGTAAACCGACAAACTAAGTTTGGCTAGCTCTGTTACGTACATTTTACCCCAGGATTAACGAACGATTTCTATTTTCGTAATTTAAAAAACTTGGTCTTTCATCTCAGAAAAATAATAAACTCGGGTTCTAACCTATAAACTACAAACTTCATTTTAATTTGATCCATAGTATAATTCTAAACTTCGAAATCATTCTATCTTCATTTTAGAAAACCTTCCCTTTAAGAGGGTTAAAAGTTTGACGCTCTTTCAGTGCGCTTGTTAAAAATTAGTATAAACCACAGAGAATGCAAAACCTCAGTCCAACGCATAAGAACAAGAAACATTTTTGAAAAAAGAAATAAAATAAAATCAGCTAAAAAGCAGTTTTGTAAAGTCCTGCTTGTTACAGAAGCAGCTCTTCGCCATTTCTGCACCTGTAAGGGCGCACATCCTTGTAGTTCCACCTCTCGACATCAAGCAATATCATCATCTCATATTGGCAAAGACCGAAAAACTAACAACAACCATTTCCAGTCGACCCATTTCGATACTTTTGTTGCCCGTAGTGTGATGATGTTATAGCAAAGCCTCTTCTTACAACGCAATGGAGATGAAAATGCAAGGAAGCCTCTGTCCTGTGCGCGCGAGCGCTGTATCCTCACTAACGCAAGCGGAGAAAATGGTCAAATGCAAGAAGGAGGGATGCGCTGGGTCGCTCGAAGAGTCCGCACGCCCTCAGCATTGCCTTGATGGGACGGTTCTTATGGAATGGCACAGACTATCACGTTCCTATGAAGGCTTTTCTCAGGCTCTCGTAACAATACCGGTGTTGCCACGACGAACGGCGAGAGGGAGTGGGGATGATCTTCGCTTGGTACTGAATTTGAATAACACCATGGGGTGATAAATGTCCATTGTGCTGTAGAAGTAATGAATCTCCACTGTCTTCTATTGCACACAAGCCAGCAGCTGCGAGCGAGGGACCAGCAGCCTCTTAAAGACACAACAGCCCCATTTTCTCCTCAACAGTGATCACAATCCATACACTGTTTATTCTGTTTACACACACTGCATGACGTTTGTTTTCTGGACACCTTTACTTGGGTGAGGAAAGCTAGTACAACGCTGTAACCAGGCACTTACGTAAAATACACAACCACTTGATCATTTTAAAACAAATGGAATGTCTTACATAAAACGAGAAAATAATAATAGCCTATTAATTAGGCTATAACAATAACAATTATTATTGTTGTTGTTATTTCTAGAAAAGTTTAAAGACATTTTACTGCAAAGAAAGAGTTTGCTGAACTAAAAGAAAACTAATATGAAGCTATCCTAAAAACCCATGGTTTTAGTATTGTCTATTGTAATGAAGTTTGGCAAAAACGCGATTTTCCTCGCCACTGCCATGAAGAGTTATAAATAAGTTAGCTCTATGTAGCTACTAAATATAGGCTATATAAATAGAAAATAGACCTATTTAAGCTACTTGAGAGGTGACATCACTGCATATTTTGGGTGACAAAAATTGGCATTTGACTACCTTTTTTTTTTTTTTTTTTCAATCCAAGTTTGTTTGCTTGTATATCTGTAAATAAATCATCCAGTTAGGCCTGCTAGTTTTATGGGGTTGGCTACAGTCTAAATGCATAACGATTTCTCTAAAGGCCTAAAAATGTTACATAGCGTATATTTTATTTTACTTAAAAACATAAACGTTTTCTTATGACAATTTAGATATAAACCTATTTTACTACTCTGCTTTACCTCAGAAAGCGCGAGAACACTTCGCTTTTTTTTTTTATTTTTTTTTTTTTTTTTTTTTTTTAGTGTTTTAGTGTGTGTGTGTGTGTTTTTTTTTTTTTTTTTTTTTTTTTTTTTTCTAGTGTGGATTTGATAAGCAGGTGTTTCTGGTGAGGTAGGCCTACCTGAAAGAGAAACATTTGGTTATTTACTACTTTTACCCCTCAACCTACAATAATAAGCCTTCAAATTTAAGCAAAGTAAGCTACTAACATATCCAAAACATACAGGCTAATCTAAATTAACTCCCGCTCGAGCGCTCATCCCAGCAGCGTGACTAGCGCGAGCTGAAGGATCCCCTTGCTGTCCTTTTTCTCCTAATAAATCATGGCCTAACTCCCGCCTCCTGGGCACTGCTCCTCCCTCTTAAAGTGAAACTATTTTATCCTTTCATCTGTCTCTCTGAAGTAAGCGAGTTAACCTCCTCTTCAGTTCCGCGGGGTGTCTTGCCCGCATGCAATCCATTGCTCATTTGGCGCTAAAAGAGTCTTTCCCGCTGCCGCCTTTTCACAGGCGCTTCACGAGCGTCAATCCTGAGTGCCTACTTGAGAGGGTTAACTGCTATCCACAGAAATAATACTCATTTAATAGAAGTATTAATGGAACCCCATTGGCGTTTAGACTTAATTTATGGCTTTTGTGTAGTTTAAGGAAGATGTTTTTACTTTTGATTACATTTTAAAGAGAATGTCGGTGCTAGCTGACGCACTTATTAGCTAGCCTACTTGAGCCAATGTTAGAAAAAAAAAGGTTAAATGGGGTTATATATAGAACCCGAGGATACTTGACTCAAATTTAAAGAAGGCTTTTTCTATATATGAAAAAATGTCTTAAATGGCTGCATAATAGCTATGCTACTTCATGTTATAACAGATTTTTTTTTCTAGTGATAATGTATGTTTTAACAGCTGCTCAATTCATAAAAGTTGTAGAAATAGATTATAAATTAAATAGATAAATAAATACATTTGTGGAGTAGAAATTCATTAAACTAAATTAATTAATTAAAACTAAATCCATAAAATGATCCCAAAATGGGAACCCTTATTATGTGCCTGACAGAACCCTTTAATGTTCTAGAACCTTTTTTCTAAGAGTTTTTAACTAAAAGAGTTTTTAACTAAAAAGCTGTTTAACATTTACAACTGCTTAGTTCACTGCATAAATGATAACTTTGTGTGATGACATTCAATTTATGAAAACAATATGAAACAGAGATGTATTTCATTGTAGATAATTGGATAATTGTTAATAAACTGCTAAAAATAGAATGTTAGTATACTTTTAAACTCAACTGCTATAGACTTTTTTGAAAACATGTCTTTCTATGGACTCTGTATTTCTAGGCTTAAAAATGTCTGAAGTTTTTTGCATTGTTGTACTCAACAAATTTGAAACTCAGAAGCAACAAACCTCTAGCAGGGAGAAAAGTACACAAAACTCAAGTTGCCCAGTGGGCCAGCTGGGCAGGATATTGTCAAGTCATGCACATCAGGACAGTGGGAAACATTGATTTGTTTTGGCACTGTGCTTTCCCTATTCACAGATAAATGTTTAACCCAGAAGCTGAAAGGAGCAGTGGGGGAGAGGAGTCCAGATCCACGGGGTAGGCAATGAAACTGCCCCTCTGAGGAAAGGAGGAGGAGGAGGAACAATGGACCAGGGAGAATTCTGAAATAAGCCTCACCAGATGAAAACATCTCAAGCGCACTATATACGCTAAGCAGGACAGGGTGGATCAATGTACACCTCCAACCATCTGTGGAAAGATGCTTATATAGGATTATGAGCTACAGAAAATTTTAATAGTTTTTTATACATCGGCTGTAAATTACCATAAAGGACAATTTGTTCGCTTTCATTCTTTTATTGACATTTTTCACTTGTGTTTATTTATTGAAGGCCTAATTCAGCCAGCACTTTACATAACATGCAGAAGTGGTCTAAATAAACTATAGCTGTAAATCACACCTAATGTGACTGTGTCTGATGATGAAATGTTTTGTGTTTCTCAACAATACTTCTGTGCTGGAAATTATGACTATCGCTGTACATTTCAGATTTGGTATTTGTTTGTGTGCCAGTCTGTTTTGACTGAAATAGAAGTTGTCACATTTAAGTTATGCGTCTAAAAAGGCTCAATGTTGTTTCCAATAAAACAATATTCTTCGTGCCATTATCACAGTTTATATTTCATTGCTCGCCAGTGGCTTTATTCCATCACAACTGCATTACAGATTTTCTTCACATAAGTGCAATCTATAAATAGTATAGAGTATCTGCCTGGGCAGGATATATTATAGAACAAAACGATACAAACAACAGCCCCAAGATATCTTCTACATTGACCATCTTTATGACATCTATAATTTTATGAGAAACGTCTATTCCTCAATGGATTTGCAGTAGTTTTTTAGTGAAAAGCTTCATTTTTACAATATCAGATTTGAAACACTGAGTGATGTTTTCACTGTTAGATAAATAATAGTTAATTAATAAGATAGGCCTACTGTAATATGCTAGTTAATTAGCTAATATGTTGTTCTCAAACACTTTATGCCATTCACTTTCGTGGTGTTTTAGGTTTTTTTTTTTTTTTTTTTTTAAAAAGCCTCAGTCCTGTACAACTTGTGTTACAGACATGAAAGGAAACGGGATGCATCAGAGGTAGAGAGTAATTGGACCTTTATTAAATCCCATAGACTTACATTAAAACAGGGACCTAAGCCATATCTGTACAGTATGCACTACTGTTCAAGTTTGGAGTCTGTAAGATTTTTTAATGTTTTCTAAAAGACGTCTCTTATGCTCACCTGCATGTATTTGATCAAAATACAGAAAAAAAACCCCCCAAAAACTGTAATATTGTAAAATGTTTTCTATTTGAATATATTTTATAAAGTAATTTATTCCTGTGATGTAAAAGCTGAATTTTCAGCATCATTCCTCCAGTCTTCAGAGTCACATGATCCTTCAGAAATCATTCTAATATGATGATTTGCTGCTCAAGAAACATTTCTGATTATTATCAGCTGTTAAAAATAGTTGTGCTGCTTAATATTTTTATGGAAGCCAAGATACATTTGTTTTTAGGATTCTTTGATAAATAGAAAGTTCAAAAGAACAGCATTTATTTGAAACAGAAGTCTTTATTTTTTAATTTTCTTTAACATTTTATAGTGAAATAATAAATAAAACATAAAAGTATTAAGTGAATGTTTATTATAATATTGTACAAAATATAACACTTTAAGATGTTGTTGTGATATTCAAATTACTGAGACATTGTTATTTTACTTGTAAATTTGGAATATATTGCACAATCCCTATGTGGGATATTGAGTAGCCTACATGCCGAAATATTAGAGTGTAAAATATTTGATGACATCATTAAAGATAATGACATTAAGTATGTGGATTAATTTCGGGCACTCCTCTGGTTTCCAGCATTCCGGGAACTTCTTGTTAACTTCCGGAACCCCATGCTTAGTTGGCAAACTGTGGAGGGGGGTGTGTATACAGTCTCTTGCTCTCTCTTTCTCACTTTCTCTTGTCTCCCCCCTCCACTAAGAGGAAAAAAGGCACACAAATTCTTTCACTGTGGTTGGCTGGTTGCCAGGCAACACGGACAGTAAGTGAAGCAGCGGTGACTTAGGTTAAAGAGACTACTGGGAAATTCATTCCTTGTTGTAGGTTGCACAGAGCCACAGTGCTTTAAGTACACACATCGACTCCAGCAGCACTCTCAACAAAGCCACAACCACAAAACACTACAAGAACAAGAGATGCTGGCTTTTCAAAATGATTTCAATTGTGCCCTAATCGGTTGTAGGAGTTAGTAGTTCATGCATTGTCCATTCACAGGAGTCAAAAAAATTACAGTGCAAATAAAACTTCAAAAGAACTTCACAAAAGTGCTTTTATTTTGAAATGAACACCACTGGACAGTTAATTTTAAAGGAGCTGGCTGCAACTATTGAAAAAGTACTTAATTAAGGCCATAATGCCATTTGCCAGCTGTTAAATCGGAGAAAGTAATAAAGCAATAGAGGATATGGCACTATATGGAGTCCTCAGGTGCACTTGGTCTTAACACTAGGCAAATTGCACTATAGTCCATGCATGTTGTCCACAGAAGCCAAGAAAACCTTTCTGTAGTTACTGATAGAAGTTAAAGGAACAATTTTAATTTGAAAAATTTAAATTATTCACTCACCTTAAGGCTGTTCAAAACCTTTAATTTCTGTGAGCAACAAAAAACAAGATGTTTTGAAGAATGTTCATGCTGCTCTGTTCCTGAAAGTATACATGGACTGTCACACTCCACAAAGCAAAAAATGCTGTAAACCCTAACACTCAAAATAATTAATTGGTTTGAGTAGGACAAACTTAAATTAAACAAATTAACTTTTATGAGTATTTAACACTTTCTTTTTCTTTCAAGTTCACAGAGCTGATATATTTTAAGTAAACTGAACTGTTTCATTGTTTTGAACTCTTTTAATTTAGATGAACTTAAGTTTAACTGAAACAGGGCTGGGATTTCAATTTCCCACCATGCTTTGCCCGTGGCACTTGAAAGGGAGAGTAAATGTTAAAATTAATTAATGTTATATAATGTTTTTTGAGCAAGATTAATGTTAAGTTGGAGATTTAGTATTGATTAATGTTTTGCAAGTTAGCATTTTCTGGATTATCTTGTCATAGCTAGTTAAGTTTACACTAATAAAAATGTTCACATTGAGGTTACGTGGAAATTTTAAGTTAAATGTATGAGTGTACTTTCAAGTTAAGAACAATTAAAATGTATGAGTACAAAATAAAAATCTGCCAGTTCTGCTTACTTAAACTTTGAATTTCTTAACTTAAAAATTTTGAAGCAGTGGATTGCCTCAAATTTTTTGAGTTTTGCCAATTTATTTAGGTTTACAGTGCACCATAAAGCATCATTAAAACAGAAGTTAACCCATCCATGAAAATTATGGATTTGGAGCAACATGAATTTGACAGACTTTTCATTTTTGAGTGAACTATCCCTTTAAGCTGTTATTCATTGAAAGTATGTCTCTCTGCTGTAGATCTTTAGTCATGATGAAACGGCAGTAGCATCTGGGGTGTGACAATATATTGTGTCAAATATATCGCAATACAAAAATGCAACAATATGTATCGTGGATAGTGACAATATGTATTGTGCATAGTTCGTCCAAAATTAAAATTACTGTGTGAGAAAAATTTTTTTTTTGGTCTGTACTACATTATATTCAAGATTATATATATAGTAGTTTAATGTATAATAATGCAACAAGGGAATATGTGTGGATCCTGATAATGCCAAATGGTCTTATGTTGCCAGTAAAAAGTGGTACACTAGATACTTTAAATATATCTAGTGACAGAGTGCAAGCATATTCGTCTAAAATAATTCTGTATTTTCATCTTTAGAATCATGAATATTTTTATTCTGGTGTCACCATTGCCATGCATTGGGTTACCAACACCAAGTCCAAGCCTCAATTTAATAAGAATTTCCACCTCCAATGTAATACCAAATTTAACATTTTAATCAACAGTACATTTTTTGTTAATCTTTTACCATATGTCTTGGAGTAAAGCAATAATATTGTACCGTGACTTCAGTATCGTAATATGTATCGAATCGTGACATGAGGGTATCGTTACACTCCCCAGTATAGAGTTCTTTTCTTCTTGTGACGTACATCCGAGTGTAACAGATCATCGAAAAAGAAGTTCCAGTTTTGAAATTTTGATTAAACATTATGAGGTCAAAACATATTTAAAATACAAAACACGGGAATCCATTTTGTAAATGCATGACATGCATTCACACTTATTCAAATATAGAACACAGTGTTAATGTTATATTTGTATCAGTGTTACTGTCAGGAGTGCTTGTAGTTTAAATCAGAAGGATGATGCATAACGCAGAATGGCTGATGACAACAGACTTTAATTAACACAAAGAGCAATTACAATACACAAGATCCATAAACGTTAATGCAAGACAGTGAGCAGAGGAAAACTGAGGGCTTACATACACAGGGCTAGATATGAACGAAACTGGGAACAGGTGAAGATTAATCAGAAACCATGACAACTAACAAAGAACTATAGAACACAAGCAAAACAGTTGACAAAGAAAACTCAGACTGTGTCCAAAACTGCCCCCTATACCCTCATTCACTCTTCCCAACATTAGTCCACTAAAATAGTCCACTTGAGGGAGTCAATGAAAACGAGTAAGCAAATACGGATACTGAGTGTGACGGAAAGGCTGCTGCTTTTGCATAGTTTATGCTTGCTGTTTAATAATCATTTGAAACATAGCAAACTGGCAGCTCCAGTAGTAATGAAAAGATTTATCTTTAAGTCTGTCATGGAAACTAAGTATAAAACGTAATTTAATTTAATTTAATAATCAATTTAAAAGGAATTTATACCTGTATGATATTACGCTGTACCCACATTGGACCAGCGGTTTAGAAAATGGATGGATGGATGGATGATTCAACTGTGAGTGCCATCTTCTGGCGAGACTCAGGAATTCATTCGGGCGCAACTCTCATAGTGCATTATGGGTATTCTCTAGCCATTTAGCGTACATCGGTTGTACACTCGTAATTGTGGTGCATTATGGGATTGAATGAGTGCACTCGATAACGCCCACTATGGTTTTGGACACCACTACAAATGGCTGTTCCCTCAAACAGTGCCCTATTTAAGGGTATAGGAGGCAACAGCCCATGACAAAAAACTAAACAAGTCACTGAAACTTCTGTCTGTGAGAGTTACAAGATACAAGTTGCAAGAATTTGGTGTTAGTGACTTCAGCCCCAGCTTAGAATATGTTTGCACATATGCAAATGTAAATAGGATTCGGAAAAGAAGTGAATTGTGACATATTTTTCACATAAAGCTAGGAATATTTATTTTGTGATCCAGGTATACATAAAGTCATGCAGCTTTGAAATAACTTAATGATGAATAAAGGATGACAGAATTTTCATTTTTAGCTATATCTTTTAAAACAAATTTTAAATAATATTTAAGAAAAAAATAAATATTCAATGAAAATAAATCAAAAGGAATAAAACACAAAAATATACTTATTTTATTTACTTATATTGGTCTTTGGCACAGTATGGTTGTTTATGTCAACATTTGGTTAGACAATGGCAATGACGTTTGAAGGATTTGACGTCTAAGATTGACAGTGAATAATGATTTAAATTTTACTGTTTCTCATTTGAGTTCAGACTTATATAGCACATGGTATAGAACACTTTTACAGTACACATTCATGGAGCCTCACAGATGTATTCATTAGGAATTGTCATTGAATGGAAAGAACTGTCTAAAAAAATAGTGGCATATGGGTGTAGCACTTTATTTTACAGTTTCATTGTTACACAAGTTACATGTAGTTACTGTAGTAATAATTATAAATTATGCATAATTACATGCAATTAACCCTAACCCAAACCCTCACACTAACCCTAACCCTATAGTAAGTACATGTAGTTAATTATTATTACTCAGTACTTAAATGTATAATTACACTGTAACACAGACACCTTAAAATAAAGTGTAACCAACTAACCTTAACCCATGTAGTTACCTTATATTACTTCTTAGGTAGTTCACTGTAAGTACACAAGTGCATGTACTGTAAAATAAAGTACAACCCATATGGGTTTGGAAAGACATAGTAAATAACAGAATTTTCATTTTGGGGTGAACTACAACCCTGAAGCATCAGTGTGCCACTATACCAACAGAATTATGCTTTAAAATATTTTTAAAAATAATATAGAACAATTAAGTTATATAAATTCACTATTGGTCAAGGCCTTTCTTAAAATACATCATCCAGTACATCACATGTAATATTGGAACCTTATTAGGTGGGTCTTTATTCAGCAAAGTTTAACAGTACACTATTACTTCTATATGAAAAAGCAATGGTTTGCAGAACTGTGTTAAGCAATGCATGTGCTTAAAAAGGTGTCACTGAATCCCACTCTACTGATGGAACAAAATCACTACACTGCTATAGATTTACAGAGGCAATTTCGTCTAAGTGCTTTGGTCATCTTGCAGTATTGGCCAAATGGGAACATATGAGGTACCCAATGGTCTGATTACCAGTCAATTTATCTATACTATCAACACATCCCCAATAGCTCTCTTTCCTTAAGATGTATCTTTTTGCCGAATCAGGAATAAAGTCAGAAAAGAATTAAAATGCATTGTACTTTCACAGTGCTAGTGGTGTCACAAACTGCTCCGAGACTCGAAGACTGAGGATCCACATGCAGTAGTTTATTAGAAGGGTAATCCAAAAACACAGTCAAAAACAGGCAAGAGATCCAAACACAAACAAGCAGTCCAAAAAAACAGATACCAAGGCAGGAACGCAGGGAAACAGATCCAGAACACAGGTAACAGGTCAGAACCAATAAACACAGGAATACAAAGAAATGCAGTTGACACTTACAAAACCTCACAGAAAATAATTGAGTGAACCAGGCTTATAAAGACAGAGTAAACTAGGTTAATGACAAATGAGACACAGCTGAAAGTAATCATGGTTGATGAGTCCGGGCAAAGGATGATGGGAAGTGAAGTCCTTAATGAAATGGTGAAAGTTCTTGGTGGAGTGCCCTCTGGTGGATTTCACGGGCAACTGGTGATCATGAAAGGGGGTATTATTAGTCAGACTAAATTTTTTGAGCTTCAGAAAGTGGTGGGTATGTTCAAAATGGCATACTACTAATCTCATATTTTTACCGTAAAAAGCATGCACATTTTCTATATACATAAAATACCACAATAATATACTAGATTTCCTAGCACTCAAGTAGATTTTGATCATTTTTGTGCTGCATCCAAAATCATACTCTCTGAGTAATTACTTTTTTGAAAAAGTAATTACTTCTAAAAAGTACATTCTATAAAAGTGTGTATAGTATGAATGTAATCTGGATGTACTACATTTGCCATGTTGTAACTGTTTTGTGACTTACACTGTTGCTTCACTGCCATTCACAAATCCTCTCCTGTGGCCTCATGGGATAGTAAAGTGTCCAATGGATGTGCACTTCAGAATCTCAGCGGAAGTAGTAGGTCATCCGGTTACTTTTCACCTACTGTTTTATGAATACTGTGAATTCAGACATACTACTCTTCACATATTACTATATAGTAACGAAGTATGCAATTTTGGATGCAGCCTAATTTTTTTTATCTTAAGACGATCTAAGCAAAACTTGGTAAAGATTCAATAAACGGTCTAGGAGGAGTTTGGAAAAGTTGCTTTTTCATAAAATTCCACATTTTTCATGATGACTATGAAATCTATGTTTTGTTCAACTTGATCCAATGATTCCAATGATATAAAGACTTGTTTATACAAAATTTGATTCAAAATAACAATAATTGTTTCCAAAACAAAAAGTGAAGACTACATGCTTAATTACTAGCGATATTTGTGCCAACATTTTGTGCCAACAATATGGGCTCACTGGAAAAACGTGCCTGTGGCGACATTTCTGCAAAATGATAAAACAGATGAACGTGAATATGCCAGCTTTTTATTATGTTGGTTTTACGTTTTGCAGTAGTTTGGAAATTAGATGTCAGGTGAGTAGCGCTAAAAGGTTAATGCTCTATCACATTGAAAAATAATGTACAACCTACACTAAACCCTAAAAAAAGCAAGCATGCTATTTTAGCTGCTTCAACAAGTCTTTTAGCTCTTTTATCGTGACTCATGTTTCATGGGACTCTTACCCGAGTACTCCACTTTGCAAATGACCTGCTGTACCAGGTGAGTTACTGAGCAAGTTTACTACGTGCGAAAAGCCACATATATGGAGCTGCTTATGTGATGCAAATGTAAAAAAGTATTAGTTTACAAATCATGCACTATGGTAAAAGTGTTTTGAGGTCATAACATAGTTTTTTTTTTTTTTGCAGATAATCACCAATAATACCCTATCATTAAAATTTGTGTGAAAAGGAATAAAAGTTAAGTATTTTACCAATTTAGTGTTCATTTCAGCTGTAAACTGCAGTGAATTGTATGTTTTTGGTTTTTTACAAAAATGTAGGTAAAAGCACTTTTTTTTTTTTTCAGTGAGTCTGTGACATTTAGCTCATACTCCTGTTCCAGTAAGCAGTATGCTTGTATTCCATTCAGAACACAGCCAGTCTTTTTACGAACCAAGCCTCCCAAAAAGCTTCAGTGAAGATTCAAACTAATTTTGCAAACTGACATTCATTCAGTGTTGGACTGTCACTTCACGACTGCTGAGTAAGTCCGTGCGATTGAGCTGAGCGTGGGACCGTGAGTGACAGTTATTAAGCTGATGAGCCGTGAGACGTCTGTATGGGAACGTGTTATTAATTATCGCAATGCTGGACGAAGTTTTAGGCTTTCCCATAGTGTTGCAGCTGCCCTTTTAGGGATTTTGACTGACCCAGTAAAGAAAGAGTCTGCGGAGGTGCTGGGACCATTGGACCCCCCTTTCACTTTGTATGCCACATGGCTTCGTATATCCATAGGCTCACGGCAGACCCCCCACTAGGCATAGGATAAAGTGGCTTAATCAAAGTTGTCCAGGGAAAAATGGCCCCCTCCTTCTCTGAATAAATGTTTGGGTCCAGGCTAGTTGTCTTGTGTGCCCTCGACCCCCCGCCACACCCTGCTGCCCTGCTCCTCAGACCTTTGACCCAGCAGTGAAAAGTTAGTTGGGATGTTGGTGAACTCTCTCAGGGTTGGCTGTGCTGAAGGCGCTGGGAAAGTGCCCTCCGAGGGCCAGGGGTTGGAGGGGTAGGCGTGGGTACCATGAAACGACACTCCCTTTGACCCAAGTCTCGGACCAAGCCTGAGCACACTGCTAATTTAATTGTTACAGGCAATGAGGCTGGCCAATGATAGAAGGGCTACTTGAAATCAGTTTCGCTGAATGTCAGCCGTATTCCGTTTACTCTCTCATCGCCTTTATCTCTTTGTTTTCTGCAGGCTGTTTTCTTTTATGATTACACCCTCCAAGGTTCTGCTCTTCTGCGGCATCTGGTCATTAAGCTTCTCTCTTTCACTTGATCTCTCTGTAAGGAGCATCTCAGCATTCATAAAGACAAAAACTCAATAGTGTGGATGGCCACTGATCAATTTTACATTCCTTTGTAGATGAACAACCAGTAAAAGACTGAATCAATATGGGGGGTGGGGGGGTTGTAAGCGATTTGGTTAAATTAAAGTGCAACAACAATATCTATCTATCTGTCTGTCTATTATTTTAGCTACACATAATACTGAAAAAATAGCTCTTCTAATGTCAAACCGATGGAGACACGTCATATTAAAATTCCCGTTGGTTCATTTGTGAAACAAGCTCAACACATCCCTCTTGTGGTTGTTCACTGTAGGCAAACTTTTAGTGAAAGAAGAAATTTGTAGATCTTTGTGTTGTTGTTTGGTTGCTTCGTTGCTTTCTGACCTTGTGGTTTCAGTTGCTAACACTGAAGACACTGTTATTTATTAATTTCGTCGTTTCTTTCAGACAGTATGTAACAAATGAAAAAAGTTTAAGAAATTAGTATTGTTGTGCTCTGGGAACCTGGACCAAACGTTTCAAAAAGTTCACCGCGTCATCTATCTCTAGAAGCCTAATCTCAGTGATTTAGTTTGACAGTAAAATCGCTAAAACGGCAGTGGTTCAGACTCTTTCTTTGGTTGCGAAGAAACGCGAAAAAGAAAATCACTATATGCTCTGTTAGAGGAAAAAATCCCCCAAATGAACGTCAGCATACTACTCTAAAACATTTAAGCTAGCGAAACAATGTAGCGAAACGTTAATTCAACTTTGAACATTCTAAAATGTAACAGTTGGGGTTTAGAAAAGAACGTCGATGTGCTCCCGTGAAACATTCGAAATAATAGTGAATGCAAAACGTTACACTGAACATATAATGTAACAGTTCGGAGAACAAATCCTCACACGGAAGTTGTAACTCAAACACAGCTAACAGAACACGTTGGCTCTTTCAGGGGGGAACGGAGAATTGAGGGGGAGTGTGAAGTTTAGGGAAGAGCCCTCTTTTCTTCAAGTCAGCTGCTGACGCGGATGGGACTGTTTGTGCAAAGACGCAGCGGACCATCGAAATCTAACCATGTTGTCTGGGATTATAACTGTTTGGACCATTCTTGCGGTAGCACAATGTTACTTTTCAGAGGAAAATTATACCGAAGAGTCAAAGATGCAGCCGCCCACGGTCGTTATAGTTGTAATCGCACGGAACGCCGCACATTCTTTACCATATTACCTCGGAGCTCTCGAGAGATTAAACTATCCCAAAGAGCGCATCTCTATCTGGTAGGTGACTTCCTTCCCTGCAGTTTAATGTGGTTGATTATCTTTTTACCATTTGTAGATGTCAATAGGTCAATCTTATTTGCATTTCATCACCTCCTCCCCTTGATTTTTGCAGACGATCCCCTTCCCCCAACTAATAACGTTTAGGATGTGTTCTTTATTTATCCACTTTAATACTACATTTATTTTAAGGTAAAAAGAATACGCCATATAGTGCATGATTTATTTATTTATTCTGTGATTTAAATAAACAAGAGAAGTCAGATACTACATCACAAATGGGATAATTTATTATAACATGTTAGTTAATGTTGTTAATTTGTATTACTCAGTATTTGGGTCAATGACAATTAAGAGTGTCCTAGATAAAGAAATGGAAAAATCTTTTAACAATCATACAATCATACGGTTTTGAAAAACTTTTATTCCATTTTCAACTAAAGTTTAAATGTAATTACTCTTTAAATGTCATGTGGTGTAACTATCAAGTATAAAGTAACACCATATTTCCCTTAAACCTTGAATACATAAATGTTAAATCATTATTTAAAAAGCTTAAATATAAGGTAAATATATTTTTAAAGATATATTCATTCATAAATATAACATTTTTGGAGGGAGTTGCACCACATGACATTTTACAACCTGAAGTAACTTTGCCTTGTCATTAAAAGGGAAAATTATCTATATATTGATAGACGTATATTAAGAGATTTATTGACCCGCAGTCATGTAGGTGATCAGGTTCCTCGCTATGATATCACTTCCTGTTTTATGTTTTTTATGTTTCTGCATGTTGTTTGCACCACATGACTTTACTGGCCTTTTGACACAATTGAATGATACCATGATACTTGCTGTCTGATATTGTTTCGTGTAGGGCAGCAACAGACCACAACATTGACAACACAACAGCAATCCTGCGAGAATGGCTCACCGTCATGCAAACACAGTATCACTATGTGGAGTGGAGACCATTAGATAAACCCACGTGAGATGATCATCACACAACATGCACAACTGGCAGATATGCCGTCCTGATAAAACCACAATTTTAAAATGCTTTTGATTTTTTGAAGTTTAGGTACCACCAATGAAGTTTGATTTGATTGCTTGTTTTATTGCACAGGTCTTATGCGGGTGAGCTGGGGCCCAAGCACTGGACTAACGGCCGCTATGAGTATGTTATGAAGCTCAAACAGGCAGCGCTGAACTTTGCCAAGAAACGCTGGGCTGACTACATTCTGGTATGACCCAGTTAAAGCATATACACCCCTTTTTTGGATCATGCTTACCCAGTATCTGTATCTTACCAGTATCTTACCTTCAGTTTACCAATTGGATCAACTCACTTTAAAGAACCTAATGAAGATGCTAGTCTTAGATAAAGCGTTAAGTTATTACAAAGCTTCAGAGCTGCTACTGCGAATGCCTGGTCGCACTGAATTTCAATCTGGCCCTAGGAATGTCTAAAGTCATTTGACTTGCTGACTTTAGGGTCCTAGGTGGTTTATGCACTTGAAGAAGTTGTGCTAAATATGGAGATGCTAATTTGTGTAATGCTTTATATACAAGGATCAATAATTTGAAATAAATTCTAAATTGAATTGGCAATGGCAACCAATGTAGTGAGGCTAAAATATGCATTACATGCTGTTATTTATGAGTACCTGTCAAAAGATTGGCAGCAGCTTTCTGCAATAATTGAAGATGATAACACCCACATTGAATTACGATAATCCAGTCTTACAGAAAGGAAAGCATGGATATATTGTTTTTCATAATCACTAGAAGACTGGAACGGGTTAACCTTTGCCATTGAGCTCAGAGAAAAAAACCCCAGAATTAATCTGTTTATCAAATTTCAGAGAAATTTCAAACAGTACACCAAGATTTTTTACCACCAATTTACAGAAGGGGGCCAAAATGCCCAGATCTGAGAAACTTTGGGTGTACGGAGCTCCAGACCATCCATGATTTAATTTGATGTAAACAAATTCAGTAGTAAATTTAGCATATATAATGAAAACAGGATTGGGCCAAGAATAGATCCTTGCGGAACCACACTATACAATGGGGAAAATGTTGACCAAAATTAACTAAAAAAGTCCTGTTAGAGAGGAAGGAAGTGCCGTGCCCAATATTCCCACCATCTTTTCTAGGCGAGAGACAAGGATATCGTGATCAATAGTGTCAAATGCTGCGCTGAGGTCTAATAACTCTAAAATCACGGAAATACTACTACTGTGATTTGCTTTAAATTCTGGACTAGATAGACGTGCAATTGACTTAACGCCATCTGTTTAGTCTATCTGTTTTATATTTACTAATATCATGACTATTAAATTATATACAGTATTCAGACACAGACAACATCCTGACCAACCCGGACACCCTGCACCTCCTGATGGCGGAAAATAAGTCTGTTATTGCCCCCATGCTGGACTCACAGTCAGCATACTCCAACTACTGGTGTGGCATCACTCCACAGGTACAGAATCATGAGTTACTATCGTGAGTGTATACGTTCTTAAAACGCAATGAGTGATGGCTAACATTTCATCTTGCAATATGCCACATTAATAAATTGGCCATGTCAGCTTCCACTGTTGCTGTATAATATTAATAAGAGCATTGGAGAAGTTTATAAATTTATTAGCTACTTTTGAATTTATAAGCTACTGGTGATTTAAATTAGTTAAACTACAGTCAAGCTAATACAAATTAGCTAACTGCATTGCGTGTGTATGTGTGTGTACAATTCAAAGGACTGGGGTCACTATACGTTTTTTCAAGAAAGTGATACTTTTATTCAGTAAGCATGCATTCATCAAAAATAGCGGTAAATACATTTTTAGTGTTTCAAAAGATTTCTATTTCAAATACATGCTGTTCTTAAATACATGCAGTTTCCACAAAAAAGTTTCAACTTGCAGTCATTTAAATGATTTAACTAAATATTTTGCTAAAAAAAAACAAAAAAAACATAAAATGTTGCATTGGAGCTTCTTCTTGGGAATTTAAAGGGTTAGTTCATACAAAAATGAAAATTATGTCATTTATTACTCACCCTCATGTCGTTCCAAACCCATAAGACCTTCGTTCATCTTCAGAACACAAATTAAGATAGTTTTAATAAAATCCGATGGCTCAGTGAGGCCTCCTTTGACAGCAAGATAATTAACACTTTCAATGCCCAGAAAGCTACTAAAGACATATTTAAAACAGTTCATGTGACTACAGTGGTTCAACCTTAATGTTATGAAGCAACGAGAATACTTTTTGTGCGCAAAAAAACAAAATAACGACTTTATTTAACAATATCTCTGTGACTTTGGCAGTTTGATACACGCTCCGAACCACTGATTCAGAAAAAAAAAAAAATCGTAAAGCTTCGAAGCTTCATGAAGCCGTTTTTTTAAATCGCCCATCACTAGATATTGTTGAATAAAATCGTTATTTATTTAGTTTTTTTGGCGCACAAAAAGTATTCTCGTCACTTTATAACATTAAGGTTGAACCACTGTAGTCACATGAACTGTTTTAAATATGTTTTAAGTACCTTTCTGGGCATCTGAAAGTGTTAATTATCTTGCTGTCAATGGAGGCCTCACTGAGCCATTGGATGTCATCAAAAATATCTTAATTTGTGTTCAACGAAGGTCTTACGGGTGAGATGAACGAAGGAGTGAGATGAACAAAGCACTTACAGGTGTGGAACGACATGAGGGTGAGTAATTAATGACAGAATTTTCATTTTTTGGTGAACTAACCCTTTAAATCTGTGATTCATTTTTTAAAATGGGTTCATTTACATGAATTGTCCAAACAAACATTCAAATGAATCGGATTTCTCAGTGCTACATATGACAGAGCAGATATTGTCAGTAAAGCTGTGTGCACAAACAACGTGACTAAAGAAGTCCTCAGTTCAGTTTAAGTGACTATCTCCAAAGGAATACAACATCACTTTTGAGGGTGACTGTTCACTGTGGGTCTGTTTAGGTGCTGTTTGCTCAAACACTTTGTTTTTTGTCTATGTTGTTCATTTTCTCTCTGTTTCAGGGCTATTATCGTCGTACCGCTGAGTACTTCCCCACAAAGCAACGTCAAAGGCTGGGCTGCTACCCTGTCCCAATGGTCCACTCCACTATCCTGCTGGACCTGCGCAAACAGGGCACCAAGAAAGTGTCCTTTCACCCTCCTCACAAAGACTACTCCTGGCCTTTTGACGACATCATTGTTTTTGCTTTCTCCTGCAGAATATCGGGTATGGTGCCCCCTTCTGGATGACTCCGATGTATCTCATTTATCTTATGCAATATGATGAGTTTAACATTTGGATTTAGTTTGGTGGGATGGAAAAATTCTTCTCTGTGTCCAGAGAATGTACAAAAAACATTTTGTAGGATTGACAGTTAAATAGCATTGGAAAGAGCTGGCATAGTGAATACAATTTCTGACAATATTTAATTATCTTATATAATTCACTCTTAACCAGAGGTTCAGATGTATCTGTGCAACAAGGAGCGTTATGGGTATCTGAACGTACCTGCAAAGCCTCATCAGACTGTGGAGGATGATCGAATCAATTTTGTCCACCTTTACCTGGAATCTTTGAGTGAGTGACACTGACATTTACATTTTTTATTTATTAAATGATATTAACTTGAAAAATATACATGAATTTCAAATGTTTCATGTCCCCCTTTTTTCTTTAATGATAACAGCACTTATGCAGGCATGCATATCCCTTGTGAAAAAGAAGTGCATGTGTATTGAAAGTGCACTTGTAGTGTACTTCAAATTGTAAAAATATATTGTACTTAAACTGTACTTGCAGATAATAAAATGTGAAATTTATGAAAGGCCGCTTAAGTGTACTTAAAGAGACACTGCACTTTCATGACTGTTTCTAAACACACTTAAAGTCCCCCTGTAGTCATTAATTTTATCCCTTAAAACTGCCCCTGCTTTTATCACCAAAATTATATATTTAAACATTTTTCCTGTGAAAAAAAAAATCTTAATGCCTTAAAATAGCTTGAATGTAACTCTACACCCTTGCCTCATTTAATATACACAGATCTATGAATATGATAATTAGCCCCACCTCCACTCACTCTTATGAGCTCAGACAAGATCCACTCGGTGAACTTACTGAGATAAACGCTGCACAGCGTTGGACGCATAATGGTAATAATATGATAAACAGCTAATAATGTGTTGCTAATGTTAACCATGTTCCTGTTCACGAGTCAGACAGCTGCTTTCTAACAGTCAGTGTCTTTAGAAATGCTTTGAACAACTCAGAACGTCAGTGGAGAAAGGCATATAGTTCATCAAAACATCATAATATACATTATACACCTGCCATATTGCTAAATCTACCCGATTTTTTTTATATCAACAGAAAAATATACCGGGATAACCTTCTTTTGAGACTGCCTTGCGCGGTCAGTTAATGATATGCTAAAGCCTAACAGCACGTTGACGTGATTAGTCACAAGGTAGTTTGTGACGTCAGAAACACCAGCGATTTCAAACCGCGGGTTTGAGACTGTCTTTAGATCACTGCAGTTTTAAAGAGAAAATACTCTGCAATGGTGTTGACTTATGAATTTGCACATGGTTTGTCTTAATGCATGTTAAAAACACCAGGTAGACATATGAACAACATTAAAAACTTCACCACAGGGGGACTTTAAGTACACTTTTAAAAAGTGCAATTTGTAATAATGTCAAATTGAAATTTGTACTTTAAAATACATTTTAAGTCATTATGTTTTAATAATCTTTTGTTATGATTTAAAGAAGTGCACTTATTTTGATGTGTTGACTAGCATACTAAAGCACATGTAAAGTACTTTATTATAATTTCAACTGTAGTGTGTAATTCAATATTACATTTATAGTTAATATATTTTAAATTGCTACTTCATCATTACAAATGTGTAATTACAAATTTATTTAAATACATGACATATAAGTTTGAATAGAAATGTCATTAAAGTATATTTTAGTTTACAATAAACACTTTACCCATATTTCAAAGCCAATATAATTATAAAATTAAATATAAAGATGTACATATAAAATGTGTTAAAAAGCACTCTAAAGTTCAGCTAATTGCATTTAATAAAAATGTAAACTATAAAACCTTTTCATTTAATTATAATTAACATCGAGTTAAGTGTCAGAAAGCATTACATTCAATTCACACTCAAAGGGATAGTTCACCCAGAAATGAAAATCTGCTGTTAATTTACTCACCCTCAGGCCATCCAAGATGTGGGTGACTTATTTTCTTTAGTAGAACAGTAACAAAGATTATTATCTGAAACCGTGGTCCTTGGTAATTTGTATAATGCAAATCAACATCTACGTCACTTTTGAGAGTCAAAAAAACATATACAGGCAAAACAAAATGAATACCTTTGGCTCCTGATGATACATTGAGGTCTTCTGAAGTGAAACGATCTGTCTGTTCAATAAAAACTGTACATTGTTTTCAACTTTATTACCTGTAATCCACAACCTCAGCAAACGATCCTGAGCACATTCACGAGCTTCCGGTCGCATTATGACGTATACGTGGGAGCTCAAACGTTGGAACCTGTGAAAAGTTAATCCTTCCGACTGAGATCACGCAATCAAATGTAATATAAACTGGCAAGCTGGCGATATAGCTGTAGTTGGAGATATAAAGTAACATTACAAGAAAATTGTCACAAGAAAAAGTCACAATATGGGGATAAAGTAACTCTGAGGTAGAAACAGGCTTTCATAGCTATGACTTCTACAAAACTTAAATGATCACGTAATAAAATGAGAAAGTTGCATAGAGCATCTTGTGTGATTCTCAATGTTGTCTCCGACTTTTGGACCCCACAGTATGTGAAGATTGTGCTAAGCTTGTGCTAATTAGCTCCTTAATCGAACAGAATCATTGTCAAGGATTTGAGTCCTAATTGAGGTAATTTCTCCCACAGTCCATGGGCCGCCAATGTATGTCTCTCGCAATGTCTACGTTCCTCCCAAACAGTCAGATCTCATGGGTTTTGATGAGGTAAAGTGCATACTCTGTTTTTTTTTTTTTTTACTATTGTTATGAGCTTCAGCAATCACTACATTTGGTGGAACATTTTGCATCTGTGTGTGTGTGTGTGTTCTCCTTAGATCTACTTGATAAACCTGCGCAGACGTCCAGATCGCAGGGACAGGATGTTATGGTCGTTGTATGAGCTAGAGATTGATGCTAAAGTTGTGGATGCCATAGATGGAGCGTAAGTATAGATAAACACACAACAGACATTAGAGCTGCATGAATCTGAATAAATTGAGAATTTGTTAAGATTTAAGAATAAACTCTCAACTGTTCCTATCCCAGCCAGGGATTGGGGGGTGGGGTGGGGGGTGGATTTCTGGGTTCGGGCCACATTCCAGGCTCTGAGCCCTCCTGCCAGACATGCTAAATACGCATACTCTTTACTCGATAATATGTAAAGTGCAAACTTGTGCAACAGTCACTTGTTGCCACCTACTGGTATAGTAGTGTAATTAATACACTCTTTATTTGAAGCATAAGTTTCTTTCACAAGGTGATTTACTGTATTTTGATCGCTACCATAGACATCAGTGTTTATATCTGAACTATATTTTTTTATCCCAGTACTTCTGTGATAATCCTAGGGGTCGTTTGCACGACACCGTTTTCAACTAAAAACTGAAAACGTTTTATGCGTTTTGGCCGTTCATTTACACAACAACGGCGCAAACTTTTGAAAACGGGTTTCAAAGTGCATGTTTTTGAAAACGGTCTCCGTGTAAACAACAAAAACCCAAATCTATGAAAACGATAACGTCATGCACATGCGCATTACATGTTCAGTCTATAGTGTTTCATTGCCATCTAATGGCCTACCAGCAAAATCTTTTAACAATTAATCATGCAGCTCTAATAGACATTTACTGTTATAGGAATCTTCATGCATTCTATTTTATATCTACAGATGATGATCAGGGCAATAATTTTGTGTTTTCCATTGTGTGTGTGTGCATGCAGAGCTTTGAACAGCAGCGACATTAAGATTCTAGGTGTTGATCTCTTACCTGGTTACTATGACCCTTTCTCTGGCCGCACGCTGACCAAAGGAGAAGTGGGCTGCTTCCTGAGCCACTACTACATCTGGAAAGAGGTCAGTGGCCTCCAAAACTATTCAAATAAATGCCATTTAGTTTGGTATTTTATTATCTAAAACAGTGCCAGTCAGACATTTGTAAGCATATTTTATTGTACACTACCATTTAAAAGTTTGGAGTTGCAAGGATTCTTTAATGCTTTTGAAAGAAGTCTCATATGATCAACAAGGCTGAATTTATTATTTAGTAAAAACAGTAATATTATGAAATATTATTACAGTGCAAATGAATATACAGTATGTAATTTATTCCTGTGATGTAAAAACTGAATTTTCAGCATCATTACTCCAGTCTTCAGCATCACATGATCCTTCAGAAATCATTCTAATTTGCTGATTTGATGCTCAAGAAACATTGATTATTATTATTATTATTATCAATGTTGAAAAAGGTTTGGTCAAACCATACATTTTTCAGGATTTGTTGATGAATAGACTGTTCAAATGAACAGCATTCATTTATAATAGAAATATTTTAACAGTATAAATGTCTACTGTACAGTTTTGATTAATTTAATGCATCATTAAAAAAAAAAAAACATCTTACTGACCCCTAAACTTTAATATTAAAATAAGCTGTGTATTTAGTATGTTAAAATGATTTGCTGTCTATTGCTCATAGATAGTAGACATGCAGCTAGACAAAGCGCTGATCTTTGAGGATGACGTGCGTTTCCAAGCCAACTTTAAACGTCGTATGGTGCGGCTGATGGAGGAGGTGGAGCAGGTGGAACTGGATTGGGACATGATGTGAGTGACACCTGTCTGTCACAGGGTTGTCGTGGTGACTAGAGGAAACCAGAAACAGAATATTGCTTTTGTTGCAGTTATAAGGGAAACTTAAATTCAACTTTGTCACTTTTTTTATGTTTTACAGATTTTTTTTACACAATTTCGTTTTTATGATTGTATAGCATAAGCTTGTCATATCTATGTAAACATGTTTTAAATTCTTATTTAAAGTGCCCCTATATTATGCTTTTTCAGATATTACCTTTCATTTAGTGAAAAGATAAAAGTGAACGATGAATGAATTATTGTCTCCCAAAAGAAAGAAGTGATTCTGAACTGCCTGAAACGAGTCGTCAGTAATTCCAGTCTAAAATAAAAAATAAAAAAAATCTCACTTCCTGCACGAACCTACTCAGGTTTGTAACAGATTTGCATAATGCCAGCCTACGGTCTTCATTGTCTGCCTGCAAACAACATCTATTTTGACCCTCAAACACTGTAGTTGTAGCTGAGGCCTGGAAGAGTTTAGTTTGTGTTGTCTACATGTCAAGAAGACACTGTTTGGTTTCTGCACTGTGAAAGCAAATCCACTTTGCGTTACTGTTCACTGTGTATACAAGCTCTGAGGAAGCTTCTGGAGCTGAAATTCAGATATGGTTATGGACGTTTAGTTTCCAATATATGCTGTAAGTGGTAGAGCAATCACAACAGATTGAGCCATCTGACCAATCAGAGCAGGGTAGACCAGCTAATCACAACAGACTGGGCCATTTGACCAATCAGAATAGAGTAGAGCAGGGGTTCCCAAACACATTCCTGGAGCCTCCTCAACACTGCAATAAAAACAATAAACAATAAAAAAATTGACCTTGGATGCATATACACCTGTTGTAGGAGACTAAAACGAAATAAGGAACCTTTAAAATATGGGGCACTTTAAAAAATGCATGTGTAATCCAACTGTACATCTCATGACAGATGATATAGCGCCCCCATCAGGTAGCTTTACTGTTGTGGGATCTGTTGCAGATACCTGGGCAGGAAGAAGGTGAACCCTGGAGAGGAGGTTGCAGTGGAGAACGTGAGGAATCTGGTGTATGCTGATTACTCCTACTGGACGCTGTCTTACGCCATCTCTCTCCAGGGAGCTCAGAAGCTCCTTAACGCTGAACCAATATCCAAAATGCTTCCTGTGGATGAGTTTCTACCCATCATGTATGACAAACACCCAAAGTGAGTTTGACATTCAAGTCTCCAGAGACTGTGACTAAATATGCTTTAAATGTTAAAATGATTTGAGGGGTTTGTTGCAAACCCCTTATAAGGGTGGCGTTTCTAATTTTAGTTGACAAAGTTTGCATTTTTACCATAAAGGCATATGCATACTTGGATTTTCTCCTTGATTATATGTTAAACACGTCTAGTTTATAATGAAATGTTAGTATTCTAGTTAAGTTACAGTCCACAGAATTTTTTTGGAAAAGCAGTACTGACTGAAATAGCTCACCACAAATGTGTGCTTTGATTTGGAGAGTTTTATTCTAAAAACTTCACTATGTAATTGTACAAGTCACTTGATTTTTATGAACAGAGTGTCAAGATTTAAGCCAAGAAAGAAACTCCGATCTTGAGATCTTGCAATAGCTTTGATTCCTCAGCATGACTGGTTGTTTATGTGCTGTGGATTGGCATGATGCCATCCCTTTTCCTCTGTCCGTTTCCTCTCCTTCTCTGACTCTTATTCATTTTGCTTGGCACGTCTCGCCTGAAGCGCCTCATCCCCACAGAGACAGATCAGAGCAGCATTCTCCTCGCGTTTTTCAATCTTTTCAACCGATCCGCGGCTCTCCCGGCATAAACCGGGGTGCTGCTACTGCCCCGCTGACGGCTAACCCTTTAAACACCCTGCCCTGCCTTCACCGTTCCACATTCCAGCAAAATTAGCTACTTTAGCCGGCATTTGCCGCTTTACTCTCCTTCCAGATCTGACAAAGCCACGGGCTGCCTGCCAGCTGGCCCAGGACATGCGTTTTACCCTCAGTAAAGTGAAGTACCTCTACAGGCTTTTGCTGAAAGTAATTGATACTTTATTCATTTATTGGGTAGAGTCAAGCACCACGAGCCCTAAAGTGATTCGCTATCCGATTCTGGATCCAAAAGAGACATTAAATAGATAAGCCATGACCTCTTTCCTTTGAAAGTTTGTAATGTAAGCATCACTAGTACTTTTTTAAAATTGGGATAAAATAGGTATTTATACATATAAACAGTCCAATTGATGTATATATAATATACATATTATATATAATTGGGATATATCATATTATATTACATTATATTGTCCGAAAACCAGTCAGTATCTGGTGTGACCACCATTTGCCTCATGCAGTGCAACACATCTCCTTCGCATAGAGTTGATCAGGTTGATTGTGGCCTGTGCAAAGTTGATCCACTCCTCTTCAATGGCTGTGCGAAGTTGCTGGATATTGGCAGGAACTGGAACATGCTGTCGTATACGCCGATCCAGAGCATCCCAAACATGCTCAATGGGTTACATGTCCGGTGAGTATGCTGACCATGCAAGAACTGGGATGTTTTCAGCTTCCAGGAATTGTGTACAGATCTTTGCAACATGGGGCCGTGCAGTATCATGCTGCAACATGAGGTGATGGTCGTGGATTAATGGCACTACAATGGGCCTCAGGATCTCGTCACGGTATCTCTGTGCATTCAAAATGCCATCAATAAAATGCACCTGTGTTCGTTGTCCATAATATATGCCTGCCCATACCATAACCCCACCTCCACCATGGGCCACTCGATCTACAACGTTGACATCAGTAAACCGCTCACCCACACAATGCCATACACGTTGTCTGCCTTCTGCCCTGTACAGTGAAAACCGGGATTCATCTGTGAAGAGAACACCTGTCCAAAGTGTCAGACGCCATTCAATGTGAGCATTTGCCCACTCAAGTCGGTTACGACGACAAACTGCAGTCAGGTCGAGACCCCGATGAGGATGACGAGCATGCAGATGAGTTTCCCTGAGACGGTTTCTGACAGTTTGTGCAGAAATTCTTTGGTTATGCAAACCGATTGTTGCAGCAGCTGTCCGGGTGGCTGGTCTCAGATGATCTTGGAGGTAAAGATGCTGGATGTGGAGGTCCTGGGCTAGTGTGGTTACACATGATCTGAGGCCGGTTGGATGTACTGCTAAATTCTCTGAAACGCCTTTGGAAACGGCTTATGGTAGAGAAATGAACATTCAATACACGGGCAACAGCTCTGGTGGACATTCCTGCAGTCAGCATGCCAATTGCACGCTCCCTCAAAACTTGCGACATCTGTGGCATTGTGCTGTGTGATAAAACTGCACATTTTAGAGTGGCCTTTTATTGTGGCCAGCCTAAGGCACACCTGTGCAATAATCATGCTGTCTAATCAGCATCTTGATATGCCACACCTGTAAGGTAGATGGATTATCTCTGCAAAGGAGAAGTGCTCACTAACACAGATTTAGACAGATTTGTGAACAATATTTGAGAGAAATAGGCCTTTTGTTTACATAAAAAAAGTCTTAGATCTTTGAGTTCAGCTCATGAAAAATGCGGGCAAAAACAAAAGTGCCGCTTTTATAATTTTGTTCAGTGTATATAATATACATTCCTATTTTATCCCAATGTTAAAAAAGTATTAGTATTTTATTATATATATTATAAATATTTATATTGCTCATACTTAGGGTTAGGAATAAAATATGGATGTATATTTAGATATATAAATATTTATTATATAGTATACATTTTATATGATTAAATATTAATTATTTTATTACTACTTGTTTTCTTTGTGAATATTATATTATACTAAATTATATTATATTGTATTGTATTATACTTCAAGTTAGGGATTTTATTTATATATATATATATATATATATATATATATATATATAATATTTTATCTTATTTTATATATTTATATCCTTAACTATAAGCAATAGAAAAAAAAAATTCCCATTTATATTAATGTCACATGAAAATATTCTTGACCTAATTTCTCTAGCTTGTAATCATAATAAAGAGTTCAGCTACTGAAAACCATTTTATTTTGCTGTTTTTCATCTCTCAATAGTGAGGACTACAAATCCCATTTTCCCAATCGGAATCTGATGGCTTATTCCACACACCCTCTTCTGGTGCAGCCCTGCCATTATGCCGGGGACCCGGAGTGGGTGAGCGACACTGAGACATCTACGTTGTGGGATGACGACAATGTGCGCACGGACTGGAGGGGGTCACATAAAACTCTGAAGGGTTCTCAGCCACCGGCCGGTCTGCAGAGTGCCACCTACAAGGACGAGTTGTGAAGTACCTGTACAGTCCCAAAGCCACATAAATGGCCAGTGGAGGGGTTAGAACGAGTGTACAGCTCTTTATAAGACAAATGACACTCATCATGGAGACCTCAAAACTATGGAAGAGATGAGCGAGACCTGGGTCACTCCAGTCAGTCACTCCACAACAACAAAAATATCATTATTATTTTTTTTAAATCAGAATTTTAAATGAATACTTTTTACTTTTTTGTTTTTTTGGTAAAGATATCTAAATATATCTAACAAGATATATTTTCTTGTCAAGTAAAAGAAAAGAAAAAAAGATATTAAACTGCAAGATTTTAAGACATTTTTTAAGATTATACATCTTGAATGGAATTTATTTTCCAACTGGCATTGGCATTTTTTCTTGTTTTAAGCATAAATCTAACAAAAAAGTATTGAGGTTTATGGCAAAACAAAAGCAACACACAAACAAGCAAACAAATGAGATTTCCCAATGAGAAAGATAAAATTTGAAAATAGAAAATATAGTTTTAACGGAAAACAAGAGCCTGTAAAGGCAATAGGGTACGATAACTCTTATTTAACCACAATTCAAGAAGGAAAAAATGTGTTTTTGGCACAAATTAAACTACTTTTGCATTGTTTTTAGGTTATTTTTCTCTATTAACTATATAAAAAGGAGATATGGAAGTGGTGCATTAGAAATTTTATTAATGGAATTCCTTTAAAGTTTAAAAACTGTTGTGGGACTATCATGCTCAGACAATCAAACAGAGCTTAGTGTATTTTTGAAATGGTGTGTGTGGTGAATTTATTTTTATTTTGGTGCATTTTTGCTGTTCATGCTGAATTTTTCTGATCCCATCATAATAATTTGTTCTTATTTATTTCTCTTCCCTGTCTTATTCCCTTCTCTAACTGAACAGTGAACAGCAGGACCAAATGAAATGACATGACATTAGTGTGCATGGCAGTTCTGTTAAATTTTGTTGTTTTTAAAATAAAAAATGTTTTTAAAAAATGACAAAATTAGATGTCAATGCTTTTTTGCAGTATAAGAAAAAAACTGTTTTTCAATCTACTTCACATGGGTCAATTAAATTGATCAATAGAAGTAAATAATGTGAGCAATTATGGCTGTTATTTATAAAAGTGAAATCACTTGTCTCTGAGACGGAGAGAGTAGGGAAATACAAGCAGATGCAGTAAACCCATAACTAGTTAAGCCTAGAATAAAATATTAAGGAGTTATTTAATAAGACTAACTTACCTTTACACATGCTGGGAGGTGATTTCACTTCAGTTCCAGCAGGGCATTAAGACTTCTTGAAACTGGAGCAAGGCGAATGCTGCACCTCTATCGCCATCTTTTGGTTAGAGTACAGAAGAACATCAACCACAATTTTGGTCTTGGAATGGTTGTATTTTGAGAGATCCCTGTGTTGTTTTCTTTTTCAATTTATTTTTATTCACAAAAAGATTAAAAAAAATAAATTAAAAAAAAACAGTTGTAGATGATAAGGCAGGGTTCCTATTACTGGCTTAAACTAAACCAAAACCATAAAACCTTTTCATTAACTGAAATAAAATATAATACAAAAAAGTGTTTTATTTCAGTTGTCAAGTAAACATTTCTCATTTTTATTTAAAGTTGAAGTACTAAAATAACTAAAACTTAAAAACTATACAGAGATTTAAAAAATAAAAATAATAAATCTGAGATTATTCACAAGAGAGAATTTACATTTTGTTAAAGATTAATGAGTAAATCCAGTGAGTGTTTTTAGTTCCAGATTCTTTAAACATTATGTACAAGACAGGAAACAATCAGTACAACGTTAAAGGAAATACATAAAAACATACATGGTTAGTTAAAAATAAAACAACTGCAGGATAGAAGCTGCATCAAACATTACAGTACTACTGAATTACTCTTTTATGATATAACTGTCTCTCACAGTATTGAGGTGATGATTGTGCAGATTGATGCATGATTAATATAGATGACTCCTATATTAGCCAGCAGGGGTCATGTGACTACAGCTCAGGTGTAAGGAGAAGGGTTGGGCCATTTCTAAAATGCCATCCTCAGCTGAAGACATTCCCCTTATGACCCCAGTGAACCCTGTTTCATAAGAACAGCAAAATGCCATTGCATCTATACTTGCATCTGAGCAGTTCATTCTCAAATTACACAAAATCAATGGCTGTGATTATTGCATGGAAACAGCAGTTTGAAATGTCTAATCAGATGGTTTTGGTCTTCTGTCTGCGTAGTATCTGATACATGTCAAACTGTTGGCTTTTTACCCGATGTTGTAGTGCTCTGATGATATCACAGTTTTTGTAGACTAAAATCTGGTACAGACATTTCAAGAAGCAGTTTGCAATGCCTTAAATATCATTTTACAATATTTAAAAGTATCTGATCTGAATGAATGAATGCAGTAATATGTGAACCAGTATTGACTCGTCACTGTTGTTGCTTCATCCAGTGTGTTGTCATATTTCCCTGGCTGAGGGTGGGCCCTTTTGAGCTCCTCTGATTGGTTGTCTCAGATAGGGAAGGTTTTGTGAGGTCAGCGACTTAGTGTATATGTGTGTGGCTGAAACAGACAGTTTTGACGCTCTCTATGTTTTTTTTGCATGTACAAATAGATCAGCCAATAATGGTCAAAGTTCATGGAAAACTTGTTATTCTATCTTAAATGAAAGTGACTGAGTGTCTGTCTGTGAAATATAAAAATGGTAAGACACTACATAAATGTATGGAAGCTTATTTCTGCCACATAAGAAAACAAATCGTTCTTTTGTAAATCATAATTATGACATACTAAGTCATAATTATGAGATGAAAAAAATAAATTATCACATGAAAATCATCATTATGACATACTCCCCCGGTTTCACAGACAAGGCTTAAGCTAGTCCTTGACTAAAATGCATGTTTGAGCTGTTTTAACTTTTCCCTTTCAAGGAAACTCGAGCTGCGTCGAAGCACTGCGGGAACACCTCTGCGTGATTGCGTCGTAAAGCACGTATGAAATCAGTCCAATGGAGTGACGGAACGTCATAGGCGGGTGACGTCACTGACCAGGAAACTATAAAGCCTACCCGAAAACCCATTCATTCAGCTTCTGTGCCTTCAGCAAGTGCTACATGTGAAATCGTTTGTCCTATTTATTGTTGTCTGTCTTCATTCATATATATATATATATATATATCATAGCGAGCGAACAACAGTTCAGGAAGTGAGTTCATCCCTGCCCTCATGTTATTACGGATGGGGATACACACCAAATGTGTGTTGTTTGTTTGGGAGCGCAGCACGCCCAGGCAGCTCTTGAGGGGGCTGTCTGCGAGCACTGTGAGCTTCTCCCGCCGAGCCCTCTTTCGCATTCCTCGTGGCTCAGGTCCCGCTTCTGCTGAGGCAGAGCGGTGTCTCAGGTCGTGGGGTTCACAAATGGATCTGACAGGCGCTGCCCTATCTCAGCCTTCACCTGTCAGATCTGATGTGTCAATTCGGAGTCAGGAAGCACGCACTGCGGTTTCTTCCGCTCCGGTTGATGCAGTTACATTAATGGCATCTAGTTCTGAGTAATTGGATGTTGTTAGTGTAACAACAGGAGAGACTGAAGACTCGCCACTTCAGTCCCCTGCTAGTGAGGAGCTGATGGAGGTTTTAACTCGTGCCGTGGCTAAATTAAACATTGACTGGCCGGCCGAAAAACAAGAGCTACAAGTCAAAAGTATGCTAGAGGAACGATACCTGCCATCTAGATCAGCTCAACCTCCACGTCGGGGCTTACCGTTTTTTCCCGACCTCCACACCGAGGCATCGAGGTCATGGAAGAGACCTGTCTCATATCGTGTGTATACACCACAAACATCTACATACAGTAATGTTCTGGGTATGAGAAAGCACAGTTATGGGGCGATGCCAAAGGCGGAAGAGACTCTCCCCCCAGTCGGAGTCGTTCCTTAAAGCCCCGACGTTGCCCACCAAGCCACTTAAAGCTACATCTGCGCTGGCGCCATCTCATCTGTCACCGAGAGGTTTCTAGAGTCTAAGAAACAGGCTGCGGCCTTACAGCAGTTCCTTTGCTGCTGAACCCAGGACTCTGCAGCTGCTGGGCGGGAGCAGCCAAAGCCGAGTACAAGCTCCTCCCACAGACAACAACAGAAGCAGAGTGTTGCCACTTGTACTCCCCCTCCGAGGAGCTGGGAGGCGGGGCAACGCTCGTAGGCGAAGTCCTCGAAGGGCAAGGCGGATCTGAGGACCGTCATTGCTGCTAAGAGGGCTTAGTCGAAAAAATCTGAAGGTGGTCCCCTCCGAAGCTGGACGGCGTTCACCGCAGCATGCGGTGCCCGTCTTCCTTCGGTGCCTCAGGGGGTGCTCTGCCAACCCCGCCGCAATGCCGGGCCAGTTGTTCCACTTTAGGGCCCTGTGCTGGCTGCCCAAAGCACACCAGAGGCCAGCCTCGAGAGGCTGGTTCCCTTAGTAGATTTTCTGGCAGAGTGGAAATTTCTGTCAAACGTATCTCAAGGGGTCCTGCAAACAATAGAAAAGGGCTATGCTATCCAGTTCAGAACACGGTAATATAATAACAGGAAGTAGAGACCCTGCTGCGAAAGGAGGATATAGAAAGGGTCCCTCCTCCTAGCAGGGAGTCAGGATTTTACAGTTGGTACTTCATTGTTCCAAAAAAAGATGGTGGGTTGCGTCCGATTTTAGATCTACGTCGGTTAAATCGCACTGTAGCAAAGCTCAAGTCCAAGATGCTCACAGTCAAACACATCGTGTCACAAATCAGGTCTGAGGACTGGTTTATCATGATAGATCTAAAAGACGCATACTTCCATGTATCCATCCTCCCACAACACAGAAAGTTCCTGAGGTTTGCTTTTGGGGGCGAAGCATACTAATATCGGGATCTTCCTTTCGACCTAGCACTGTCACCCCGCTCAATCAGAGCAGTTGGTGGTTCAACATCGAGATGTTGTTCTCGCTCACATGAAGAAGTTGGGGTTGAGGCTAAACGCGAAGAAAAGTGTGCTTTCTCCTGCTCAGAGAACCACTTATCTAGGTGTGGTATGGGATTTCGATTGTCATGCATGCTCATGTGTCACCTGCTCGCATAGCATCGATTCTCTCAGCTGTAACAGACAAAGCTAGGCCAGTCACTCACTGTCAAACAGTTTCAGAGGCTTTTAGGTCTCATGGCAGCAGCATCTAACGTGATACCTTTTGGCCTGCTGAACATGAGACCATTGCAGTGGTGGCTCAAAACCAAGGGGTTCTCGCTGAGGGGGAATCCTTTTCGTATGATCAGGGTCACGCGGCAATGCCTTCGTGCCCTAGTCACAAGGAAACAACCTTGGTTTCTATCCCAGGGACCTGTGTTGGGAGCTCTTGGTCATCGCATCACGCTAATGACAGATGCATCCCTCATGGGCTGGGGGGCGATCATGAGTGGTCGCTCTGCTCGGGGTCTATGGCAGGACCATCATCTCACCTGGCACATAAATCACCTGGAGATGTTGGTGGTGTTTCAGGCTCTGAAACACTTCCTTCCAGACCTCAGAGGCCATCATGTACTTGTTCGCTCAGACAACACATCGGTGGTCTCGTACATAAATCATCAGGGGGGTTTGAGGTCGTGCCCGTTATACAAACTGGCTCATCAGATCCTCCTGTGGACCCAGGGGAAGCTGCTTTCAATCAAGGCAGTTTATATCCCAGGGAACCTCAATTTGGGAGCAGACATCCTGTCGAGGCAGGGGCCGAGGCCCGGGGAATGAAGACTTCACCCCGAGGTGGTGGAGCTCCTGTGGGAGAACTTCGGTCAAGCCGAGGTGGATCTGTTTGTGTCTCAAGAGACGACTCACTGCCCATTATGGTTCTCCATGACAAACCCAGCACCTCTGAGTTGGACGCTATGGTACAGGCATGGCCGAGGCTACGTCTGTACGCTTTTCCCACGATTGTGCTGCTCCCGGGAGTTCTGGTGAGAGTTCGCCAGGATGGGGTCCGTCTGTTGCTACTGGCCCCGTTCTGGCCGGCCCAAGTATGGTTCTTGGACCTGATATCCTTGCTAGATGGCTCTCCGATGGAGATTCCGATCAGGAAGGACCTTCTCTCTCAGGCGAGCGGGTCGATCCTTCACACTTGCCCGGAGTTGTGTAAACTATGGGCTTGGCCTCTGAGGGGGCCCAGCTCATGAGTTCAGGTCTCTCAACTGAGGTTGTTGAGACCATACTCCAGAGCTCCCTCCATGAGGAAACTCTATGCCTTGAAGTGGAGATTATTCACTTCATGGTGTGGAAATCACCATTGGGACCCAGTTAACTGCCCCGCTGGCATGGTGCTGGAGTTCCTGCAGGAAAGATTTTCCACAGGGCTATCCCCCTCCACAATAAAGGTGTATGTGGTGGCCTTAGCTGCTTACCACGCTCCTTTGAGTGGTGTATCTTTGGGGAGACACCCGCTTATTACTCGTTTCCTTTGTGGTACTATGAGACTTATACCTGCAGTTCGCACGAGGGTACCGGCTTGGGACCTGGCCACTGTACTACAAGGCCTATCTGTGGCCCCCTTCGAGCCTATCGAAGAAGTCCCTGAGAAGTTTCTCACACTTAAAACTATCTTTCTGCTTGATATTTCATCTCTCAAGAGAATTGGAGACATTCAAGCCCTTCCGGTATCTCCCTCGTGCTTGGAATTTGCGCCCGGCATGGTTAAAGCCTTCTTGCACCCTAGACCGGGCTATATTCCAAAGGTCCCCACTAATATTGTGAGGCCTAATTGCAGGCTTTCTGTCCTCCTCCCTTCCGGACGTCAGACCAGGAGAAGCTGAATTTGCTGTGCCCTGTGAGGGCATTAGATACTTATGTCCACAGAGCTGCCCTGTGGAGAAAATCTGAACAATTGTTTGTTTGTTTTGGGTCACCTAGGAAAGGTCACCCCGCATCTAAGCAGAGGATGAGCAAGTGGGTGGTTGAGGCCATCTCACTTGCTTACGAGTCGGCTGGTCAGCCTTCACCCTTGGCTGTTCAAGCTCACTCGACCTGTAGTATGGCTGCTTCAAAAGCACTATTGTCAGGAGTTTCTCTCCAAGAAGTTTGTGATGCGGCAGGCTGGTCCTCGCCGCATACCTTCGCAAGGTTTTATGAACTGGACCTCGGCTCCACTCCAGGGGCGCAGGTGCTATCGTCCTAGTGTGCGCATCGATTTCACACGGACGGTCACTCATATGGCGACGTGGGTATTAGCGTTCCCGCAGCGCTTCGATGCAGCTCGAGTTGGGTTTTCGGGTAGGCTTTATAGTTTCCTGATCAGTGACGTCACCCGCCTATGACGTTCCGTCACTCCATTGGACTGATTTCATACGTGCTTCATGATGCAATCACGCAGAGGCGTTCCCGCAACGCTTCGACGTAGCGTCTCATTCCCTACTCAGGGAACTAAAGTTACATACGTAACCGAGACGTTTTGTCTTAAGATGCACACCAGTAATGTTTTTTTCTAGTGAACCTTTATAAAAGCTACTTAAATATCCTAATTGAACTAAGGCCTAATCCTGGCTTAGGCTAAGCCCTGTCTGTGAAACCAAGCCACTATGTCAAAGTTATGACTTAAAAAGTAATAAGTATGACATTAAAAAGACAAAATTGTGACACAAGTGAAAATTCTGACTTTAAAATGTCATGATGACATAAATTGAAATTATGACAGTTGACACTGACTTAAAAAGTCAGAATTATGACCCCCCCCCCCCCCCCCCCCAAAAAAAATCATAATTAAAAATAACCTTTTAAATCTCACTTAGTATTTCATAATTGTGACTTTTTTATCATAATTATTACTTAGTATGTCATTATTATGACTTTTTGTCATAATTAAAATTTACAGAAGCATGTTGTTTTTTTTTTTTCCTAATGTGGCTTCTATATAAATGTAAAACATTCCTTTTTATTAAATTTTTCATAATAATCAGATGTCATATGTATATGTGCTTATTTTCATGCATACTGACACCCATTTTATACAGCATATTCATGTTTCATATTCAGGAATCCTGTTAGGAGTCCTATTATATTCCTCCTGTAATCCTCATCCATTTTCTCAATATTTTCCAGCAGCAGTGAAGCCTCCTATAATTCAGAATCCTATAATAGCAGAGCAGATGTCTGAGATCAACCTTTCTGCTCTAATTGTGATCTGCTCTGTATAAACTGACAGCTGAGTCTCCACATGTCATTGAGCATGCAATCCTATATAGATATATAGATATCTATGTATAAATTAATTAATATATTATGTAATAAAAATATTAAATATAATGTACTATTATTATGATCGTTATTTGTTTTTATAATTTTTTTAAAATTATTTTTATGCCCTTATTTTATTATTATAATAATAAGAAATAATAAAATGAAGAAAAAAAATATATATATTTCTTTCTTTCTTTCCACAGCTTCCTTACCACTGGTTCCACCTTCAGACCCAACCTACTACAAATCTGCTGTTGGGGGTGGAGAGTTTACACTAGGGTTAACATGTCTATCTGGCAGCTTGCAACCAATGGATCTGGGCTGCAGGCTATAGGACGTTTCAGCTGCAGTGTGCACTAAACACTAGGCTACACAACGTCCGTTTTTTCTTTACACAGTGGATTTATTCATATGACAGGTATGCATTTGTTGTTTTGGAACTCTGAAAAACTTTCAGGCTGTCTCAAAACCTAATGAGAACATTTTTGCGGCATGCCGTTTACATTTCAGCGTCTAAGGTGAAGTTAAAATGTATTAGGGTAGCGGCTTGTACTTTTTTAATACATTATTTTTGCAGTATATTTCGTAAGATTTACTTGGCAAAACGGTCAAGCATTTATTTAAACAGTTCGCGTGCTCGTGGCATGCTGTATACTTGTCTTACTGGTATTAATATGCAAATAAGTAGGCTACTTACGACATATGGTTTGCAAATGTAGTGTTATGTAGACCTGATTACACAGTAAACTCCTCGAAAGCCCCAATAACCTAGCGTTAAGTATGAAATCAAATGTGAGTAGCTTTTTGTAATTTCTTGTCAGACACATTGCAGGACTGTTTGTCAATAGTGCATCTGCAGTTCTGAAGTTCGCCACCACAGCTGTGTTCGTCCACATCCTCAGTTAGCAAACAACCATATTTGAGCACCAGTTGCTCTGTTTATGAACATATCTTAACAGCAGTCCCAGACTCTTAAAGAAGCAATTATCAAACAAAGGACTTCTACTCTTTTACTAAGTTTTATATAGGTGAGCGACGCTAATGTGAAGTTACTACTGCTCGGTATAAGTAGGCTATGTGACGGTAAGTTATAACTTGTTATAACCAGCTAACCAAAATACGTGACTGTTACGTAACTGCAACGTAATTTGCTGACCAAACTTTCGTCGTGGCGACGTAAACTTTGTGACGTAACTTTGTGACGTCGTGGCAACGTTGTGTATCAATAGTTCTGTGTTGGTAATTTTTTTATTTATTAATTTTTCTATGGTCGGACATGCAGTAGTTTAACCTAATTTATGTCCTCATTTGCCCAAACTAATTTAAAGGCTATTTCAACAGATGTGAAAGACGAATGCAGACTCAAAATGAATTCAATTCATTTATTTTGAAAAACACACAAAACATGAACAAAAATCCAAATAAAAAAATAAAATACCCCCAAATTATAAATAAAAACATAGCCTACAGCGAAACATAAAATAAAAGCATTCAGTATCATTAAAAACATATGCCATGCTAGCGTAACATTTTGCTAGGATAAATTTCAGACGATTAAGGAAAGATAATCACATAGGTATCAATATTAACAAAAGCACTTACAGTAGACTGTTGGTAATGTTACTTAACCAATCGGACGCAGTTGTTGAACTTTGTTGTTAGAACTGACGAGAAACACTGAGAAATGTCGACGCTGTCCTCTCCAGCAGCTTGAACGTTGTCCCGGTTGCCATGGCAACTCTCAACGGCCACCAGCACTAACGTAAACATACCAATAAAAAAGGTTTAGTCTTTACAAAGTTAACTTTATTTCATACATTTTTATAAAAGCTATTTATTTGTTGTAGAGACTCACCTCGGAAAAATAATTTCTCCTGTCAAACGCAGTTGAAGTAAAAAGTGCCTGAGTTGTCCTTATTCAGTATCTGCTGTCAGATGAGAAGGTGTAGCCAGGCGTTGTCTGTGTCATTATTACAACATTAGCCTCATAAATTGTTACGGAATTCAAAAAAAAAAAAAAAAGAAGCAGAAAAATTAACTTTACTCTCTTGTCAACATCTTGGCGCGCAATCCAGTTGTGGAGGTGCGCGCTGTCACGTCACATGAAAAGCAGTCATCCATATTCTGACTTGGTGAAAAGAAACAAAATTTCAGTCTTGTGTCTGACGTTTAATTACACATTTTAAATAGCAAATTCTGATAATAAGAATATATATAAAGAACGTGTAAATGATGGTAATGAAATTACGAGCACATGACGTTGCAGTTACGCTGCCAGTAAGTCATGGAATTGTCAATATATTACGAATAGAGTACGTATCTGGAACGTCCTTGGTTTTCTCATAACGTTAGGAGATTGTACTGGAGTTGGTAATTTGATGGTAATGATATTACAACGTTGTAGTTACGTTACTAGTAAGTCATGGAATTACCAATATATTACGTACAACGTAGTACGTATCTGGAACGTTCTTGGTAATCTTATAACGTTCGGAGATCGTACTGACAAAGGTAATGAAATTACGGGCATGCAGTGTCGTAGTTACATTGTCAGTTAGCTTTAGCTTTGCTGAGATAATCCATCCACCTCACAGGTGTGGCATATCAAGATGCTGATTAGACAGCATGATTATACAGATCCTTGCAACATGGGGCCGTGCATTATCATGCTGCAACATGAGGTGATGGTCGTGGATGAATGGCACAACAATGGGCCTCAGGATCTCGTCACAGTATCTCTGTGCATTCAAAATGCCATCAATAAAATGCACCTGTGTTCGTTGTCCATAACATATGCCTGCCCATACCATAACCCCACCTCCACCATGGGCCACTCGTTCTACAACGTTGACATCAGTAAACCGCTCACCCACATGACGCCATACACGCTGTCTGTCTTCTGCCCTGTACAGTGAAAACTGGGATTCATCCGTGAAAAGAACACCTGTCTAAAGTGTCAGACGCCATCGAACGTGAGCATTTGCCCACTCAAGTCGGTTACGACGACGAACTGCAGTCAGGTCGAGACCCAGATGAGGATGACGAGCATGCAGATGAGTTTCCCTGAGACGGTTTCTGACAGTTTGTGCAGAAATGTTTTGGTTATGCAAACCGATTGTTGCAGCAGCTGTCCGGGTGGCTGGTCTGGATGTACTGCTAAATTCTCTGAAACGCCTTTGGAGACGGTTTATGGTAGAGAATGAACATTCAATTCACGGGCAACAGCTCTGGTGGACATTCCTGCAGTCAGCATGCCAATTGCACGCTCCCTCAAAACTTGCGACATCTGTGGCATTGTGCTGTGTGATAAAACTGCACATTTTAGTGTGGCACACCTGTGCAATAATCATGCTGTCTAATCAGCATCTTGACATGCCACACCTGTGAGGTGGGTGGATTATCTCGGCAAAGGAGAAGTGCTCACTAACACAGATTTAGACAGATTTGTGAACAATATTTGAGAGAAACAGGCCTTTTGTGTACATAGAAAAAGTCTTAGATCTTTGAATTCAGCTCATGAAAAATGGGGGCAAAAACAGTGTTGCATTTATAATTTTGTTCAGTGTAGTTGTCAAGTGGTTGACACTTTCATCGTGTTTGCATCGCACAAATGCTTCAGCCTAAAACAAACTTTTGCATCAGTTATGCATTAACTAAAATTAGCTAATAATGACCAATTCATTTGTTAACTTACAGTATTTATTGGGGCTGTCATGCGATACAATTTTTTGATCTAATTAATTACATGATGTGGTGATTAATCGAAAATTAAATTTGGCTGAGAAATTACTCCCAAAAGATCTTTATTGTATAAAGCATCAAATAGGCATGACAAAAATTAGATTCAGCAAGAAATATTTGATTATTTGATTCAACATAAAATGTACTACACATTCTCTTTTGAACCATTAGGGTGAGTAAATGATGACAAAATTTTCATTTTTGGGCCTAACCTTTTTTTATTACTATAGAAATATTTTTTATATATATATATATATATAAAATTATACTCTAAACATGAAACTAAAACCAGTAGGTAGCAGTATATTCACAGAAGTCATTGAGTCATTCATTCATTCGATTTGTTCAAACGGATTATTCATTCAGGAATGAAGTAAATAGGCTTGTTCGAGATGCGTTGATGCTGCGCAGACCTATTGACGTATGACATCAAAGTACCGCAAGAGTGATTCAGATGCATAAAGAGTACTCTGCTCTCCAATTGCTCTCGCTGTACTTTGATGTCATACACGATGGGTCTGTGCAAGGTCCAATGCATCTCGAACAAGCCTAATGGTTCTCTTTATGAATGGTCCATTGAATCATTAGGCTTGTTGGACTTGAAGCGGTGCTACACAGACGAATCGGTGTATGAAAAGTACAGCAAGAGCGATTAGAGAGCAGATGGCTCCATATGCTTTTGAATCGCTCTCGCTGTAATTTGATGTCATCCACTGATCGGTCTGTGCTGATCGGTCTGCGCTTCAAGTACAACAAGCCTAAATGGTTCACCCAATTCGTTGAAAACGCGGATTCAGAAATGAAATGCTGTGTGTTACTTGGAGACTAACAGTTCTGCTTTGTCTTTATATTTTTGTTGGCAAAATTGAGAAAAACAGGCAATATATGTCTAAAACAACACAATAGGCCTATTAACTTCTTATTTATTGAACTGTTGTATAAAATCAGTACCATATTTGCACTCGTGCTATTCTGGACAGAAAAATAGCACTCATGTGATATTGCACTCGTTCCCCGTGTGATATAGCTTAACTAGCCTATATAATATGATGTAAATATGAAAAAAAAAAAAAAAAAAAACTCAAACTTTTTACCTTATTATTATTTTTAAAAAGCTAACTAAAATTGCAGCTGTACATCAATGGATATATTAGGAGCCAGGTTTATTTTATTTTAAAGTGAAAACTTTTTTAATGGGCAGACCATTTATTTTATGTAGAAAACTCTTCTCTTTCAAAAAAAGTAAATGTAACAAATAAAAGTGGGCTTAGAACTGAGCCCTGAGGGACACCTTTATGGCCTATAAACATTATGCAATAAGAGTACATGTTTATGGTCTTGTGTTGTTGCAGGGGCCATGGCCTTCTTGGGAACAGTTGCACGGAGGGTGATGGCATGCCGTCAGCCCCTCTCGCCCCTCTCTCGTGCTTCCACCCGCTGCTATAACTCCCAGTCTACGCACACCACAGAGAAGAGCGTCCCCTATGAGAAGACCCTCAAACAGGAGGATGGCATCAGTGGGCCCACCAAACCACTCCCGAAGTCTGCAGATGTTGTGGTGATAGGAGGAGGAAGCCTGGGTTGCCAGACCCTCTACCACCTGTGTAAAATGGGCATGACCAATGTGGTTTTGCTGGAGAGGGACAGATTGACTGCAGGGACTACCTGGCACACAGCAGGTATTGCACTGTGTTTACTTTGTGATTAGAGACTTTGTTGAGTACAGTTTCTTCCTGCGCCCAAAAAATGCAAAAAGTAAAGGCAGAAGCTTTTTGCAGAACTTTCATTGAATGATCTGTTAAGTAAAACTGAATCTAGGTAGCAAATCAGATTTAATTTCCTACTTGTACAGTTCAGTTCAAGAGTTTACTCCATGAACTGGCTTATATAACTGGTTATATAATAGTTAAAGCCAACTCTATTGTCTGTCAAATACAAATGAGCTCCATCTTGCCTTTTGAATAGTGTTTCTTAGTTTGAATAAGATACTCAATCTTTTGATGTTTTCACAGGACTTTTGTGGCAGTTAAGACCAAGTGATACTGAGGTGGAACTCTTGGCTCACACTCGCAATGTGATCAGCTCAGAGCTGGAGGAGGAGACGGGACTCGAGACGGGCTGGATCCAAAATGGAGGCTTATTCATTGCTTCCAACAAGCAGCGACTGGACGAGTACAAGCGCCTCATGTCGGTATGGCACAAATGCTAAATCATACATCGTGGCAAATTACAAAAACAAATTATTTTAATAAATGGACTGACTGTTTTTTCCAGCCTTGCCTAGAAATTCAGCATTTGCAAGCAAAAAAAAAAAAAAAAAAAGAAGCTTATTTCTATGTAAATTGTTCAAAGATTCATCAGTACATAAATTGTCCATTGGAATCCAAGTTGCCAATTTATGTAAGAATGGATTTATATATTATTTACACAGATTTTTTATAATGAATGCAGTGATCAGAATCAGGGATTTCAAAGAGACATGTATTAATAGCAAATAAAATGTGACTGATTACACATAATCTAATAAGTGAATACTCACACGTTTTGCATTTCAGTTGGGTAAAGCATATGGCATTGAGTCATATGTCCTGTCGCCAGCTGAGACCCAAGACCTGTATCCTCTGATGAATGTGAAAGATCTTTATGGCACACTCTATGTGCCTAAAGATGGTACCATGGACCCGGCTGGCACCTGCACCACCCTCTCCAGAGCAGCCACTGCACGGGGTGCCACTGTACGCCTCCATACCATATACTCTTTTCAATTGATGATTGACTTATTTAGTTTGGATTAAGTTACAGTTGAATAAATAAATCATGTTGAAACATGACTATTATTGATTTCAGGTGATTGAGAACTGTCCAGTGACAGGTGTCCAGGTTAAGGTTGATGATTTTGGTATGAAGAGAGTGAAAGCTGTAGAAACTGCCCATGGGACCATCCAAACGCCATGTGTGGTTAATTGTGCAGGTCAGAAAGATGCAGACTTCACCAGCAGAGGGCAGTCTGGGATAGTGAAATGACATTTAACCACATGCTGCTGTAAAAGTAAACTTTTTGACCAATGTCAATCACCTCTCATTTTATTAAATGATCCATTATGATAAAAGCAATTTCTAAATTATATTTGTCTAAATTACCTTAAAAATATTACAACACATTAAAGTCATCATTGATGCTGGTCTCATTTATTACATAAATTATAGCATTTTAAATATTTAACACACACACATATAATCAAGTATATTTACATAATCAAATTTCAACTGTCTCATTTAATGCCATATAATACAGTATAATCCTTTCACTTATACTTGTGTGTTTTTTTTTAGGTGTCTGGGCCAGTAAGCTTGGTAAAATGGCAGGTGTCAATGTTCCATTGGTTGCCATGCATCATGCTTATGTCGTCACAGAAAGAATCGAGGGAATTCAGGTAAGCTTTTAAATGCAGCACACTGTCCATTTCAGCATAGCATTACACAGAGCAAATCAATAACCATAATAAACATATCTTTGCATTTGGTGGTAGCCTAATGTATTTGTGCTGGACATAACGCGCATAAAATGTCACGAAACACAGCAGGAAAAATCACACCATTAAGAGGAGAGATGCACATAATACAAAAACAGTGAGGCAGTAATTTGCATGATTTATTCATGCAGTGATGCATGCTGGGAAACAGAGTCCAGCATTGATTATTGATTGATATGCCACATTTAAATTAAGTAATTAGTATTCTTTTTAGTAAAAACATGTCCTGTGTTTTAATTTAATTAAAAAAGTTTTTAATCAAGTTAATGCAAATTTAGTTGTAGAATCTTTAGATAAAATGGGTCTTTCAATTAAAGCGGGTAAAACAGAAGTTTCTGTTAAATTTTAATAACTGATTTTTTCACATGTGCGGCGTTGATACTACATTTTACTTCTTGCATATGTGTTTTTGTGCCTTTACTGTGTCTGTTGAATGCTGTTACTTAGTTGTGCTAATTTCAATGTTACCAAGGGAACCAGTGAATTGTACTAATTTAAATGTGTTAGGAAATGGAACCAAGGAACCAAGGAAAATGACATGTGACAGACAGAATCAGTAAGAATGGTGTGAAAATGATAAAAAGAGCAGCAATGTTTCACACTAGATTATCGTTTCCCAGCAGGTTATAGTTGTCATTTTATAGTTATATTTATATGCATGTAATATTAACATATATTATAAAAAAATAAATTATATTTTAAATATTACTGATATAAATCAGTAATATAATGAAAAAATTACATAATTAAAGAATGAAACTCGATTCACGTTCTGATTGGTTTGTTCAATGTAATGTTCTCAGTCAATCGATTTCACACATTCAATACCATTTCCCTTTATAACCACAACACATCCAAACAAATACACTAACTCTGCGCGCTATGCAGATTCTTATTCTAGCCCTCCACCTCCCCAGCACCACCTGTCTAGATCTACTACAGAGGCTCTCCCTCTCTCTAGCAGCAGCAGCATGTTTCCATTAATTTTATGTTTTCGAACATTTAGCAGAAGCAAGTCATACTTGCTCTGCATAATTTCAGAGTAGTAGTTCCCTTTCAGTCGGTCACGTTTGATGTACGTCAATAGTGACCAACGAATTGGGATATCGCCAGAGAGCCCTATCAGCTTCGAGTGAAACTAAACAAGTCAATGCGGACGAGCAGATGTCCTCAGCGTCCCGCCCTGGTGACCAAGTCATGGAAAACGCCGTATAGCGTTCGTGCCTGGCCTGGTCCCTCTTCCGCCTTCACCACTCTGGATGGCGGAGAGGCTAAGGGGTCCCTCCAGTCAAGCGCTAAGGGGTCCCTCCAGTCGAGCGCGCCGTTGCGATGCAATCGTGTCCAACGGCCTCTGGCTGGCACGTAGAACCTTGGATGGCTGACCTTGGCGGACATGAGGGAGACCGATAAGTATCGGTTCCTGGACTCCCCCCTGTCTCAGGTCGGCCTATTCTGCAACACGGTCGAGAGCTTTGCCCAGCAGTTCTCGGCCGCACAGAAGCAGACTGAGGCCATCAAACACATCCTGCCTCAGCGGTCCGCTGCTGCCTCCACCCCACTGCGACCGTTGCGTACATCAACCATCAGTGTGGTCTATGCTCTTGTCGCATGTCGCAACTCGCCTGCCATCTCTTGCTATGGAGTCAGAAGCATCTGAGGTCGCTTTTTGCCATTCACGTCCCAGGCATGCTCTCACGGCAGCCTCCGCTTCCAGGTGAATGGAAATTCCATCCCCAGGTGGTCCAGCTGATTTGACAGCGTTTCGGAGCTGCACAGGTAGATCTGTTTTCCTCTTCGGACACAGCCCATTGCCAGTTGTTTTATACCCTGACTGAGGGCACTCTTGGCATGGATGCTCTGGCACACAGCTGGCCCCGGGGCCTACGCAAATATGCGTTTCCCCCAGTGAGCCTTCTCGCACAGCTCCTTTGCAAAGTCAGGGAGGACGAGGAGCAGGTCTTGCTAGTGGCTCCGTACTAGCCCACTCGGACCTGGTTTTCTGATCCGACGCTCCTTGCGACAGCGCCTCCTTGGCCCATTGCTCTGAGGAAGGACCTTCTGACTCAGAGACGGGGCACCCTCTGGCACCTGCGTCCGGACTTCTGGAAACTCCATGTCTGGAGGTTCTAAGTGATCTACCCCAGTCGGTTGTAGATACTATCACTTCTGCTAGAGCACCTTCTACAAGGAACCTCTATGCCCTGAAGTGGAACCTGTTTGCCGAGAGGACCCCCGATCATGTTCAGGTCAGTGTATGTTGCCGCTATTGCTGCACATCATGATGCGCTCGATGGTAAGTCTTTGGGGAAGCATGACCTGATCGTCAGGTTCTTGAGGGAGGCGAGGAGACTGAAGTTTACTTACATAAACTCCGGGGTTATCCCTTCGAGCCTTTGCAGTCAGTGGAGTTAAAAGCATTGTCCCTTAAGTCCGTCCTCCTGGTTGCATTGGCCTCGGTTAAGAGGGTAGGGGACCCGCATGCATTTCCGGTTGACGAATCGCTCTGCGCCTGTACGTGGATAGAACGCAAAGCTTTTTCTGTTATGGAGGCCAGCAAAAGGGAAAGGTTGTCTCCAAGCAGAGGATGGCCCACTGGATAGTGGATGACATCGCCTTGGCTTATCAGTCCCAAGGCGTGCCTTGCCCCGCTCGGGTTAAGAGCTCACTCCACTAGAGGAGTTGCCACGCTGACAGATATCTCTAGAGCTGTGGGCTGGGCGACACCCAACACGTTCGCTAGATTCTATAGCTTTCTTGTGGAACCGGTATCTTCCCGTGTTCCTAGTGTTGGCTTGCTATGCCATTCCCGCCTGGCGAACCCTGTTGAGTTCCTCTGCCTCCCCTTGCGGCTCGGACATTGCGGAGTGTCTGATGCTAGGCCAAACGTCCGTCACTGATGTTGATGTTTGGCTGGGTGCCATATGTTGTGATCCCTCCACTTGGGTGGTCTCATATGTGTATTGACCACGGTTAACTCCCTACGGCAAGCCCGTGTCTTTCCCTTAGCAGAGCCAGCTCTGCTGTCACCTGTCAGATGAGTCTCCCCCTATCTCTAGGTTGGAGCCATCCCAGAGACTCCATATGCGCACTGCCCACGGCCAGTCCATATGTGTATTTCCACGTAATTCCTCCCCTCCAGGGTAGGTTGTGGCCTCCGCAGCGTCCCCTATGAGTTCGCTTCCCCAGTGTTGTCTAAGTCTTACTGAGTGGGTCTTGTGGAACAGCAGTAGACTCTCTCGGTGTAAGCTCGCCCCCTTCTCTACCCCAAAGTGCGCTGGGTGGCTGGAGCTCACGCTGGAAGGGGTCACTAACTGTGGCATTTTATTTGGGATCCCAATTCGTCAGTCACTACTAACGTATGTCGAACGGGACCGACTGAAAGGGAATGTCTCGGTTACGTATGTAACCCTCATTCCCTCCTTCAGATGTACGCCCCTGTAGTGCAGACTCAGGTTGTCTCCTCAGTGAAAAACAGAGTGCGACTGCATCCGCTTCTGTGTTTATACCAGCCGTGTTTATATCCGGGGGCGGTGTGTGCTATGCAAATATCACACGCCAATTCCATTGGCTTGTTTAGTTTCACTCTAAGCTGATAGGGCTTTCTGGCGATATCCCAATTCATTGGTCACTACTGATTACTAAAACTCATCCTGTTTGAAGTGAGGACAATATTTAAGATACATTTTCTAGCCATTATGACAGCTGAAATTCATCAAAAAAGATCAAAATGATTTTTAAATGGTCATTAGATGACATTTTTTTAAATGGCCATTTTAAATGGTCATATCAGATGTCTGAATCACAGTGATGCTGTACACTCCCAGTAAAGTATGCTAGATTGTAGTTGCCTGCGCTATCTTCAGCACTCAGAACTGACCTGCAAGATCGTGCTTTTAATGTCCATAATTCCTCTAGTGATTTGGACACCACCAGTAGACGCACTTCATTCGTAGTGGATTCTCCCTGCTCTGTTGTGTCTGTCCCTCTTTCATCTTTCTTTCTGCTTTTGGACTGTTTTTGAGCCCTATGGGGGCGTCGTGCTCTATTCTGTTAACACAACAGTGGCTGTGGCATAAGCACTTAGCTCCAAGCCTTTCTGTGGATTATGCAACACTGTGTGTGTGTGTAAGAGAGCTTGTAGTTTGATGCATGGTTGATGACAGCCATGTTACTCCTCACAGAAAGACCAATGTGTCATCACTGAAACTGAAGTGATGAAATGTTTGTCATCCACATGATGTGATAGTGAAATTGATAGATTTTTTTGAATGGACTGTGAAACTGCTAATTAATATTAAGCCCTCAAACCAGCATTAAAATACTATGGAAGCTTGTTTCCGCCACGGAATAAAAAAATAAAAAAGGTAATTGCGACCTTTGTTTCTCGCAATTGCGATTTTACAACTTTAACTGTTGGCAGTTTATTATGACTTTTTCTCACAATTGTGAGATATGAACTCAAAATTTTGACTTTCACGCAATTGCGAGTTTATACCTTTGACTATTGCCAGTTTATAACTCGCAATTCTGTCTTTTCTCACAATTCTTAGACAAACTCACAGTTTTGACTATTTCTCCTAATTATGAGATATAAACTCGCAATTCAGAATTTGTACTCTCATATAAACACAATTTTGACAAATGTTTCGAAATTGTGAGTGTATATATCTCACAATTGTGAGAAAAAAGTGATAATTGCAAGTTATGAACTCAATTGGAAGAAATAATCTGAATTGCGGGTTTATATTAAAAAAAAGTCAGAATAGTGAAAAAACATCAGAATTGTGGGATTTTATATTTCATGCAGTTCTGAGATATAAATTCACAGTTGTGAGGAAGAAATGTCAGAATAGTAAGATATCTCACAATTCTGACTTTATTTCTTCCAATTTGGAGTTTATAACTTGCAATTCTGACTTATTTTCTTGCAATTGTGAGATATAAACTCATAACTGAGAAAGTCAGAATTGTGAGATTAAAAAAAACTTGTAAACTTGTAATTGAGAGGAAATAAAGTCATAATTGTAAGTTTATATCTCACTATTCTGAGATTTATTTTTCTCACAATTGCATGTAATAAAGTCAGTGAGAAGTCACAATTCCCTTTTAAAATTGTTTTTATTCGGTGTAGGCTTCTATAAGCTTCCATAAATTACACAGGAGAGTGGAAATATCACTGTACCCACTGACCATATGTGTCATGTCATGTTTATAGTTCCACCTTATGGCTCCTACAAAAAGCTTTGTAATACATGAATATAATGTACTTTCTAAAATGTCTTTTTCCACTAGAATATGCCCAACGTCAGGGACCATGATGCATCTGTCTACCTCCGTCTCCAAGGTGACGCTCTTTCTGTGGGAGGCTACGAACAGAACCCCATATTCTGGGATGATGTAAGTTGTAATGACTGTTTCCAAAAGAAAAATAGTATAACTGAGTCTGAGATATAAAAGTTGTTATTCTTTCCATATTTTTGCTGTAGTTGTTTATGGTGTAGATTTGCTGTGTTTGGTTTGTGTATATAGTTTTTAAACTAGTGCTGTCAATCGATCAAAAAAATAGCTAATCAATTATGCATTTTTCTATAATTAATTATGATTAATCACACCTGACATTAAAGTTTTTAATATATTTTATATTGTAATACTTTCACATTGAATCTCCAAAATAAAGGAAAATTCACATACTGTGCACAGTATACTTATTGCATACTGCAGGAACAAGTAATACTGTATGATTCCAAATGTAGCTTGTGTGTTTGTGAAAGTGTCTGTCTGCAGATATTCCAGTGAAATGACTGAAGATCTTTTTTTTATCAAATGTCGCCCTCCGCTTTGACCACATTTACACTGCATTTCCTATATATTCTCCAGCCAGCAGTGTTCTGTGTGTAACAAAACTCTCTTATTAAATTCACCCTCTGTCACCTCACACTTTCACTACACAAAGCAAGAGTCATGCTATGAAACAGTGAATCAATATCTTAAGGAAGTGTGAACATTTTGAGGAATGTGTTTCTGGTCTGAAACTCTTAATGAGACAGTGTGAAGCCTGGCCTGTTCTCAACACATGCAGCCTCTACAGTTTTTATTTTTAAACTTTAGTCTGCTCCACACCGGCCACATATTCTCTCAATTTTTTGCGATCAGCATTTCATCAGCTGTCGGATTGCTCACACCGTCTGCTGCTTCTTTCCATCCCACAGTTTCGAGTTCATTGACAGTCCCCTGTGGCAGCGAGCAAAGACAGTGACAAGCAGAGAGGACTTTGCTTAAACAAAATTACAAATTTAAAAGTGTTAATGGAAGAAGCATACTTGTTGTGCCAAGAAAGTGAAGTTTGAGCTGTGCAGATGGTGGGTGGGGGTCAGTCTGCTCCTTAAAATCAACATGCAATCAAAATTCACTCTATAAATGTTCTTAATAATTGTCCTAGTTGCCCCCAAACTACTGTAAAGAAGAAAATTGACTTGACTAAGCTGGTTATTATTGCTAACTCAAACAAGCTTTACACAGCATCCCATAAGATTAAACTGAAGATAAATGGTGTGGCTTTTTTAAAAATAAAATATACACAGTTGTACATTTTTATTTTATTTTATTTTGAATTCTAAAATATATTTATTTTAATTTCTGCTAAATTACTTTTAAAATTTCAAACATAGATTATCCATAGACATACATTAGAAATAATGTACATCTGAGAAAACGGACAGTGTCTACAGTTGTTAATGATTGGTCAGTGACGTTTTTAAGGTGGGGCTTAGCGAAGTGTCGATTGGAAACCAGCAGTTAAACTTGATTAGTGCTTTTACAATAGTGACATTGTCATCCTTCCTTCTGAATCATATATGTAGTGCTGGATTTATGGCAGCAGTAAGCTCATCAGATCTGACCAGGCCACTCTATTATTGTGTGTGACTATAAAATTGTGTATTTTGTTCTCTGAACCTGTAGGTGTCTGATAAGTTTGCCTTCAGCTTATTTGATCTGGACTGGGACGTCTTTATGCAACACATCGATGGTGCTGTTAATAGAGTACCTGCTCTGGAACAAACTGGAATCAAATCCACTGTCTGTGGTCCAGGTACATAAACACACACACACACACACAAACAAAAGAATCAGATGCCCATTTTACAACATTATGTTCTTGATACATTAAAAAGAATCGACTCATAAGAGTCATTTGTTCAGAAATTGATTTACACTGGTCATGTTACACAGTATGTTTTTTAATCACTAAAAAGAGCCAGTTAATAAGAGTCATCTGTTTGGGAATCAAACTACATTTTTCAAGCTGTATGTTTTTGAGTCACTAAAAAGAACTGGTTCATAAGAGCCATCTGTTTGGGACTCAAACTATATTTTTTAAGCTGTATGTTTCTGGATCGCTAAAAATATCTGCCTCAATGAGTCATTCTTTCAGGAATCAAACAACACTAGTCACAATATGTTTTTTTGACTCACTAAAATAACTGGCTCATAAGAATACTTTGTTTGAGAATCAAACTATATTTTTCAAATCAGTATGTTTTTGAGTCACTTAAAGAACCCAACTCATAAGAGTCATCTGTTTGGGAATCAAACTACATTTTTCAATCTGTATGTTTATGAATCACTAAAAAGAACTAGATCATAAGAGTCATTCTTTCGGGGATAAAAAAAAACAAACAAAAACAATAACGACAACAACAACAAAAAGCTAAGAGTCATTTGTTTCTTTTCATATATACAGATATTTTGTTCAGAATACATGTGATGCAGAGTAGAGACATTTTCATTTTTGTGCAAAGATTAGGGTATTTCTATAGTCATTGCAGTACCTCTAGTATCTTCATTAACACACTATACAGACTTTTTGACAGCGAGTTTGATCTTGCTGTGCTCTGCCAGTCCATATCTTCAAGTGATTGGCTAACTAGACCGCCAGTCAAATGACACTGCGCTCTGATTGGCTGATCTGTCACAGCTCCGACTCTCCCCTGAGATTTAGTCAACCTTTACTGTCTGTAATAAAGGATGACAGGTGTGAAATGCCTCTAACACACTGTAGTGACAGTCGGTCACTTGCAGACGAGTTTCGGGTCAGTGGATAAGCGCTCCTCAAACCATTTTAAGAGAGTGCTATCAAAGACTTCATTCACCCACTCATCAGCTCTTGAAAACGAGATGTTGAGCATATGTGTAATTCAGGCCTGCTGTCACTGGACTTTTGTTTGAATCCCATTTAACACATGATTATTATTATATATATATATATATATATATATATATATATATATATATATATATATATATATATATATATATATATACCTTCCGTAACGTGAGTCAGTATATCGTGAACATTGGGCAGAGGTCTTGAGAAACGTCTCAGGTTACGTATGTAACCATGGTTCCCTGAGAACAGGGAACGAGACACTGCGTTTGAACACGCTATGGGGAATGTCACCACATGAACTGGTGTCTGAAAACAATTATCAAATCTCACCAATCCTATTGGCCAGCGACAGCCTTTCGAAAGGAAACTCAACATTGCGTTTGAACACGCTATGGGGAACGATATACCCATGCTGCCATGCTTGAGGGGAGTGCATGCCAACAAATGGCTAGACAAACGTCAGAACTAGCAGTTTCAACTGAAATGCCAGAACCACTCCCCCTACGGGTCATACATAGGCTGTCAGTGACAGCATTCCCTATGGCTAACAGCCCAAGCTATAAGCCTCAAAGAGGCCTTCCACAGAAGGCCTTCCACAGAAGGCCTACCAAGGCCGCTCAAAGGCTTCTGGGACCAAACTTCCTTCCAAAGAAAGAGGGTACCTCTAAGGGAATGTAGCCAGGGGGCCCGAAGGAACCCTAGCCAGTCACTTGTCAGGGGAACAAAGTCAACCCTGATTGCCACCAGGGAGGCTGACCTGGTCAAGTTAAAGCGACCTAGTTTTGGCCAACAACCTGTCAGTACACAGAGTCTCAATTCACATTCTTCAGAGAAGATATCCAGTAAGAGGGACTGCAAAGAGGCAGTAACCAACTCAGACCAGATCGTAGAGACGGGCATCCTGTAGAGCAGGACTCAGCTTAGTGCTTTTTTACACTTACAAATGAGGGGAGTAAAACTCTGCTCAATCCTAGTATCTACTCAGTGCTTGATTATTTGCACTGAGGAGGCTGTGCACTTTAAAGGAACCCAACACAGGGGAGTACAACCAGGGTGGCCTCAGAGAGGCCTTCAACCACTGACCAGACTTAGAGAGCTAAGTACTATCTGCAGAACAACCCTCTAAACTAGGGGAGTACTAGACTCAACCTAACAGATAAACCATACTGTAGGCACAAAATCATGGAGGCTCCCAGAGAGCCTACAACATGAACTAATTCTACACAATGTAGAATATATCACCGCAGCCTTGCAAAGGCCAGCCATGTGAAAACTACATGCTTAATCTGCTAAAGACACCCAGATGTGGGGGTTTAATCGCTTACAGGGCGGCCTGTGAAGGCCACACACCTAAAATCAGCTCAATTGCTGAACAAGCAAGAGCCCACAAACACGGGAACTCATTCTGACAGAAACCGAGTTTAACTAGCAGATATGCATTCCAACAGGCAAATTACTGAGTAAAAACACTTTTTACCCTTACAGAAAGGGGAGTAAACTTAGTCACCATGCTCTGAAGGAGGCCAGAAAAAGGCCTACTACTACAGAAACAGGTACTAACCTGTGGCAGCAATAGAGTAATTGGGCTCACATTGTGTAGGGCAAATTAGAACTAGAGCATTAACAATCCTGAGAGACAGGGGAATGCTACACTTTTCATTCATACTACCCTGAGACAATTTCAAGGGTGGGTACTTTTCACCAAGACAGAAACATCTGCACTGAATCCTAGAGAACAGGAGCTTGAAGAAAGCTAACACTGTCTCACTCAAGCTTGAATCTTAATTCAAGGGGCTCAGGGAAAAAAGACCGAAACAAAGTAAAGAATGAAAAAGTTCTATAGAAGTGGGGCCACAGCAACACAAACATTTATTTATTCACATAGTGATAAGGGGCCTACCACCTGAGACGGCACCAGGGAGACTAGCAATAGTCTGCTACTTTAGCTGCTATCTATCTTGCACCTACACCAAAGGGGCAATGGGCCTTGGCCTGACAACTCTATAAGAGGAGGCCAGAACTAGGAAAATTACACTCACCAGACAGGGGTAGTAATAAAGGGTGAAATGCTTCATTATATCACCTAAACCCTAGTCCCAGCCTAGGCCAGCTATAGCTGTAGGCCTATAGGGCCACACATAAGCAAAGATCTGCCTGGGGCTAAAACTCAGCCTCTAAAACTCTCAAAGAGTGGAGACAAACTCTGAGAAATAAACTCATAAACAAGAGCTCAGAGGAGCAATGTTCAACCCAGGCCAAACAGTGTCAGGTGGCCTAGAAGGCCAACGCTTAACATAGATCTATCTGAAGTAAAGAGTGCCAATCTCTAATACAAACTCTAGCTAAGACCAGAGGAGAAAGCTACTTTACCATATGGTGGCTGTAAAGGCAGCCAGATTGCCAACACAAAGAGATAAATCGTTCTAGCCAACCTAATGGAACTTTTTTTTACACACCCAGGAAAAAACTATACAGGAAACTAAGGTCAATATATTTAAAAATATAAATATAGACCAAGCTCACCTTCCTGCGACTTGAAGAACGAAGACTTAACATCGTAGCAAGGATGGAATCTATGGTTCTTTCAAGCCTCCTTCAAATCCTTCTTCTTCCTAGAGTCCCGCCTTCTCTGGGACCTGCTCCGAGGAGGAGGAGGTGCCCGAGAGGTGACGCTGGACTTCTGGCCCTGTCTCCGAACCTTAACTCGGGACGGGACAGGACCTCCTGTCTGTCTGGGCCCAGAATCGGATCTGAGCGGTATGCAGGTTTTAAATGCTGCCGAGCACGCCTTCGCCTCTCTGAACTTTCCCACCACTGCCTCGACGGAGGTGCCAAAAAGTTCAGAGGGCAAAACTGGCGCATCGAGGAGAAAGCCCTTTTCTTTATCCCCGATGTCGGCCATGTTCAACCACAGATGCCTCTCCGTGACCACCATTGCTGCCATCGATCTTCCCACCGAGGCAGCAGTTTGTTTAGTGGCCCGGAGAGCAGGATCCATGGTGCGCCACAGCTCTTCTACCGCCTCAGGGGACAGACCCTGCCCCTGATCCAGATCAGCAGATCAGCCTGGTAAGTTTGTCACACTGCAATCGTTTGTAAAGCAGCACCAGCCTGACCCGCTGCTGCGTATGCCCTGCCATTCAAGCAGGATGTCATCAAGGGGCTTAAAAGGCAGGACCGGAGCTTTCAATGTCAGTGCCCGCCCTGTGACGAGATAGTTTGCAAACGTCTCGTCAATAGGGGGCATCGACACATACCCATGCTGGCTCATTCCCTCAACATCAGCGAAATTAGCTCGCTGATGTCAGTTAATACAAGCCGAGTATGGGTTCTTCCATGCCTTTTCGATCTCAACATGTAGATTACCGGATTATGGTCGGAAAGGAACCGTTCATCGAGCCGTCCGCGAGCGGTCCCTTTCTTCACCCTTTCCTGCGAGAAGCGCGCTCTATAACCTCAAGCAGCTCCATATATGCAGGGCAGGGAGGCTTTGAAGTTTCAGAAGGCTCACTTCCTTCTTCAACAGCCATCTCCTGCTCTCTTCGGCTTGAAGCCAGAAGAGCACTCCCTGCCGGAACCAATGATGTTAATGAAAGAACATCATCATCATCCAGCAGCTCACCCTCATCAGCCGCTGGGGGTTGCGAGAGATTTACACCTCTCTCAAACTCCTCAGCAAGCTCCATCTGTGAGCCCCATGATTTCAGTCATAGGCTGTCGCTGGCCAATAGGATTGGTGAGATTTGATAATTGTTTTCAGACACCGGTTCACGTGGTGACGTTCGCCATAGTGTGTTCAAACGCAGTGTTGAGTTCCCTTTCGAAAGGGAACTAAATATTGGGAAACTGATGACTTAATTACCTGTGACACGATTATCTGGTTGCACATTAAACGAATAAGTATTTATCAGCAGAATTGCTGTATAATATGATTACTGATATACTTTGACATCCGGATGTGATTTAATAGTATATCCTCCTTGTAACACACTGCAGTTTAATAGTTTTTACAATGTTTTTAAATGCTCTTCTGCTTACCAATACTGCATTTATTTGATCAAAAATACAGTAAAAACAGTAATATTGTGAAATATTATTATAATTTAAAATAACCGTTTTCTATGTGAATATATTTTAAAATATAATTTATTCCTGTGATGTCAAAGCTGAGTTTCCAGCATCATTACTTCAGTCTTCAGTGTCACATGATCCTTCAGAATCATTCTGTTGATGTTGAGGATGTGTTTGAGAGTGAGTGTGATCCGCTGAGGGCGGCAATCAGAGCGCTTGGGTCATTCCTTAGAGGCTATAGCTGTCTGTGTGTGGTGACGTATGAGTAAGAGCGATGGAGGACAGGGAAGATGGATAAATAAAATATAGCTGCAACTTCACCCTTTCCTTTTTACTCTGTCATTCTCACAAAGAGCAGATGATGCTCTGGAAAACACTTTCTCGTGGAATAATGGAAAAGGTGTGTCTCTTTTCTTCATCTCTCTTTTTCTGTCTCACCTCTCAATCTCTCTTGCACTCGTGGCCTGTTTCTCTTTACACTTGTTCGCCTTTGCATTTCTTTGCATTCTGTCTTCAATGCTTTTGAGGGTCATCCTATATAATACAATATCTTACCACTGAAAGCTTTGACCATTAAGAATAGACCATTAAGTGAGCGCTCAGCAGCAATGCATTTTTAAAGAGCCTTTCAGAAAGATCTGATCTGATCCATTGGCAGCACCATGTGTCATACGTTTCCCCACCTCTCACACTTATTTTCTTACCTTTTTTTACTTTAAAAGGGCTGTATTATAAACTTATAAACTGTCATAGCAATTGTTTGTTCCTGAAGTCCAGGAAACAATGTTAGTCAAGGTTCTTTTTGCACCATAAACAGTTAAAGATACATTCAACTTGCATTATGAATACAAAGTTCTGTCATGAAACTCTAGATGGCACAGGCTGATAAATCCTTACAGCTGATAAGCAGCAGAAATCACAGCAGCAGCAACAGCAGTAGTCTAGCAAATCAGTTCAAACAAAAATCAAACATACTAAACATACCATTGTCATATCTGTTACCATGCCAAACACTCAGACAGTTATCATGACAAATACATTTTTGCCATAAAGTTCATTGCATAATGTAATATCTTACACAGGCTAAATGAATATTAAACATCTCATGTCATGCAACGTTAATGAATTTTATATCAAAACATCTTGGTATTTTTAAATTAATAAATGTGCTACATAAATATTTGTTTAAAATCATTATTTATGCGAGAATATTATTTTGGTTGACATAATATACATGGTGACAAAAATTGCAGTAATGAATTAATGTACATGTAGAAATGTTGATTAAATTTAAGGACATTTTTGACAAAAGCAAAAAATAGTAAATTATGTCTCATAATAGATTTACTGTTGTGTATCAGAGTATGGAAGACAAATATATATGAACATATAAAGGATACATATAACATATTAGGTTTAATGTCACAGATATATGTTTTTGGAATAATTCTCTTATGCTCAAGACTGCATTTATTTGTAAAAAAAAAAAAATATATATAATAAAAACAGTAATATTGTGAAATGTTTTCTATTTGAATATATTGTAATATATTCCTGTGATGTCAAAGCTGAATTGAAGATGAAGAACAATGAAGAACAGGGATACCATGGTCCTTAAACCAGGTACTGGTAGCTTTGCCACTGTGTGCAGGTGCCAAGTCCTGTTGGAAAATGAAATCTGCATCTCCATAAACTTGGTCAGCAGCAGGAAGCATGAAGTGCTCTAAAACTTCCTGGTATACGGCTGTGTTGACCTTGGACCTCAGAAAACACAGTGGACCAACACCAGCAGATGACATGGCACCCCAAACCATCACTGACTGTGGAAACTTTACACTGGACCTCAAGCAACGTGGATTGTGTGCCTCTCCTCTCTTCCTCCAGACTCTGGGACCCTGATTTCCAAAGGAAATGCAAAATTTTCTTTCATCAGAGAATATAACTTTGGACCACTCAGCAGCAGCCCAGTCCTTTTTGTCTTTAGCCCAGGCGAGACGCTTCTGTTGTTCAAGAGTGGCTTGACACGAGAAATGCGACAGCTGAAACCCATGTCTTGCATACGTCTGTGCGTAGTAGTTCTTGAAGCACTGACTCCAGCTGCAGTCCACTCTTTGTGAATCTCCCCCACATTTTTGAATGGGTTTTGTTTCACAATCCTCTCCAGGGTGCGGTTATCCCTATTGCTTGTACACTTTTTTCTACTACATCTTTTCCTTCCCTTCACCTCTCTATTAATGTGCTTGGACACAGAGCTCTGTGAACAGCCAGCCTCTTTTGCAATGACCTTTTGTGTCTTGCCCTCCTTGTGCAAGATGTCAATGGTTGTCTTTTGGACAACTGTCAAGTCCGCAGTCTTCCCCATGATTGTGTAGCCTACAGAACTAGACTGAGAGACCATTTAAAGGCCTTTGCAGGTGTTTTGAGTTAATTAGCTGATTAGAGTGTGGCACCAGGTGTCTTCAATATTGAACCTTTTCACAATATTCTAATTTTTTGAGATACTGAATTTGGGATTTTCCTTAGTTGTCAGTTATAATCATCAAAATTAAAAGAAATAAACATTTGAAATATATCAGTCTGTGTGTAATGAATTAATATAATATACAAGTTTCACTTTTTGAATGGAATTAGTGAAATAAATCAACTTTTTGATGATATTCTAATTATATGACCAGCAACTGTATACTTGATTTCATGTATAAACCAAGCAAGCTTGTATTAATGATTTGGGAGGACTGGAGAGTTTGCCAACTTACTACATTGATATTTTTTATTTCAAAATATTAGGTTTCTTCCTATCGTTTTGTTAAAAAAAAAAAAAAAATACAGTGAATGGGAACCAGATTAAACATGTATTTTTACACTTTTTTTCCACCCTCCAGAATCCTTCACTGCAGACCACAAGCCCCTGATGGGGGAAGCTCCCGAAGTGAGAGGCTTTTTTCTTGGATGTGGCTTCAACAGTGCAGGTTAGGTCATGGAGCTTGCACAATCACACACACACAGACACACATACCTTTCTCTTCAGAGGTGACCAGTGCCAAATAAATTATTTAACCCTAAAAACCTGCAGAGTTCACATGTAAAATTCAGTCTCACCCACTCTTTATGTACACACCACCTACTCAAGATCAACGCAACTTGATCTCTGACCCCTGCATGTTCAGCGATCTAAGTCTATTGCATTTGTATCCATCTGTTCCTGTGCAGTGCACAGTCCTTCAAGAGCAGCTATCCTGGGTCGTAGAGCTGGACGATTCTGGATGAATTGAGAATCACAATTTTTTGTTTAAAATTGAGATCATTATTGTCTCACGATTCTGAATAGACAACTATTCAAAATAACATGTAATTTACTAGAGGTTCTGACAAAATGTTATTTGCTGCAATCTATTTATCTACAATCTACAATCTAAAATGTTTAATTCATTTGAATTAATTATTTTTTTTAAAAAGTCGGTTCAAATGAATAATTCAGTGACTACTCATAGACATTACTGGATGAATCAGTGTTTTTGAAAGAATTTCTGGAATTAATGATTCAGTGACATACATTTTTTAACAGTTGCTTGTCGCCACCTACTGGTAGAACAATGTAATTGATACAATCTTTATTTGAAGCATCAAGTTACTTTCAAAAGGTGATTTACTTTATTTTGATCGCTACCATAGACATCAGTGTTTATATGTGAACTATGAACTTTTATCCCAGTACTTCTGTGATAATTTAAATTATTGCAACACAGAAATAATGAAACTGTGTGGTTGAAAAGACTGTTTGTAAATCTGTTTCATACCTAGACATGATAACTGCTCTCTCAGGGTCAGTGGCAGTGCCGACACAGATCTAAATGTTTGCTGTGATCGGTTTAATAGACAGAGCCAATTTTTTAGGATTTTATTTTAAGATTGCGTGTGTTTGAATTGAGATTGCGATCTTTTCATAATGAATTGTGAAGCTTTACTGGGTTGCTTCCTGTGACAGTTTTAACTTGATTTTATATTGTATTTTTTTATCTTATTTGTACTGTAGCTATATCACCCAGCACTAATTACATTACATTTAAGTGCAAGATTAAAAGAAGGCATTTTGCGGTGGTATTTTTGGATGCAGATGGTTCGTGGTTTTGAAGGTCAGATGAAACTCAGTCCGGCTCTGGAGTAATGCTGATTGTGCTCAGCGTGGGCTGGGTCACCTTGCGTGCTTCAGACATGCTGACGGACAACAGGCCGTGATCGCGTGAACGGATCGGAATACATGGCTATAGGAATCACAGTCAGATATTAGATGCATGCTTGCTTTTTTATAACACATCGATTTCTGACCTCAGCATGCAAAACTCATTCCTAGAAAGAAAGGAGTACAAGAGGCTGTGATTGGTTATGTTATTTGATATACAATACCAGTCGAAATTTGGACAATTTTTACTCATACTAAATGTGTGACTTTCTTTATTCTGTGGAACACAAAAGATGATACTCTGTAGAATGTTTTTGCAAAAACTTTTCATATAGGTCATGCAGATTTGGAATGACATAAGGGTGACATTTTACATTCTTAGGTAACTTAATTTAATGACAAGCCATTATATTATCCATAAACCATTCCATCTTGGAAGAAGCATTGAAATCTGTGATGAATTATCCATAATTTTCTCTTGAAGAAAAATGGTACATTCTAATACAGAGACACTCACCCTATGAATGTCAAAACTGTAATGAGAAGTGCTTAAAGTGGGTGTTAGTCTGGTACTTATGGCATAAGATGTTGATCAGGGATTCTCCTTGAGTGTGATTGCATCAGAGCTGTGGAATATTATTGTGTGTGTGTGCACGCGCACCAGGCCAAAAGATTTCATCAGTATGCATGACCACAGGGATGTCGTACTTCACTGCTGCTTCCATCATGTCTCCCCGTTTGTCTTCAGTCTGGTTTTTCCCCCTCTCTATGCTCCTGTTCAGTGCTACCCCCACACCATTGGACGGGGACAGAGAAATATACAAGTGGATGTTGAGTTGAAGAGTTTTAGGATCACTGGTTAAATGTCCAGTGGTTGTGTGTGTGTGTGGTAGGAGAAGAGGTTAATCTGAGGCAGATGGTTGCCCATTTGTGATGTAATGATTGCTAAGAGCCACTATCCTTCTGGAGAAAACACACAGGCTCTCACTGTGTCCGAATTTGTCAACTTCCCTACTATATAGTAGACGAAAAGCAGTACATAAAATGAGCAGTATGTCCGAATTTGTAGCATTTATTAGTGATGCTCCGAAATTTCAGCAACTGAAAATATCTTGCAGATAATTTAATTTTCGTTTTTATTAAAGTTTTTAAAGTTTATTACAGCCACCATTTAAATGTTTATATTTCAACAACAATGATGTAGAAACATAATTATATTATTTAAAAAGTTTATATAAAAATGGCCTTTTGTGAAATTTAGATGTTCATGTACAAATTTATATACTAGTATTTTGTTTGACTGTTGATTAATACATTTGATTAACTATTTGATTATTTCATTTACTTTATTTTCAGTTTTGGTTTTCAGCTAAATGAAAACTTGGTCACACTTTAGACTAAATTTGTTAATGAAATGGTTGTTAATGGTTTTGGTGTTTCTGTAAAATATTTATTTTTGGTGCATCACTAGTATACGGTGGCCGAGAGAGCTCAACGCGCTACACATGAAGAAAACACATGCAAATAGAAAAAACACCAGCAAATAAAGAAAACATCTTCATCAGTTTGACAACACATGCGCTGCAAAGGTTTACAACACATGCAAATACAGAAACGCGCCTGCTAAGCCTGCTCACAATGCACATACGATCAGGATGTTAAGATAAACAAAAAACTCACCTTTCAGGTGCACACAATTGAAGTTCGTCACTTGTTGGTGTTCCTTTAAAACATTTTTGTTGTTTCGTTGTTTTTCGTGAAAAAATATTATTTCACTGCAGAAAGTGAAACTAAAAACTCAGCGATGAGAGCTCTACATGTTCTGATAACACTATTTAACCTTAATTTATTTCTTAATATTTCTCTTGTGGCCCATACGTAGTGAAAAAAAATGAGAAAACAAGTTGTTGTTTTTTTTTTTTTAAATTAGGAATTAGCTAATCTTATTAGCCTACAGCACGACAGTTATGCTTAATGTGCTATAAATTATTGCGGGGCAAATTAAAATATTAATTCTAAAAGTGGCCTAATCATCATCATCATCATCATCATTCAGATCATTGCAGAGGGGGGCTTAAGATCGCCAAGCCTGGTATGTGTTGTGAACTTTTGCAGCACGTTTCTGTATTTGCGTGTGTTGTGAACTTTTGCAGCGCGTTTCTGTATTTGCATGTGTTGTGAACTTTTGCAGCACATGTGTTGTCAAACTGATGAAGATGTTTTCTTTATTTGCTGGTGTTTTTTCTATTTGCATGTGTTTTCTTCTGTTGCAGCGCGTTGAGCTCTCTCGGCCACCGTTCTAGTATTCAAAAGTAGGCTAAAAAGCACCCTGATGTCCTTCTTCCGACATGATTCTGAAGTGCATATACAATGGACACTTACTCTCCCATGAGGCCACGGTAGAGGAGTTGTGAATGGCATTGAAGCAGTGCAACTGATGCTGTAAGTCACATTGACAATGGGTGTATCTGAAATCACCCCTTGTACCCTCAATCACCATTCCCTATAGTGGGCAGAAGTTTTGGCAGTGACATAAATTTTGTGTTTTTTGCATAGTTTGCTGCTTCAGTTGCACTGTTGATTTACATTGTTTCTAGATTAGGTAACACTTTAGGGTCCAATTCTCACTATTAACTAGTTGCTTATTAACATGCATATTATTAGGATATTGGCTGTTTATTAGTAATTATAAAGCACATATTAATGCCGTATTCTGCATGACCACATTCTACATCCCTTAATCCTACCCAATACCTAAACTTAACAACAACCTTACTAACTATTAATAAGCAGTAATTAGGAGTTTATTGAGGCAAAAGTCATAGTTAATAGTTAATAGTTAGTTAATAGTGAGAAATTGGCCCTAATATAAAATGTGACCCTAGATCTCAAATTTACCTGACCAGGTAACATCATTTCACTAATTATTTCATTAGCACATGGGAAAGTGTGAATGAGTACTAGTCAGGTGTAATCACTCTATCCTTCTGATAGGATTATGAGAGCAGACTGATTGCAATAAAAGAAGAGAAGAAGTGCTTCCAATCATTGTGTTCTTGTGTTAGCAATGGTATCTTCCAAAGAAGGACTTGCAGCCATCATGGCTTTGCATTATAATGGCCTCACATGCAAGGAAATTGCTGCAAAGAATACTGCACCTAAAAGAACCCTTTATCAGATCATTGAGAACTTCAAGGAAGGAGGTTCTGCTGCAGTGAAGAAGACTTCGGGACATCCCAGAGTGTTAAGCAAGTGCCAGGACGTCTCCTCCTGAGGACTCAGCTACTGAATCATATCACCACCAGTGCAGAGCTGCTCAATATAGGCAGTAGGTGAGTGTGAGTGCAACTGAAATTCTGCAGGAAGTATAAGGATTTGACAGCAGAAGACTGGTGCAAAGTTATTTTCTCTGATGAAGACCCCTTGTGACTGTTTGGGACATCTAGAAAATCGATTGTCCGTAGAAGAAAAGGTGAACACTACCATGAGTCCTGTGTTGTGCCAACAGTGAAGCATCCTGAGACCATCCATGCGTTGGGGTTGCTTTTCATCCAAGGGAGTGGGCTCTCTCACAATTCTGCCCAAAAACACTGCCATGAATAAAGAATGGTATCAAAATGTCCTGCAAGAGCAACAACCCACAAGAAATTTGATCTGTGAATTTTCCAGCATGATGGAGCACCATGTCACAAGGTAATTGTGATAATGAAGTGGCTCAGAGATCATTATGTTGAAATTTTGGATCCGTGGCCAGTAAACTCCCGGGATCTTAATCCTATAGAAAACCTGTAGTCAATCCTCAAAAGGCAAATGGACAAGCAGAAGTCCACAGATTGTGATCAACTCTGAGTGAATGAATGAGTGAAGTCGGACACTGAGTGCTGCAAACCCCTTCCTCTGGAGAGACACAGGATTTGCCGCAACACTCAACAGTGCGTGGTTATTCTGTAGCACTCATTATTGAGGTGCATTATGAGATTGAAAATGTCCTCTAGTCCCCTCAAATAGAGCACTATGTAAGGGTATGGGGGGGGGGGGGGGGGGATTCTGGGCATAGGGCCATCAGTGATAACATGATGTAGTACTTCTGGACTTTATTCATAGTAGACACAATCATGCTATAATGTCTAACTCTTACTAAGTTAGTTCCCTTATTAAATGTACTCGTACATGCAATTTCAGATGCAGCTTCTGTTTCAAAACCTAGTGAGCTGCCTATCTATACAACATTTTAACGTAGTTAAAAGGTACTAAGATATGTCCACTTTGACATTTACACTGTGTCCTAACCAGACGCGATGCGATAAGATTCCAGTGACGAGCAATTTGACTGTCCACACTAGACACGACTTGACAATGAGAAGTGATAAAATCAATCAAAAACCACAGCCAATCAGAAGAGTGTGTGGGCGGGCTCTCTTGGCAAGAGTACAGCAGACACAATTAAATTGGCAAGTACATTTTATAAAAAATTCATAAATTTTACACCATTTAAAATTCATTTAAAGTACATACGGAGTGACTGAACCTATCTTTGTCATAGAATACACTTGTTTGTTCACATTGAGTTAACAGTTTAACATTATTTTGCCCATTTATTTATTTTCAAGATCTGAGGTGAGTTAGCCAGTGTTGTTTTCATTACAGCTAAAAAGCTGGGAACACAGATATTCAAACTTACATTAGACGCTTTAAACAAAGCACATAAACAGTACCTGATATTATCATTGCCATACTTTGTGTTGTGCGTAGCGTCGTGTCTGGTTAGGACACGGTGTTAGGCAGTATCACATGTAGCCTTTGAGGAGAAGGCAATCCCATAATACATTACAACAAGATCAGTGAGAAATCTAGAGAAATGTTTATTATATAATTAATTGAATAACAAAAAGTACTGACTAAAAATAGTTCAGCATAATGAAAAATGGATTGTTACCTTAGCAACATGTTAACATCAATCTCTTACTTAAAGCTTACTGTGGTCTTCATTTGAGTTGTTGCCTATGTAGAGCGATTCTAATCAGTTCCCTCATGAGGTTCCACGGTTAAGACCCCAATATACTTATGGCAAAGTTCTTTTTTGCTCTTCGTTCAGGGGTAAAAATAGCTGTGCAATGATACACTGTTAACGAACATCCTGATGCTGCCCATGTTGCTGAGAGCGATATTTAGATGAATATGTAAAAAATGTGCTGCATGCTTTACTCTCAATAACACAACAAACAAAAATGACAGCAGTGAGAAATACATTTACCTCTGTCTGACCATTGCCATGGACTAATGGCATTCTGAAGATGTTTAACAACCAGCGGGAAGTTTTCCTGGAAAGTTCTCACTGACAAGCTGTTTCAAACTACAGAAAAAAACTCCAAAAGACCTTCCTTTTGGCCAGATTTTGTTTGAAATTACGTCACATGCATTTATTCTTCAGTTTTTATCTTGAAGTGTATTGGGGCCTTCAGCATGCTATCTTAGAAGGCAGCTGCCTATGTAGGCAGTAGACAGCAGCACAGCTCTCTAGGTTTTGGAACAGAACCACTGTACAGTACTTTCATGCACCTACACACACAGTGATGTGATCCGCATGTTCATATACCACTCTGAAGTTTCCTTCTCTCTCAACCTCCTTCTCGCTTTCATTTTATTCCCCCTTGTTTTCTTTCTCATCTCCCCTGACATTTGCAGAAATACTGCTAGTGATTCTGGTAATGCTTTGATGAAGAAAGAGAACTGCTGTGTGTGTGTGTGTGTGTGTGTGTGTAAGAAAAAGACGTGTGGGAAAGTCTATCCACATGGTAGCACTAACTCATGCAATACTTAACTCTCTTCCCTGCCCCAATAGTTCAGCTGTAGCAAAACAGACCAAAGACTAAGGCTGCATCCGAAAACCTAGGAAGCTGACTTGCTGCCTCGCTGCCCTATAAGGCAATGACTTGTAAGACAGCGTTTGTGCATGAAGGTACCTCACGAAACTGATTTCGGACAGACTTCTGAGGCAGCATAACAGTTTAATGATCTACCGCAAAATAGTGCAAGCTTTGGTGAGAACTAAACAAATATTTAATTACTACAGTAGTGATTTCTCGCTAAAAAATTACATCAAAAGTGGAAAATGTTGCTCAAAACATTTACACACAAGCTGACCAGCAAACTCAGCTTTCGGACGCCATCTTTAATTTTCTAGCTCAACAGTGACAGAATGGACGCACAGGATTGTGGGATATAAAAGGCAGTGTAGGACACATCTATGCTGCCTTCAGAAATCGATCAGATGAAGGTACACTATATTGCCAAAAGTATTAGGACACCCCTCCAAATCATTGAATTCAGGTGTTCCAATCACTTCCATGGCCACAGGTGTATAAAATCAAGCATGCAGACTGCTTCTACAAACATTTGTAAAAGAATGGGTCACTCTCAGGAGCTCAGTGAATTCAAGTGTGGTACCATGATAGGTTGCCACCTGTGCAATAAGTCCATTCATGAAATTTCCTCACTACTAAATATTCCACGGTTAAGTGTTAGTGGTATCATAACAAAAGTGGAAGCAATTGGGAACAACAGCAACTCAGCCATAAAGTAGTAGGCCATGTAAATCACAGAGCGGGGTCAGCGCATGCTGAGGCGTACAGTGCGCAGAAGTTGCCAACTTTCTGCAGAGTCAATAGCTACAGACCTCCAAACTTTGTGTGGCCTTCAGATTAGCTCAAGAACAGTGTGTAGAGAGCTTCCAGTGCCACTGGACTCTAGAGCAGTGGAGACGTGTTCCCTGGAGTGACGAATCACGCTTCTCTGTCTGGGAATCCGATGGACAATTCTAGGTTTGGCGGTTGCCAGGAGAACGGTACTTGCCTGACTGCATTGTGCCAAGTGTAAAGTTCGGTGGAGGGGGGATTATGGTGTGGGCTTGTTTTTCAGGGGTTGGGCTTGGCCCCTTAGTTCCAGCGAAAGGAACTAAGACATTACCAAGACATTTTGGACAATTTCATGCTCCCAACTTTGTGAGAACAGTTTGGGGATGGCCCCTTCCTGTTTCAATATGACTGTGCACAAAGCAAGGTCCATAAAGACATGGATGAGTGTGTTTGGTGTCAAGGAACTTGACTGGCCTGCACAGAGTCCTGACCTCAACCCGATAGAACAACTTTGGGATGAATTAGAGCCGAGACTCTGAGCCAGGCCTTCTCGTCCAACATCACTGCCTGACCTCACAAATGCGCTTCTAAAAGAATGGTAAAAAATTCCCATAAACACACTCCTAAACCTTGTGGAAAGCCTTCCCAGAAGAGTAGAGGCTGTTATAGCTGCTAAGTGGGCCAACTTCATATTAAACCCTACGGATTAAGAATGTCATTAAAGTTCATGTGCATGGAAAGGCAGGCCCCTAAGATAATAATTAATGATTTTTACAATGCAAGTGATTCAATCAAAAACCTACTTTAGCTCGATAATAACTTTTTCCTAGAGCTGCTGTAAAGCCAAAACAATCTCTGTCCATTAATTTTCCTATTATTACTGTGAAGCTGCTTTGAAACAATCTGTATTGTAAAAAGTGCTATATAAATGGAGATGACTTGACTCGACTATTATTGATTTCGTGTGTGACTTGATTTTGCCACCATTATTTATGTTCATTCATGTTATGTATTTTGGTTTCATATGAGTAAATGTTACTGGTTGTGTAAAATAGGCACATAATATCGATATATTGATAAATATACCCCTGAATGTAATATAATCATAATCGTGTCGCAAAATATTTTGAGGTATTAACAAAAATTGTAATGCTCGCTAAGAGAATCGATATCATATCGCGACAAAACATATAAAGTATTCATAGCAGCGAAGGACTATTCTGCTGCACAGAGCTGCAGAAGAACTGGTGACGCCACTGTTTAATGTTTGGTCGACCCGAAAGGGGTGTTTCATTCCCGCCCACATTTAGAGATCAAATATTCAAGTTGTTTATTTATTTTCTACCCCTGAAAAAAAAAAACGAACAATCAAGCCGAATTCTTGTTTTTTATTTTGTTTGAAAAATTGTACCTATTTTATTTTCCGATTTCAATATTAAATCAAAAAACGAATTACCTAAAGATACACGGACAACGGACCCACAGCCTAGTGTCTCTCTGCTTTGTCATGAAAGCTCTATTGAAATACTTCGCCTGTCGTTAGGGACACGGAGTGTGTTAGAGTTAAAGCAGTGACACTGCATGGAATTCAAGGTGGCTATTACTCAGCGACTCTGTGGTTGCTGGCTAATGTTAATGAAGTCATCAGCCAGCTAATGAAGCAAAAGTCCTTTAGAGACACCACAGGCTCTCAGTATGGCTCTTACACTCCAAGATCCTGTCACCCATTCGTCTCACTCCCCCTTGATGTGTCTCTCACTTCACAATGTCCTTCATTCCTCCTTGGTATTCCTCTACTTCTGTTCATTATTCTTCTCATGTCTGCTCAGAGCTTGTGAAGACTGATTCATTCTGATGGTGAAACTCTTCCGGGTAACATTCATGGTGAATTGATTGGCAGCTGTCAGTCAGATTGTTTCTAGAGAGGTACTTTGTAGCTTGTTAAACAGTGCGGTGTGTTGCTTAGGTTTGTACACAAGTTTGACTGATTGTCTGAAGCAGGATAAAGTTGACTGACCGTTATGAATGTGGTGGGATGATGATTGACATATGCTCTGTGATTTGATTGGCAGGTATGATGTTAGGGGGAGGATGCGGCAAAGAGCTGGCTCACTGGATCATTCATGGGCGTCCTGAGAAAGACATGTATGGATACGATATCAGGTACGTTTAGTGTGAGCAAGTGCTGCTGTGTGGACTACTTTATGCAGGCCGGCCCAGGCTCTGTTGGTGCCCTAGGCGAGATTTTAGATTTCTGCCCCCCCACTGTTAAAAATACAGAAAATGCAGATTTTTCAAAACTTTACTATAATATAACATAACATACTGATAAGTTTTAATATAAATAAGTAGTAAATAAATTGTGATAACAAATAAACAAATTTGACTGAAGAAGAACACAAAAATTAAATTAGAAGTTAAAGTGCTAATCAACAAAAAAGTGCAAATAACTATTATATTTTCAGAATTACAGAACAGTTTCAAAACTGAACACGCCTGAAGGCAACAAAATAAAGGCTACATAATGTAATTTATTTGTAGATGTCAGCCAGCAAGCTAGCTAGTTAATCTAATTAGCATACCTATTTAATTTCCATTTTGTGCATACAGTGGAAAATGGCATATTTAAACTTAAATTATTTTAATTCATGAATGCTAGATTATAGTCCTAGTCATGGACTTTTTCAAAAGACATTAATGTGCAATTTTTGGTGAATTAAAAGCAAACAGTTATGTAACTAAAATTAAAACAACATTACAAAGCTTACATTTATTATAAAGTAAAATTAAATAAGCAGTTAACTCAAGCAAAAACATTCCACAGTGTCAGTGTTGCCAGTTAAGATGTTCTAAAAAGGCTATTTCAAAATACTGCATAAACATCACAGGCTAATACAGTGATTAACTTGTGATTCTTACCTCTATATGGCTCTTTTTTTGTTCTTTGCATCGCTTCCTGCCCCTGATAGTTTTCTTTTGTCACTCATTTATTAGAAATGATACTTTCAGAGCACATAAATGGCAAAACTATTTTAACAGCGTGCGCCATGCATAATTAATGCATTATGATGTTGCATTACAATTACATCATACCGCAGAAAGTGTTTAAATTAGTCCAACGTGACATGTTGTCAGATCTTATGATTTTTCATTGGTGTCAATTTTATTTTATTCTAACATTATTTTAATCAGTTCAATGATTGATCAGTACTAAAATACTTAATTGTCAGTATTTGGTTAATATATGGGTGTAGGAGCGCACAATGGTCACAAGAGGGTGCTCTTCCGAGAAAGAAAACTTTCACGTGGCACCTCCAGTCATTTTGCATCCTAGGCAACTGCCTAGGTCGCCTATGCTATGGGACGGCCCTGACTTTATGTACTGTGTTTGAGGCGGTGCTATGTGATTGGCTGGCCAATGGAAGTCGAATTGTTAAATTTCAACATTTTGAGTCAGACATGACACAAGTACTTTACTTTTGGTTCAGTGAGTCAAGAACTATTCAGAACAATTAACTGAGTCAGTTGTTAGATGATTCAAAACAATAACTCATGACTTCAAACCAATGATTTGTGAATCTTTTTGACTGATTCACTAAAAGAACTGGTTCATAAGAGTCATTACTTCACAATTCAGACTACATTTAACACATTTAGTGAAATTAAAAATGAAAAAGAGATATGGCTTAGTGCAAATATCAAATTGCAAAGGCTGCAATTTAATTAAATAAACATATGCGTTGCATGTTTTGAGAGTGAAGCACGGCACTGTGTTCATTTACGTGTAAGCAGAGCTCATCTGCTCTGAGGGTCGCTTATAACGTGCATTTGGGAACACAATTTGCGCTTCCCAAACTTGTAATGATATGCGCTTATAAACCAGCTGTTGTCAGCCAAAGAGAAGGTTTAAGGGCTTCCTTTTAAAGGACACTTTGGGTGTCTGAAGCATGTGTTTAAACACGACAGTGTCATTGGCTGACGGCAGTCCATGACGTCACTACTGGTATGACCGTGAGTTTAAACGGGCACCTGTATTAGAAGTCATCATCTTTCTTGTCTTCAGGAGACCGTTTGTCTGTGTATGTGTTAAGGAGCGAATATCATGGAGAAACGGTCTGCCCAGTTTCATGAAGCACTTTGCGACTGGTGCGTTTTGTGCATGAGTGAAGAGCACACGTGTTTAGCTCTTGAGGGAGCTGAATGCGCGCATTGCAAGGATTTCTCAATGAAAAGCTCCGGGGTTTGGGTCCCACAGCCGCTACTGCGGTGAGGCAGGATTGAGTGAGGGGGCAGACTTTGCGAGCAATTTCTGTCTTGACATGACTGTCCCGCTCCTATGAGCCTTCTGTTTTCCCTTTGATCTCCATTCTGAGGCAGAGAGATCATAAGGGAACCATATTTAGCCCGCATTTATCCTTTTATCACAATACGTAAATGTGAAGGGTTTGTGTGAGTACAGAGATACCATTTTTCATTGGTTGAGGCATCCTCATAAAGGCTCCATTGTTTTCCTATGTCAGTATTCCCTTAAAGATAATGTCTGGCGTAGAGGCTAGCATTAACTGACCTTTGAGCTTCACCCGTCAAAAAAAATAGGGCTTCGAGCTTGTGTGGTGGCCATAGGGAATAGTGTCACTGACAGTTCCGTGGACACGAGTAAGGGAATCTGACTCTGGCATCTAAGTCCGTTGAGTCCTTGTTTTGTACTTGTCACAGCCATTTAGGCAGCCATTCCATCGGCATGGCAGCGTGGGTATTTGTTTCCCAAAGTGTCCTCTAGAGGACGCAGTGCGAGTTCCCATTCAAAAGGGAACATCTCAGGTTACGCATGTATCCATGGGTCCATGGTGAGACGTGGAACGAGACACTGCATCTCTTTGCCATTTATTGGGCTTGCCTGTCTATATCTCCTTCAGACAAAGAAGTTGATGATGTCTAATACAGGTGCCCGTTTATACTTACTGGTACAGTTGTACCAGTAGTGATGTCACAGACTGTCATCTGCCAATGACTGGAGGCTGGAGGCATTTAGCTGGAGGCATTCCCCAAAGTGTCCTCTGGAGAACACATTGTCTCGTTCCTCTTCTCAGGGAACTATGGTTACATGCGTAACCTGAGACGTCTTCTGCCAAAATAAAAGCTTGATGGTTTAATGTTTGAAAATTAAGGAATTAAGAAAGCCATAAATATTAGTATTGCAATTTTACATTTGTAATTTAAAAAAAAATTACTATTATTATACTTTTATAAAATATTCATTATTTTACAGCAAAAATTTTCTTTTCTTTAATATTTTTATTTAGTAGAATAATAGTTTTATTTTAGTACTAATAATAATAATATATTTTTTACAATTATTATTATTATGATTATTATTTTATAACAAAAATTGTGTAGCCCTACAAACAAGCACAGCAAACCTGATTTTTTCTTTTTTTTTTTTGCATTTTAAATTGTAATTGCAATTTTTATTAGAAAAATTATGACCGCCATCTTGATTGACAATTCTGTCATGTTTCCTGAACCGACAAAACTGATATCTTTCTAACTTTATTTTTTAATGTTGTTTAAAATGCATTATAATTAATACTTTCCCCGTTACATATACATGCAACATTCCGTTCACATATCGTGTCTAAAAACTGGAAAGCGCGGATGTGCTGCTTTCTCCTTCTTTCCAAAGGTCTTGTGCTCCCGTGGCGTCTGTCGTTGCTATACAACCATGAACTGCGCGCTCCATGACGACGAGGACGTTTCAGCAAAGGATAAATTGATTTCTAGCCCTTGCATTAGCTTTACTACTAGATATATTTATGGAGATGAAATATAAAAACCACCCTATACAGCTATGATCAGCTCTTCGGCTGAGCTTTTGATGTTTTGTTACGGAAAGGCTGAAGCTGATAGTTTGGTTCTTGTCACATGACTTGTGGTGCGCTTGCGGCATTCTGAAAACATTATGAGCGTGCCTGCCACGCACCTACATTTGAAATAACTAATTAGAGCACGCAAAAGATTATGTGATTATATTATGTGAACGGCCCCTTAGCTTTACTCCTCCCTGTACACAGTCCGCCATGTTTATCTCCTCACCAGAGCATTTAACAGCAACATTCAAGTAAGAAATGCATTCTTATTAAAGCTACTAAATTTATTCAATCAAGAATAGTGAGTGATTTTCTGTTTTTCTTTTGTTGTCATATTAACAGCATATACAGCAGTAGGAACTGTATTTCGCTGCTGTCACTTTCATACATAGCTCTAATATACACATGCGATTTCTTTACCTGCTGTTTCCATTCACAGACATAACTGGCTCTGTTTGTGAACTTTGTGTGTTTTTGACATAACCTTGTGTGTATTTGACAGTTTAAGCACATTAAGACGTGAAAGAGAAATTAGTTTAATACTCACATGGCCCAATGTCTGACAGCTTTCTATATGCGTAATAAACGTTCATGATGACAAAGAACTGCAATGTCACGTGAGCATTGCCGCGATAGAGATGATATTAAAAAACAAACAGATGTTTTGTATTTGGCAGTTTTTGGAGTATCTGAGGCACGAGCTGTAAAGGCACAGGCTATTCTGGATAGGGGCAGGGAAGCAGCAGCGCATTTGCATTTAAATATACTTGCACGAAAACCGCATGTTTTTGCCTCCTCTCAAAAACGGACATTTACAACATGGTATAATAAATGATCTGTGATGTATTTTGAGCTGAAAATTCACAGACACATTCTGGGGACACCTGAGACTTATATTACATCTTGTAAAAAGGGCATAAAAAAATAGGTCCCCTTTAAAATGGCTGACTACTGAACTAGGGAGATGATTAAGACACATCTTATGTTCTTGATTGCCAGCCCTATTAGTGTCTGTAGGATTGTTACAAACACCACACAGGGGTTCTGTTAACATGCAGTGCTCAGTGGCCACACTAGTATGGTTTCCTCCTAAAGCTCACATTTGCGAAAGGAACATCATGACACCAAGCTCAGGACATCAGATGAGAGGTATTATCAAGGTCAGCTGCATTCACTGAGGGCAGTTCGCTCTGAACTCGCTGTCCAGCCTCGGTTAGCATTCGCTCCTGTGCCTTGAAAATAAGATGATGTGCGTGTGTGTGTGTGTTTCTCTGTTTCTTATTTCATCTCCCTTTGTCTGTATCCCAGGCGGTTCCACCATTCCCTGACCGACAACAACCGCTGGATCAGAGAGCGAAGTCACGAGTCATACGCTAAAAACTATTCAGTAGTTTTTCCATTTGACGAACCTTTGGCCAGCCGCAACATGAGGAAAGATCCCTTCCACCAGGTTCTACCCTTCTCTGTATCCCCTTGTCAGTCTGCTGTCCATAATAATCAAATATGTTTTCCTATATATGCATGCACATTAGATGAGTGGTTTTCAAACAGGGGGCTGGAGCCCACTAGGGGGCCTCGACAAACTTCCAAAGGGGCTTCAAGATGACTTAAAATTCTTTAAAATAAGACAAAACAAGCATTAAAATAAGCTAAAATAACTAAAAATCAAGATATTTCTTAGTATTCGGTTATTTATAATGGAGAGATATATAATCTTTCTAGTTATGCCAAGCTCTAAAATATTTTATATTCAGTTTTTGCCATGAAGATGGCCACAGATGCTGACATGGCATTAAATAAAAATATACTGATACCAAAATATTTTATTGTGTAAGAAATTGTGAAAAAAAATGTTTTTAAAGAAAATATTTTTTTTAGCAAGGACATTGATCAAAAGTTACAGTACATACATTTAAAATGTTACTATATATATATATATATATATATATATGTGTGTGTGTGTGTAAGCAATAAGGTACGAGAGCTGTGTTGTATCATGAATAAGTCACGGCTGAAGGCCGTTGTTAGGCACGATGCAAAGCGTACCTTGTTGCTTTTATAAAACAGTTACCACACAATACAAAAATTAAAGCCAAAAATATGCATCAATGCAAATTTCATTTCATCTAATGGCATATTATGTAACTTCTGTTGCTGTTCACGGTCAGGGACTATTTTTTCCGGTGGAAGGAAGGTTTTTAGTGATTTTACCTAACGAAAGTTGCATTGATACATATTTTTTTGGGCTTTAATATTTGTATTGTGTGGTAACCGTTTTATAAAAGCAATAAGGTACTCGAGGCTAGTGCTGTATCATGAATAAGTCACGGCTAAAGGGGTTGCACAATGCCCTTCAGCCGTGACTTATTCACGATACAGCACAGCCTCTCGTACCTTATTGCTTATATATATATATATATATATATATATATATATATATATATATATATATATATATATATATATATACACACACAGTATATATGAATGCTGTTCTGTTGAGCTTTATATTTGTCAAAGAAAATGGTTGTTTATTTTCTATTGATTTTGGGGTGAAATATGACCAGAACACGTAAGGTATAAGGTGCTTTATGCTGTTACCGCTCATTTAGCAGTGAACTTAATTAGCTTCATCAAGAGAATAATGTAGCTACGTACTAATGTGATATAAATGCTCCTTGGTCTTTTTCTCTCCTCCTTGCTCTTGCAGTGTCCTGCTTTCACACCCGTCTTCTTGTCAGTTTGTAATTGAGTATTGAGACTTGTATTGAGACTAAAAAATGTCCACAAGCCTGATCCGAGAACAAATTGCATTAATTACATCAAAACATCATCCTTTAAGTGTAAATCATTATTTAACTTGAGAAATTTCACAACTTGGCAACTTAGCTTACACTTAGCTAGCCAAAAGTGTTATGTGTGAATCTATTAGCCAGTGTTTGCTGCCAGCATCTGTGGGGCTGCTTGAAAGACTTGTTGCTAAGCTACTGCTAAAAAGATGATGTTTAAGTGTTTCCAAAAATACCACTTTGTTCTGGCTAGGCTCCAGGCGTGAAGCCGCACAAGAAGGCTTCATCCTAGTGAATAATAGCCTGCTGAAATATAGATAGCTAGCAATAATAACACTCTACGTTCATTTAGACCACTGAGCCTCACTAAGACGACTATAAATTAGACATTCCTCTTGAATATTTAATCTCTTTCCAGCTTGGAAATCTTCCTGTGCTAATCCAGCTAAGTGCTAGCAAAGGGATGTGATACTGATATAACTTGGTTAAAAAGACACCTACCTTTCATCTAATCACAAAAGTTAACTTTCAACCTTCATTTATATCAATATGTAAAAATGTTGAACATTATTTTGTGTTAGAGAAAAATAGTCACTCAAAAATTTAGTTCCAAACCTGTATGACTTACAAGCGACTTACATGACGTTTTTCTGTAGAACACAAAAGATGATATTTGAAGAATGTTCAGGCTGTTTTTTTCCATATAATGTATGTTTATTAGGGCTGTACAATAAATTGATATATAATAAATCTCAATGGTTTATCACTTGAAAATGAAGAAATTAAGTAGTATTATAATTTTAGATATGCTATAAAATACATATTTTTTATTAAATACTAATTTATTCATTTTTCAGTACTTTTTTATTTTTTATTTTACAGCACAATATTATTATTTATGAGCATGATTTTGTTGAGGAGTACATCTTTTTTATTCAAATGATGCAGTATATTTTTTTTGTTTAATATTTTCATTAAACAAATATATGAAAATGTGTGAATCTGGCCTATGAAAATTCAACATTAAACTCTGTTCATTTTGTTTACTGAAAGATTTTTCTTCAATTGGTTTTTGTACCAACTGTACAAGTACAAGTGTTTAAAGTATTTCCTAAATTGTTCCACTCTGAAAGGTTTGTTTGCCATTTAAAAAAAAAAAAAAGGATTTAAAAAAGAATTATTTTTATTTTCTATGCAGATAAACTCATCAACAAAATCACTTATTCGTTCTAGAATGATTAATTCTTTCCAGATATAGCAATTCAAGTATTATTGAGATAATCCCTTCTCTTTCTTTTTTTTTTTTTTTTCATTTTGGAATATGCATCACAGTAAAAAAAAATACTTTCCCAATATCGTACATTACTATTTTTTTAATCCATTTGTAAAAAAAAAACAAAAAAAAAAAACAACAACAACAACTTGACATGCCTCTTTAAAATCTTTTAAACTACTTTTATGGTGATTTTGTCATTTTTGGAGGTTGACCCTCCTGGAGATTTTGACAAAACATAAGTGTGAATAAATGATTTTCTCAGAATTTTAATGGATGAACAAAATTCCCTTAAATTCACAAACTTTCTATTACTGATACCACATGATTGTATATGCTCAGGAAATCAATTGCGCAAACCTTGACAGCATGTAGATCCTTGTCAGGTTTGTTTTTACCTCTAGAAATTTCTGCTTTCCATTTCTTAATGCCTATCACCACCTTTTTTGACACATGCTTCTATAAATTCCTCTGTTAAGTAACAGCATGAACCACAGTGGCTCATTGGCATGGAAACAGTGGCTGAATGAATTCCTGCAAACAATATTTTTAGCCTGGACCTGTTAAAGAACACTAGCATTATAATTATCAAAAACAATAAATAATAGTGTTTCATGCTGGATAAGACATGTTGCTGTGCGTGACTCATGGAAAGCTCGTCAGCTCATATTTTACTCCAGGAGAATAATGTGGACTTCAAAAACCCTGGAGAAAGAAGGCGAATTGCCTAGCAACCAGTGTTTCTCTGGCCTGGGAGATAGAAAGCAAGAATCTGGTGCTGTGTGGGGGGCCGGGAAGGAGGGTGGACCAATTCCTTATTTTTGTTTTGGAGCTCAAGAATAGCCGGAGAAATCGTGACGGGCTATTTCGAGCAGTGGAAAACAAAAAGCGTCACATCCAAAACTCTTTATTCTGCCTAAACTGGAATTTCTGCTCAGAATCAGTATTGATTAGGGGTGTTTGATGAGGCAAGCATCACTATTACTACTGCCTACATACACCCTACCCCTATTCATAACATATTATGCACTGTTTGTGCTACTGACATGAATGATACCTCAAATCGTGTGACTGGTTGAGGATTGCTGTTGTTACTAATGTACTGTGAGCTAACATGAGCAAACAATGAAGAGCTGTATTTTTAACTTACATTAAAGATTAATAAATACTGTAACAAATGTATTGCTCATTGTTAGTGCATGTTAGTTAATACATTAACTAATGTTAACAAATGAGACCTTATTGTAAAGTGTTACCCTTAATAATTATAATAATAATGTAAACTTTCCGCTTTGTATTGTTACAGTGTCTATAGTATATGTAAATGAAAAAATATTACTCTTTCTCAGTGTTAGGACTGAGAAATTCATGTTTATTTGTCATCTGTGTTTTGCGTCATCCAGCAGACTTTTGACAGCTCCAGGGCTTTCATGAAAACTACAGATTGTTTCTGAATTTTTGTATCACCGCCCATGGACAGTCGGATCGACAGAGGGTTATTAACAAAATGGTTATTGTAAGACTAGGTTTATCCCTGAAAACTGCATCATACTTTTTCTACTCTTTAAACAGCGTTATGGTAAAAATGCTATGGCAACAGCTTTCTTAGCTGTACGTGATATCATTTTGCTTCGGGGGGGCTGGGCAGAACTGACAGAACAGTGGTTTCTTTTAGTTGTTTCCCCTCCTTTTGGGCACAAAGACTGTGTTCATTGTCATCCTGTTTGAAATGTTAACTACAAATATGGAGGTTTTTCAGATTTTATGTCGCAGCGTTCTCTCCATATTTCTGATTCTTTGATGCCTTCAGCTGCTGCCGACAATGTGCTGGAAACCGAAACTCACTCCCGTTTGCTCTTCGAATTATATCACCTGGGAACAAAGTTGAAACCATTATGACTTAAAGTTTGTTAAGAAGTATTTCCTACTCTACCTGTTTGGAAAAAGGGAAGACAACAGCCTTTTTTCTGTTTTCTCTAGTCTGGTAGCACCGGTTTAAAAAAAAAAAAAAAGTTTTACTGAAAGCTCATTTTGCCAGTGGTAAAAGGTATTCAAGAACATTTAAGAAACATTTTAACAACTCCTCTGCAATCACTCACAACAACTTACCAGCCACCTAAAAATACTGGGAGAACTTCCAGGGGAAACTTTAAAGAATGTATTAGAAATATGATATTTTTATATATTCTTTTTTAATTTGATTGTTGTTTTAATGTCATTGGTGTTTTAGTAAGAGTGGTACATTTTTTTTTTTCTGCTGGCCCAATTTTTATTTTCAGCAATGTGTTTTTTAGGGAAAAATAACATTAATTTCTGCGGTTATTGCCATTGCCATTTAGCACAATTAACACAGCATCCATTTTTTGTTAGCTATGCTATTAGCTATAGCTATTAACTTTATTAGATATTTTCCACCCATTCTTTGGCTAGCAGCATGCAATCACTTACCAGCTCCACAAAGCGAGAGAGAGCAGCTGACAAAGTTCTTAGTAATTGTTAATTAATGATAAATAAAATTAATATAAGGTTTCCATTATACTGTAATATTCAATAGCTATAATAACTCATTTTATCTGTAGAAATTGAAAAATAAAATTTAAAAGAGGCATCAGTATCAGTGTTGATATCAGTGAAACTGGCCTTCGTTCTTAGTAAAAAGTAAAAATATATTGTAAAAATATACTCTTCTTTATACATTTTAATTTAAAAATTTTAAACGATTGAAATATTTGCTAGAAATATTGTATTATTAATTAAATATTAAGTTTTAATTACAACATTTATAAAAAGAAAATTTGCAACAAGCTGGGAAAAATTCAATTATAATGTAAATGTAACAGTCACATGGACTTTCTGTTTTTGTTTTCATCTGTCACGTGTTCCTTTGTTCTAGTTTCCCGCCACAATCTGTCACCATGGACATTAATCACACTCATCTCAGCTGTTCCTCGTTTTAGTTCAATCATCTGTGTATTTAAGTTCCAGTTTCTGTTGATCATGTTGTCGGGTATTGCTTACGTTTGGATGTTAGTGTGTGTTTCTCCTGTGTTCCTGTATGCTCCTTTGGATTCTCTAGTAAAGCTTGACTCTTGATATTACATTCCTCTTCGTGCGTGTGTCTACACACCTGACACTGTAACAGAATACCCGACCAAAAACTTTAAGCGACGTTTTTTATTTAGTATTTTCTTTTTGGTTTTCGTGTTCAGTCTTTTTTTTTTCCCCGTTTTTTCACTCCTGCTTGCACTATGTTCCCTGATGGGAAACTCATGTGCCTTGAGCAGGAAGAAAGCTCCCTCGAGAGACATTTAGAACTGTTTTTGGATCTCGCACATCAGACCACCTTCCCAGACTACTGCCTGTGCACGTTCTTGCACTTTGGACTCAATTCCACCACACGTGCACAGCTGTCCGGGGAGGGTCCTCGAGGGAGCTTCGTGTCCTACGTGGAGTGGGTGCCGGCGTCATGTGGATCACCCATGACCGTAGGATTCGACGACAACGACGCCAGCCCCACTTCCCAGCCAGAACCACCCAGACGGCGAGGATATTCGTCCTGAGCCCACCGCAGGTAGTACGACGGAAACCGCCGCGATTGAGCCGCCCACGCCCACAAGAGCGATCGGGGGTCACATCGCCACGGAGCCCGAGCAGCGTGTACCTGACCAGGTGTGTGAGCCGGCCGATTCTGTCATCGCCGAGGGAGTGTTGGTGGACCTCGGGGGTCCGGAAATGAGCCCCGCCCACCCCCCCGCTACTGAGAGTGAGTTTGCTGAGACACTGCTGGACTTAAGGTGTGGAGAGGAAACCTGTCTTACCCCTATACTGTCATCACTCCCTCTGGTTCCGTCCAGCCCTGAACTGCCTGTCTCCCCGCTGGTCCCGTCCAGCGTTCCTCTCCCACCTTCTCATCAATATTCCTGTGACTCTCCACTGATCTTAGATGTTTACATGGAACTTCAGCCTGTTTTCCAGTCCACAGCCATCTGTACCACCCAGTCATCTCTTTCTCCCTCCAGTCCCTCGATACCACCTCCTCTCAGTAGCGTGGCACCATCTCGGGCCTGCCGGGATCCGCCTCTTCCTGGGCACGAGGAGCCCGAAGCTCTGCCTCCAGCTTCGGATGGTCTAGAGCTGCCTCCTCCCACCCTCGACCTCTGAGTTGACCATCGGCCTTCCGACCACGCCGGACTCCCTCGGCATGTCGGCTCCACCTGGGTCAGACATCGCTTCGCCTTCGGTGCGGACCTACGAACCATTCGCTGCTCTCTGGCCCTCCACCCCTTCCACTACGGCTTGCTTCGCCCTACCTCAGGCTCCGTCTCCGCCCTCGGTCGCTCCTGCGCGTCTTCAGACCTCCGGATCCCCTCCTCGGTCTCAGGAGGTCGTCACTGCGGCTCCGTCGCGGCCGCTGGGATCGTCACCATCTCTCCACCTCCTCAGCTCGTCAACTACGCGGTGGGCTCCATCCTCGCCGTTGTTGACTTCGGTCCTCCCCATGGCGGTCGTCATCAACTCTCTCTCATGGCTCCTCCCTCCATCAACGCCACCGTGGGACACTACCCTGGCTGGTGCCTGGCACAACAGCCTGCAGCCCCTGTTCAAGGCCACCTCCCGGACTTCACCACCTCCTGCACCACCCTGGACTCCGTTTCTCCGCCTCCTCCCGGTTAGCCGTCCGCCTCCTGAACCGCCTCCTACATCATCTTCAGCATCTTATCCTCCTCTTCCCCTCTCTCTACGGCGCGAGGACGCACCTTTCCAGGAGGGGGCGTAATGTTACAGTCACATGGACTTTCTGTTTGTGTTTTCATCTGTCACGTGTTCCTTTGTTCTAGTTTCCCGCCACAATCTGTCACCATAGACATTAATCACACTCATCTCAGCTGTTCCTCGTTTTAGGTCAATCATCTGTGTATTTAAGTTCCAGTTTCTGTTGATCATGTTGTCGGGTATCGCTTACGTTTGGATGTTAGTGTGTGTTTCTCCTGTGTTCCTGTATGCTCCTTTGGATTCTCTAGTAAAGCTTGACTCTTGATATTACATTCCTCTTCGTGCGTGTGTCTACACACCTGACACTGTAACAGTAAATGCAATGCAAAGCTTTACTGATTGGTTTGTAATTTTCAACACATTCTTACTGATGCTTTCAAGTGGTTCGAGACTAAACCTCATCTATGTTAGTCAGTTAGGTAACAAATCAGCAGAATTTGCAAAACTATATAAAATACATCACAGAAAAACAGAGATCAACGAATACACGATTCTCAGTGGCTATGCAGCGCTGGCACAAAAGGGCAATTGACTGTTAAACCCTGATTATGATTATAATGCAGCGTTTGAGGTTTATTAGCCTGATATTTGATGGTTGTGTTTAACAGGTGCTACAGGAACAGGGCTGTGTGTTTCAAGAGAGACACGGCTGGGAGAGACCTGGATGGTTCAACCGAGATGGACCTGCTCCAGTGAGATTTCAACACACACACACACGTTTGTTTTTGTGAATTGTGGGGACATTCCATAGGCATAATGGTTTTTATACTGTACAAACAGTATTTTCTATCACCCTACACCAACCCTACACCTAAAACTACTCATCACAGGAAACACATTTTTGTGCATATTTATGATTTATAAGCCTTTTAAAAAATGGGCACATGGGGTAATGTCCTCATAAGTCACCCTCTCCTTGTAATACCTATGTCACACCCATGTCATTATACAAATTTGTGTCCTGATATGTCACAAAAATACACACACAAAAATAAAACATTACCACAGAAATCGCTGTGTGCTGTGTTGACTGTTGATTGATTTGTCTGCTAAATTGGCAACTGGCCTTTTCTCAGGTTCTAGATTATGATTACTATGGAGCCTACGACGTCCCCAAGAACACTGTTTACAAATACAGCGAAATACTCGGCAAAGAGTACACTTTTGCCTTCCCTCCACATCATGATGTGGTGAGCAACCTTTGTAGAAGTTTGTGAGAGTGTTTGTTTCCAGTTCCAGTATTTATTTATTTATTTATTTTATATATATATATTTTTTACATTTTTGTTTGATCCCAGATTCAGGATGAGTGTCTGACCTGTAGGAATGCTGTAGCTGTGTTTGATATGTCGTACTTTGGTAAGTTTTACCTGACTGGTCCGGATGCAAAGAAGGCAGCTGATTGGCTGTTTACAGCTGATGTCAACAAAGCTCCAGGTGAGAATCTCTGTGATGTCTCCTATCCATCCACACTGAGAGTATCTATTTTCTACTTTCTGAAGTGTAATAATCTTGACTGTTTGTGTGTTTCAGGCTCCACAGTCTACACCTGCATGTTAAACAAAAGGGGCGGAGTTGAGTCTGACCTCACCGTCAGTCGTTTGGAGCCAAGCCCCGCCCACCTCCCACTGACACCCGAATCTAATGGTGATCACACGTGATTTATTCTGTTCAGGGTCACAGAACTGATGTGCAAGGCATTGAAACTGGACGTTATGAGCATCTCATCAGCATGTTAGGAGGAAGTCATGAGTTTATATTCACATCACTGCTTGTGTGTCACACGTGTGTGTGTGTGTGTGTGTGTGTGTGTGTGTGTGTGTGTGTGTGTGTGTGTGTGTGTGTGCTGAAGGTGATGCATACTACCTGGCCATTGGAGGTGGTGTGGCCCAGCACAACTGGAGCCATATTCAGTCAGCGCTGCAGGACCAGGGTTTCCGCTGCACACTAATAGACCACACCGAGGACATAGGCATGATCAGCATACAGGGACCCAAGAGGTTGGCACAAGTACATACACACATACATAAATAGACTAACAAAATCTAGTCAGTTGTTGAATTGAGTATATATTCCTTCTTTTGGCCAAATTCTAAAGGCCTGTTCAAACCAACAAGAATAGCTATAACCATAACTATATTAGCATCCACACCAACACATGATAATGTTCTGTTTATTATTAGTGCACACTGCTGTTTTGTTGTCTGCCGCTTTAAATGCTTGAGCTCTCTAGAGGAGCATGGATTCTGATTGGCTGTCAAATGTTTTTATCATTCATCAGCTGGAAAAAATTTTGACAGAGGGAGCGAGTTTACTCTGATGTACACTTCAAGCAGCTCTATATCCCACAATTCAACTTGATTGTAATTGTGATCACAGCAGATTAACTGAAGTGTATGATATATTGATTATTTTAAGAATTAATCACATATTAGTGTATAATATTTTAATTATGTTGAGATTTAATCGTACAATACTTGTAGCTACCTTATGGTCACAGTCTATTACAAAGTTTTGTTTCATTTGTGTCATTTTATTTTTCTCCAACAGCTCATATACCTATAGGATTTTATATATTTTCTCCCACAACTTATAAGCATATAGAATGTTGCATAAAACAAATTCATAAGTACAAAAGGGGTTTAAATAATAAATCAGCTCCATAGTGAATTCCAAGTGATCAAGGGTTCACTTAAACCTTATGCACGAGTTCCACCAGTAGTCGGCACTCGTGCAACGTAAGCAATGACGCACATCCGAGTCCACGAGGGAAGTTAGCGAGTGAAGGGCATTAAAATGTGTTAAGCCCTGCTGGTAATTCTTCTGCACCATTCTTCTGGGCAAAACAATATATTTCTCCATTGATGGCCATTCAAACGTAGCTGTGTATTCTGATGAAATACATTTTTGCCAAACAATGTATTAATTGGATTGTATCATAGTACAGTGCTCAGTGTAAATAAGTACACCCCCTTTAAAAAGTAACATTTTAAACAATATCTCAATGAACACAAAAACAATTTCCAAAATGTTGACAAGACTAAGTTTAATATAACATCTGTTTAACTTATAACATGAAAGTAAGGTTAATAATATAATTTAGATTACACATTTTTTAGTTTTACTCAAATTAGGGTGATGCAAAAATGAGTACACCCCACAACAAAAACTACTACATCTAGTACTTTGTATGGCCTCCATGATTTTTAATGACAGCACAAAGTCTTCTAGGTATGGAATGAACAAGTTGGCAACATTTTGCAGCATCTATCTTTTTCCATTCTTCAAGAATGACCTCTTTTAGAGACTGGATGCTGGATGGAGAGTGATGCTCAACATGTCTCTTCAGAATTCCCCATAGATGTTCGATTGGGCTCAGATCAGGAGCCATTGAATCACTTTCACTTTGTTCTTCTTCAGAAATCCAACAGTGGCCTTAGATGTGTGTTTAGGATCATCGTCATGTTGGAAAAGTGCACAACGACCAAGGGCACGGTAGCATCTTCTCTTCTCAGTATAGAGCAGTACATCTGTGAATTCATGATGCCATCAATGAAATGCAGCTCCCCGACACCAGCTCTCATGCAGCCCCACATAAGGACACTGCCACCACCATGTTTCACTGTAGGCACCATGCACTTTTCATTTTTTTTTTGTATTTCTCACCTTTGCGATGCCATACAGTTTTGAAGCCATCAGTTCCAAAAACATTTATCTTGGTCTCATCACTCCAGAGTATAGAGTCCCAGTAGTCTTCATCTTTGTCAGCATGGGCCCTGGCAAACTCTAGGCAGGCTTTTTTGTGCCTGGGCTTTAGGAGAGGCTTCTTTCGTGGACGACACCCATGCATGCCATTCCTCTGCAGTGTACATATTGTGTCATGGGAAATAGTCACCCCAGTTCTTTACATAACTGCAGTGAACTTGCATGCCGATTTTCATCAACCCTTCTCATCAGAAGACGCTGCTGTCGAGGTGTTAACTTCCGTGGACGACCTGGACATCTCTGTGAGATGGTTGCAGTCCCAAATTTTTGTACCACTTTTGCTACAGCATTCTGACTGATAAGTAAAGCTTTGCTGATCTTCTTGTAGCCTTTATCTTTCTGGTGTAAAGAAATTATTTTCTTTCTCAGGTCTTGTGACATTTCTCTTCCATGTGGTGCCATTGCTGACAGCATGAAATGGGAAGGGGTTTTAACACCCTTTTATAGTCAGTTGTCTGCTGGACACCTGTGTAATGAATAATTAGACTCACCTGTGGTTGAATTCTTGTTAAATTAGACATATGTAGTCTAAAATTTAGCTTTGCTCCAGAGACTTTCAGTGGGGTGTACTCATTTTTGCATCACCCTAATTTGAGTAAAACTGAAAATTTTGTTCTCAAAGTTATATTATTAACCTTACTTTCATGTTATAAGTTAAACAGATGTTATATAAAACTTAGTCTTGTCAACATTTTAGAAATTGTTTTTGTGTTCATTGAGATATTGTTTAAAATGTTACTTTTCAAAGGGGGTGTACTCATTTACGCTGAGCACTGTTTTCCTTTGCCTGATACTCTTCAAAGCATGAGATGGACTTTTATTTTGTTTTTTTTCGCTGTCTGCTGTCTTTTATGTAGATAATCGTTTTTTCAGCTTTGTCTTAATAAAGGGTCTTTTTTGACTCAGAGTTCTGAAAGTAGTTCTGAAATGATTCTCTTTCAAAAGATCAAGGGAAATTAGATGTTTCATTATATGAGCCCTTTAAAGCACTTCTGCTTTCCTCATCAAAACAGCGTATCCTTCGACTGTGTCCTTCACTCCTTTTCCTCATGTCCAGATGAAAGCTAGATGAAAGAGTTAGCGGCTTTGTGAAATCTCCTTCTTTATCCTCCTCTCCTTCACTGTACTCTTCATGGCTTAGGAGAGGGCAGTGGCTTCTGTCAAATCTGCTCCGTCATATCCGAGCAGCAGTGCTTCTAATGAAGAGGAGCTACTGTCATTCCCTTGCGATTTCCATGGGTTCTCAGTCTGCTCCCTTATTCATCATTACAGTGCACCGAAATATTCGCTCTCTAGAGATTTTCACACAGGGCACTATAAAAACCACCGAAATCTTTTGAAACCATTTTACTATCACTTTTGCATAGTTTAATGTGTCCTTGCTGAATAAAAGTATTTAACTATTATTTTTTCTTTTTTAACATTTATTTACCACCAAATTTTGAATGATAGTGTATCATGGTTTCCATGCTTTAAATAATGCTATAAACAAATGCAAAAAGTTTTTTTTCTCTCAGAATAAAATCATCTTAACCGACATATTGTTTACGGTCACTTCCATTGTAAGTGCCTCACTGGGTCTAGATTTTTTTTTTTTTTTTTTTTTTTTTAAGTAAGAAATTGTCAAAAATGTATTTTTGTGGTAATCAGCATTGTCAGTTGAGCTTACAACAACAAAAAATACAAGTTATGTACTTTCTAAAATTTTGTGAATCAAGCCACTTGGGAGTGCTTGAATTTGTGTTCACAGTATACAGATTCATGTCATAGGGAACTAGTGAGTGGGATAAGATACAGCCCGTGTGTAGTTACAGCTAACGTCTCTGAGTAATGATAATAGTGTGATCTTTATAGCTGCCCTTGTCCTTATTTTTGCTCGAATTATAACATTGTGTTGAAAGCTATGCTTTTTTCTCCCTTAAAATGTGATTTACCCTAGTACGACATGTTCCAAGCTCAACAGTTTTGATGCTCCTGGAACAACAAAGGATGTTAATTTGAAGAACTTGTTCTACAAGTGTAAATCTTATTGTTTGTGAATGTCTAGATATTATTTAGGAGTGATGGTTGCCCCGGCAGCTCATAAGATGCCGTGTATTTGGGTAAAGATGTTCTGAGCCACATTCTGTCTGAAAGACTGCTGTGTGCGTATTGAAATGATTTCTGTGTTAAATGGGATCCTGTCAGGACAGGAGTGAGATTTATGCAGCGTTAGCAGAGCAAGTGACAGTGACAGTGTGCTTATATTGACTCCTGAAGTGTGAATGCATGCTTTACCGTCATCTAAATACATGCTTCCACAGCTGCATTTGCAACATACTGAAACAACTGTGAGTTTGACTGAAGGGTGATGATTTGCAATGAAGTCAGTAGATGGAATCGGCAGATGCATGTTATATCAGGACATTCAATCAGCCAAAGCAGGCAGATTTTGTTGTTTTCTACCAAGAACATTTTAATGAATATGAAATTTAAAATTCATGACATTTATTCACCCATATGTCTGTCTTCTCTGGAACACAAAAGCAGTTATTTATAGCATAATGTCCAAGCTGTTAACCCTTAAAGACCTAGAGCATTTTTGGGGCTCCTGACTCGCCTGGACTTTTCTCTGGTTTTCTAACCCATTCTAGCAGTCATCATCAAGTGCCATATATCATTTTAAACAGGACAACTTGACGGTTCACTTTAGCTCATTTAAAGTGCCAGTTTTACATTTATTTTGTTTGAGAATGGAACGCCAGCAAAAATCTAGTGTTTTTCACTGTAAACTCACACAAAAAATGAAATTTGATTTTTTTTTTTTTTTTTTTTTTTTTAAAGTTATATTTGGATGTTTTAAACATTCAGATGAAATTTTGTATAAATTTAACAATCTCTAAGCAAGTTATAGCCATTTGTTACAATATTACTCTAGATAAAACTACAATATTACTCTTTAGGGATAAACAGGTATACTTTATTTATTTATAATGTGTGTCCAAAAAAGACCAGGGAGTAAAATAAATACAAAAAAAAAAAAAGTTATACAACAGAACACTAAAGAAAAAGTGACTTATTTATATATTATATTTATATAATATATTTTCAATCTGAACATGAATAAAAAGAAATAGTGTTGCAAGTAATAAAAACAATTATGAAAATGTCTTGTGCAACGAAAATAAAAACAGTGCAAAGGTTTTTTCACAAAATACACACATAATGAGAGAAAAAAAATAAGTAGTTCAACTGAACTACTAATGTTAATGATCTTCACAAACTATAAAATAAGTATTTAGATAATATAACAACCAAACAGAGCAGTCCTGTGGCTGTACTCCTCACTGAACGTGTCACATTTGATTGCACCGGTTCACTGCATAGAGACACGTTTGAAAACATAAATTGCAATAACTTATCTGATGTGAAACTGTTTTATCCTCAGTTTTGGTTCATGTTATGTCAAAGTCATGCTATGTAACATGTTCTCATTCAAATCTGTTATTTTGGTGTTTGTTTTATTACACGCAGATACACGCGCACGCAAATACTTTCACTTTGCACTTATTCATACTTCCAAAGAAATATGATAGTATCGTGGTTCAAATGACCAAAACCTATGCTTATTGGTTGAGATTATGGTTTGAACCAATCTGGGCATAGGAGGCGGAACTAGGCATCAACAATCATTCCTGTTTGGCCTAGAGGAACAAACCACATGCATTGCCTTAACGAATCAATGCTGAAGATTTTGATGACGTAACCAGTCTCACCACAGAGCCTTTGAATGTCAGAATGAGATAAATGTGAGAATCTCCTCTTTACAGTACATTTTAAAGCATACAGATTGGATTAGCGGTTCAAAAGTTATTAAACATTTTAGAATGATAGTTCTTTTTGGCCGCCAGCAGCCATCTCGGTTTTTGAGGGTTAAACAGTGAAAGTGATTTTCAAGTGATTGAAAAGATTTTCAAGACAACTTTAATTTTAGTCTGTTCCTCACGTAAAACTATCATCTGTCTTCAGAATATTTGAAATATAGTGGACAAGCCACATACTTACATACATACACATACTTATTTTAGTTAATTTTGGAGCTTGACAGCCTCTGTCCCCATCCACTTTAGGTGCAGTTGTGGCCTAATGGTTAGAGAGTCGGACTTGTAACCTGAAGGTTGTGGGTCGAGTCTCAGTACCGGCAGGAAATGTAGGTGGGGGAGTGAATGAACAGCGCTCTCTTCCATTCTCATTACCCACAACTGAGGTGCTCTTGAGCAAGGCACCTAACCCCCAATCACTCCCCAGGCACCACAGCAAAAATGGCTGCCCACTGCTACAGCCACTATCAGAGCAATCTGGGCTCTTATAACACCTGAGCAGTGCCACAGACTGATCGACTCCATGCCACGCTGCATTGCTGCAGTAATTCAGGCAAAAGGAGCCCCAACAAAATATGGAGTGCTGTACATGCTCATACTTTTCAGTTGGCCAAGATTTCTAAAAATCCTTTCTTTGTATTGGTCTCAAGTAATATTCTAATTTTCTGAGATACTGAATTTGGGATTTTCCTTAGTTGTCAGTTATAATCATCAAAATGAAAAGAAATAAACATTTGAAATATATCAGTCTGTGTGTAATGAATGAATATAATATACAAGTTTCACTTTTTGAATGGAATTAGTGAAATAAATCAACTTTTTGATGATATTCTAATTATATGACCAGCACCTGTATATTAATATGTTTAATATTTTTTAAATGTAAACGAAAAGAGTCAGGGTTGTGTTTTATATGTCGTTTTGTTATAAATACTATACATGCAGTGAAGATAATGAATTTTTTCTTCGTTTCACACGTCTAGTAAAAATATGTGGCTTTGTTTCATTAATGCAGTGTATACTTTTTTTTTATTTACAACAGATTGGAGATTAAAATAATATCAGATATGTCGAATTTTAAATAAAAACAAAAAATATAGATGAAAAATTAGCTTAAGTAAGAAATTTACTTTTGCTGTTGTTAAATAAATGTTCAGTGATATCTTCCAAAGATTTTTTTATTTTGGCGCAATTTTTTCTCTATATATTGTCGATATGGCAACTAGTAAATATGCTAAGTTTCTTCATGCTAGAGTGTGTGGAAGTATTTAAACCACGTGTGTTACAACTAACCCCGCGTTTGTTTGTGCCCCGCGCTCCCCTATCTATCTATCTATATATATATATATATATATATATATAGATAGATAGATATAGATATATAAAATGTGTATATGTATATAATACAAGTAATATTGCGAAATATATAAATTTAAAAGAACTGTTTTCTATTTGAATATATTTTGAAATGTAATTTATTACTGTGATGCAAGGCTATACAACAATATATTTAAAACTGTGATATTCTGTAGTTAAATGTTAATTTCTTCAGTAACATTACACACAAATATGTAGTAAATTGTATGTACGTCAAGATTTTTATAGCATTTTGGTTGAGCGCCTTGCTTCATTTCCCATCGTTTGTGCTCTGTGGTGAAAAGTAATTTAATTAAGACTATATCTGATCCTTGCTTAACTGACACTGCTAAAAGAGAGACTGAGTGCCTAATTAGATTCACACACACACACACACACACACACACTGTATAATTAGAGTGGTTGTTGGCCTTTGTGCTTCAGCAAACAGAGTAATGTTTGAGTGGGTGGAGGGAAGGAGACTTCCCTTAAATGCACGCACACACACACACAATCACACAAATGATGCAGTCCTTCAAAAACATGGCAATCCACCTTCATCATTTCCATCCTCATAAATTACATCTTTCCCCTGACTCTATTCCTCCTCCTTCACCTTTTTCAAACCTTTTTTCTCTGTATTCACTCTGCCCACACAGGAGTCATTTTCTTCTCTTTGGCAGTTGCTGGAAGATAACTGTACTATGTGATACATGTAGCATGAAGCTAAAGATGCACTCTTGCTCTTAAGCAAACATCCGTCAGGCCTCCTTCTGCTTTTGTTAACACACATGCTAATGCAAAGCAGGCCAAGCTGTTCCTGTCACCCCAAATGATGCAGTGAGAACAAGTCCATCGCCCCCACGCACACACACTCGCAGAAAAAGAGCAGGTCAGATGAGGGCCGCAGGTCGAAAATAGAAAGGAACACTGATGGAGAGAGTAAATAAGAGAGAGACTGATGGCTGACCTGATGAAAGGGAAAGAGTATAAATGGTGACACATAGGGCCATTTTCCTGCACTCCATAAAGAATATATAATAATAATAACAACAACCAAGGCACTTATGTTAATTTGCTGCATTTTATATACAATTTTGTATTCAGTATCTTTTTTTGCTTTTTGTGAAATGGTTGGCTTTTCTCTACAGTAAATGTCATTTGTTTGTTTTATATATATATATATATATATATATATATATATATATAAAATGATGCAATGGCATTTAATACATTTTAAGTCTAGATTTAATCATTTTATAACTCATTTAATCTTTTTAAGTTAGAATGTAATTTCTCAGGAAAATGCCTCCCATGAGGTTTCCTTGGTTCATTTCACTAACTTTTGAAACTTGTATAAAGGTTATACTGATTTATGAAGTATTGATTGTGTTGGTATGGTTCCATGCAGACTGTAATGGAAAAGTAAAGCATGTGGTTTGTGTGTTGACAGCCGTGAGCTTCTGCAGGAAGTGTTGGACTCCGACCTCAGCAATGATGCTTTTCCCTTCTCCACACACAAGATAGTGATTGCCGCTGGACACAAGGTAATGCTCTCTACTTCTCCCTGTCCTCCATCTTTGTGCAGATCCAGCACAGTCAGACACATTTGCTCATGCTCTAATTATTTTATTTTATTTATTTATTTAAAAAGGGACCATGTATAATTTAACATAAGTTTCCATTTCATGCATTGTACTGAATTTAGCCAATGGCTAACACTGACATAAATGACAAAATAACAAACAGTTTTTACATACAATAAAACGTACACACCATATCAGGGCCAATAATAATAAAAATAAAAAAATAATTAAGGAGTCAGTTAAACTGCAACTACAGTTTTGTTTTGTTTTTTTCCTTTTTTTGCTTATACTTTATACCAGACCTTTAATAGAACTTTATACTATATAGCTTTATACTAGAGCTTGTGACTAAACCTTGTAACTCCAGTGGATCCTCAAACTGATAGCAAACCTAATACAATATATAGCTCCACTGGCCTCAATCGTGAATGAAGTGCTGCACACATTTTGGAGACCATTGCTGCAGTGCAAGGGTAAAGAAAGAACTGGTTCTTTGAATACGTTTTTATTATTTAGAAAACACAATGTTTTTAAAGGCTATTGTTTTTTTAGCTATTGTTGTATTTGAGGAGCTGAGAAGAGTGTCGGTCTGGTAGGCTATTTGCCCTCTAATCATGGACAATACAGCCTGTGCATAGCACTTGCTCTTTTATAACACAAGATTTTAGCCAAATGTATTAAACGACAGGAAAAACTGGGCGCCCACATACTGTAGCTACAATAAACTTGGTAGCCTGTAAGTTGATAAAAACGTAATGCTGAACTTCAGATGCCTCAGATGCGGCCGTTAATGACTGACAAAACACAAATCTCCAACATTCACTGGTGACACTGGGGCACTGGAGACTCAGGGGGCCACAGAGGTACAGGGGGTGCTGGAACCTCCGAGGGCACTTGAGACTCAGGGGACCACGGTGGAGCATGTAGTTCAAGGGGCCATGGTGGTGCGGCCTCCATGGCCTTGGCCCGGATTCCAGGCTCGGCCACTATAGCCACAGGCATATGGCCCCCTCCCAAACTTCTTGGGTGGCGCTATGGCTGTGCACACAGGAATGGGCTCTGTGGCGGACTCTGGAGCAGACTCGGGACAGGAGCCATCACTGGACTCTGGAGCAGCCTTGGGGACTGGAGCCATCACTGGACTCTGGAGCGGACCTAGGGGCTGGAGCCATCTCTGGGCTCCAAGACATTGCCTCATACTCCACCAAAACTCCTAAGGGCACATGCATGGCTGTCATGACAGGACGAAACTCAGGAATGGCGGCCATCTTGGGACAAAAATCTGGAGTGGCAGCCATGATGGGACGAGAGGAATGGACTTTCACACTCAGGAATGGACTCTGGAGCGGTGAGAGTAGACTCTGTATGTGGGAACCGGAGAGTTGAAATTTTCTTGAACCACCCTGTTGGAAATTAGGGAGGATCCGCTACTTTGGACATCAGGTCCACACTGTTGGACACTGCCTTCGTGCTCTGGGTATGGAAACCTTGAGGTTGACTTCGGGACATGAAGGGTGATGAGAAAACACCAACGGTGTAGGGAGAGCCACACCTCCAGAGCACCAGAGCAATTTGAATTACCCACTGGTATCCATGAGGAAAAGTGTGTGTCTAAGCCACTCCAAAATAAATCCATCAATTGTTGGTCTGTCCAGGTTGAGAGATGGCTATACTGCATGAATTCCTCTATGTAGGATTCAATTGCCCGGTCATTCTGATAGATGTTACATAAAATCTCATTCACTGAGTCCATCTAGTTTGTTAAAAGTCCTGTATTCTGTCACGAGTGGTGGTTGTATTAAAGTGCACAACAAAAAGGAGATCCATGCAGGAGACTTTTAATAGAATAATAAAATCAAACAGCAGAAACAAAATTGCGAAACATACCACAAATCACCTATGACATTAAACAATACAGGACAAAGACTGGACTGAAACTGAGAGCTTATATACAAGGCAAACAGAGGAGTTAACGAGGCTAATTAATAAGACACACCTGAACGGAAACTCAAATCGGTCTGTAACTATGACAACTAAAGAGTGGTGGGAAAAGCTGAACAAAGGAAGACATGTGACTAATGAAAACAAACTTTAACCATGTACAAATAAACCAAACACGTGACAGGCGGAGGGTTGGGGCTCAATATCCTCCACATCTGACTGCAAACTGGCATTCAGATCTGCCTCCATTTAGTTAGCAATAGCCAACTTCCTACAATCCAATCAATTCCCAAGCACGAAATCAAGTCCCGCACTACATTTTTCTCGTTCCATAAGCCGTTTTACTTGGATATACGTCACAATAGGGGGGAAAAAATCATCTTCCTTTTCATGCCCACTTCAACATGAAATCAAAAAAAATTCAAAATGTTAATAAAACAATAATAAAACAAAAATAAAAATGTTGTTGATTTAACACGTTAATTTAATTAATTAGTAATGAAAAATAGTAATTCATTATTTTTATAGTAATTAGTAATGAAATAAAATAATTTAACGCATTTAACGCACCAGCCCCATCCCAGACCTACGTAGGTCCTCTTACATTTCATTCAGTTGATTGGTGATGAACATGATGCAGGGCAACAACTCACTGTATGATGTTACTCACCCTCATGTCATTTCAAACCTGTATGACTCCCTTTTTTTTTTTTTTTTTTGTGGAACATAAAATAATATATTTTGAAGACGGTTGTTAACCAAACTGTTTTGGTTATCATTCACTTCCATTGTATAAACAAAACAATACTGAGACATTTCTCAGATTATCATCTTTTATGTTCCACAGAAGAAAAAAAAAAAAGTCATGCAGGTTTGAAATTATATGAGGTTGACAGAATTTTAATTTTTGGGTGAACTAGCCCTTTAATAAACATTTAAAACCCATTAATCTTATGGCATTATTTATGCAATTGTAATTGCATTCATGCCACATCTGAGCTGGAATAAACGGTCTGAAAATATATCTAAATGCCAATTCAGATGCAGCTCCTGAACAAAAAAATCATGGTCGTTGTAGCCTAAAAGTTTGAGTAATAAATTCTATGTCGAATCAAATCAAATATTTCTTTCTAAAGCTACTTTTTATAATGTCTGTTTGATGCTTTTCTCATTTAACACAATAATGACTTTAAATTATCTTTTGAGGGTAATTTCTCAGCCAAATTTGATGTGTGGTTAATTTGCAATTAATTAAAATAATTAATCAGCACATCATGTAATTTCTTAGATTAAAAATCTCACTTGACAGCCCCAGTAAAAACAAAAATAACACTGGTGAGTTTCAGGGACACTTTCTGCATGCTTGTGTACGTGTGTACGTGTGTTTGTGTGTATGTGTTGATCAGACAGATGGTCTACTTCCTCTCTTGTGACTAACTTAGACACACAACTCTATTGGCTGATGTCATGCACTTTTATCTCTGCTCACCGCACCTCACACTCTTTCTCCCACTCACCTCAGAATGTGCTCTTGCATAACAGAGTATATCAAGAAAATACAGTAGCCAAATAAGTATGTAGTTTATATAAACAAGCACCATTATACATTTATTTATGCATACATTAGATGTTACATTAGATTAATTTTCTTTATAACCAAAGGCTATAACCCACAGCAGGGGCCCCGACTCAAATAACCTGGAGGCCACTGGCCAGGTGCTGTTCTCCATCGGTGGCCAGTTGAACAGTAAAACAAATACAAAGTTTTTACAATCTAAGCAATGAGAGCCTTTAGGGAGCATGGAATTAAACAATAATGATTTGTTCATTTAAAAAATTTGTTTAAAAACTGCAATACGATTATGTATTTTTACTAATTTCATAATCGCAGATAAATATAAGTTTTTTTATTTTTATTATTTCTGTATTAGTAATTGGTAAATGTAATATTTGCATATTAATTGATTGTTTTTGACTATCCAATTGTAAATACTTGAATCTGTTTATCAACATGCTGATAAATGATTGCTTGGATGATTCGATTTTTTTTAAAATTCATTTAGCAATTTATTTGTTGTTGTTGTCTTTTTTAATTTCTAAATTTCTCAAGTGATTATTGCATCTCTACAATGTCATTAAAATGTTCAGTTGTGTTGCTTAATATTTTTTAGGATTCTTTGATGAATAGAAAGTTCAAAAGAACAGCATTTATTTGAAATAGAAATCTTTTGTAACATTATAAATGTCTTTACTCTCACTTTTGATCAATTTAATGTGTCCTTGCTGAATAAAAGTATTAATTAAAAAAAAAAAAAAAATCTTATTGACCCCAAACTTTTCAACAGTAGTGTATATGCTGCATAAATGCAGTTTTTGTGACATTTAGAGGTGGGCAAATCTGAAATCAGATATAACTTGTGTAACAAAGGGAAATATAAATGCATTTTCCATCTACTGATTGATTCAAACTAAACTCTTTCAAAGATTTGATGCCATTAACATTGCATTTTAGCAAATCCATTGGCTGGTTCTTCCTGGAAAGGCTGATAAAAACCTGTGCAGTTTGACATAAATTGCATAAAGCCAGCCAATCAGATTGTAACCACCGTTTTTTGCCAGCTTTTGGCTGAATATGCATGATGTGGTCTGTGATGGGTTATCTAAGGCTAAGACTAGTCGATTGTGGGTAACAGGGTACCAATCTAACAGTGTCTTAGACTACAACTATTGACGGCCAGAAATGTTTCACTGTATCTCCCTGCAGGTTACAGTTTAGCGCACAGTGCTTGTTTCTGTCTGATAATGGTGTCCTTCACGTGATCTCAGCCCTGCCACGTTCCTTTCAGCCCCTCAGGCCTGGCACAATTAACCGCCTCTCACTGATCACTGTAAACACACAGTAATACACACACACGGATGCGTCTGTTATTGCTGCAGGTTCTGGAGAGCAGCCAGCCTATTATCTAAGTGATTGTTGTGTGCTGTGCTGTTTAGCGCTGTTTATACTGTATCTGGATCCCTTGTTGGGTATTAATATGTTTGGTAAGAGTGAGAGGCAGGTACTTCAGCCCAGTTTAATGAACAGTTGAGCTTTCTGAAGGGTGAAGGCAGCTGAAGTCAGTCAAGGCTGGACAGATACGCCAGGAAGACCATCTTCTGAAGTTTGTCAAAGTGTTATACTCTGTGTACACCATGTAACTTAAAATTTGTTTTAATTTACACTACCATTTAAAAGTTTGGAATTGTTAAAATTTTGTTTTGAAAGAAATACTTTTCAGCAAGGCACATTAAATTGATCAGATATTTACATTGTTACAAAAGATTTTTTTATTTCAAATGTTCTTCTTTTGAACTTTCTATTCATCAAAGAATCCTGAAAAAATGTCACAACAAAATATCAAGCAGCACGAAAGTTTTCAACATTGGTAATCAGAAATGTTTCTCAAGCATCAAATCAGCATTTCTGAAGGATCATGTGACACTGAAGACTGGAGGAATGATGCTGAAAATTCAGCTTTGAACACAGGAATAAATTACATTTTACAATATATGAGAACAGAAAACAGTTGCTTTAAATTTTAATATTTTTTTATAATATTACTGTTTTTTTCTGTATTTTTGATGAAATAAATGCAGCCTTGGTGAACATATAAGACTTGTTTCAGAAACATTACAAAATCTTACCAACCGCAAACTTTTTCTGTTTGTTTGTATGAAAACAGTTTTTTCAGGTATACAAAAGTAGATCAAAATAAGAATTATTCTTGAATAATAACATAACGCTATTATTCTTCAGATATATTATACTTGTACTGTAATTTCTACATTTGTTTCATTTAGTCTCATCTGTCTTGGTTTTAATACCCTGTATCACCCATAACATGCTTTCTTTTGTACATAACAAATTGACTCAATATCCAGGAAACTCTTCTGCACGTATTATAAATTTCAGTTTTTTTTTTTCTTTTTTGTGTAGGTGAGGGCCATGCGTCTGTCATTTGTGGGTGAGTTGGGCTGGGAGCTTCACATCCCGAAAGAGTCCTGTCTGCCAGTCTACCACACCATCATGGCCACCGGTGCCAAATATGGCATCTGTAATGCCGGCTACAGGGCCATTGACTCCCTGAGCATCGAGAAAGGTATGGTTTAGTGTCATTGCTATTACTATCATTGTAATTGGTATCACTATCAATATTCTTTAGACTTGGGCCAGTAAGCAAATGCCTAGCAGCCATCAAAAACATCCTAGAAACCACATAGCAGCATGCTAAAATAACACTCAGAACAGGATCACTTACATTTTCTTCTAAAAATCTAGTTCAGTAGTAAAAGATGTTTTATGCATTATGAGATCTGTTTCTCCAGGTGCTGTAGTAAAAGTTTGCTTTTAGTGTGTCAAAATCAATTGATTTACTCTGGGATTCTGTTGATGAACAGTGATTGAGCCACTGAGAGTTTCACTCAGCAGATCTCGATTGATTGTTCAGAGTTCTGTAAAAACACATGGAGATACATTTGCGATTTACACTGCAAGCATAAAACATCATTGTATAGCTCTCAAAAAGAGCCACATATATAATTCATTCTAGTGTTTCAATACAGCTTTAAACTGAAAAGGTAAACCGCAGCAGTTTTCTGCACCAGCACTGGCCGAGCAACAGTAAAAGCACACATGCTGCTGGAAGGTCAGGTGGAGATAATAGTTGAGTCTTACTGTAGCTTGGTAGGTGTCCCTTATGCATTTAGTTTTTCATGAAATTAAAGAGAACAGTAGACAGTGGGACACAATAAAAACTCATAACTGGAGCTGTACACTTCAGCACTTCCACTGCACTCTTGAGACTCAACTCAGCTCACTGTTTGTTCACTATGTAGGTCATTTCTAGACTGTGTATTCATGGTTTAAATTCTCTACCTGAGTTCATGACTAAGTATGATGAAGAAAGAAGTCCATCTCTGTTCATGTGAAAGCATCAGCATGCTAATAATAATGGATAGGGCATGATGACATGATGCTTTTTGGATCTATTAATTATTTAAAAATATCTAAAAATGCAATTCATACAGACCATGGCATGAATGCACTTTTTATGATGAACATATTTTCAATTTCTGAATTAAAATTCTTTTTAATATATTTAATATATTTCAATCATGACAACTCTCGGAATAGAATTAAGCAGCATTTTATTGATAAGAATGGAATATACAGTCAAACCAAAAATTATTCAGACATTTTTGATATTTTTTTACTAGTGGGTGCAGGACACTATAGTTCATTTATGTAAGTGAGGATAGCAAAATAAAGTAAACTGTGACATATTATACCCAAAAATTCTTCACACAGTGGACTACCAGTAAAATTGATAAAAATTTGGAACCAAAAATTATTCAGACACTTTGACCTGTTTTGCTTAAGTGTTATCTGACATAATTAAGATTAATTTTTTCTGACGCAGTTTAACTCTGAGATCTTGTAATATTTTATTACCATTTTTTTAAACTATAGTGAATAAACTCTATTAATGAATGAAATGTTCAAGGTGTCTGAATACACTTTGGTTTGACTGTACATAGGCTTTGTCTTGGCGGACTAGATCTGCTACTCTGCTGCTGTTGGCAAGGCATGAGCTACTGCCGAAACATGAACATAAATACAGTGAAGAGGATACGAGCTGCTGCAAGGAAAGTAGAGAGAGCCCTCTAGCAGATCTTGGCAGGTGGTGCTGGGGAAGGAGGGGGGCTAGGAAAATTCCCACGGTACGCTGCAGTTGAGCCAGTTCAGGATGGAAATAATATATATAATTATTCAAAATTATTATTTCTTAAAAGGAAAAAGTTTTGTTGGAAAATATTGTAATTAAAAAAAGTAACTATTTTTAAAATAGTTAAAATAGTATTACTGTGAATTATTATTCTTATTACAATTTTTAAAATAACTGTTTTCTATTTTAATATATTTTAAACTGTAATTTATTCCTGTGATCAAAGCAGAATTTTCAGCATTATTACTCCAGTCTTCAGTGTCACATGATCCTTCAGAAATCATTCTAATATGATGATTTGCTGCTCAAGAAACATTTCTGATTATTATCAATGTTGAAAATGTCAGTCAAATAAATGTCATCAATGTATTTCTTTTTTGTGGAAACTGTGATGCTTTATTTGATGAATAGAAGTTTCAAAAGAACAGCATTTATTTAAAATAGAAAACTTTTTTGTCACTTTGTTCAATTTAATTAAAACAACAACAACAAATCGTACTGACCCCAAACTTTTGAACGGTAGTTTACATGAGGGAAGTCATTCTATTGAAAACATGTTTAGAATAAATTAAACTTTTGACAATTGTAGATTTTTTTTTAATTAATTAATTTATTTTTATAATATAATATGAAACCAACCAACATGAATACAAAAATTCCATTTTTATAAGAATATTTTTTTTATTATTATTTAAATGATTTTGACTGTTTATCTTTCTGTCAGGTTACAGGCATTGGCATGCAGATCTGCGTCCTGATGACACTCCACTAGAGGCGGGACTTGCATTTACCTGTAAGATGAAGACCTCCATTCCCTTCCTGGGTCGAAAGGCATTGGAGGCCCAAAAGGCTGAGGGTCTGCGCAGACGAATCGTCTGCTTCACAGTTGATGAGTGAGTTTCGCTGTTATGACATAATAAAGGAGGCTGGAATATTAACATGGTAAATTAACAGGGGTGTAGTAAGAGATTTCTAAGAAATGCTGTTGAAAGTGGATCAGACCGAGCAGCACAACACACTTGTAGCCAATCAGCAGTAGGGGGCGTGTCCACTCATCATGGGGGACGAGAGAGAGTGAGCAAGAGGGAGATTTGAAGAAAGACTGTAGAAAGAGAGATGGCTGAGAGTTCAGAGGAATATCCCTAGAAAAAGAAGGGTTATGATCAGGCAAGAGCTTTAGCACCCGTGTTAATATTAGAAAAGCTTTCCAGCGCTGAAGAGACCTAAGCGGGAAGGCCTGAAAATGGACAGTGAGGTTACATTGTTTCTGCTTCATACGTGAGTAGATTTGGTTTTGCTGTTTCACAGAACCAAGATATGCTGTTGTTGTAATGTTAGCTGTAGTAACATGAGTGTCAGTGTATGTGTGGAGTTGGTGTGCTGCTGACAACTAACAACCAACTATTGCTTGTATGCACTCTTGTGTACTTTGTTAATTTTTTGTTCTTCCTTGTCATTCATTCGTCATCTTCACTTTATTTTTCATGAAGCATTATTTTTGCTATGCTTCAGCTATGATAAAGACACATCAACAAATATCACAGTATTTCTCAGGAATCTCAGAAAACTGAATTTCATAATCATTTTTGTGGTTATTTCTCTGTTTGCTTTAAAACATCACAACAACAGTGAAAAGTAAGCATCGATTCAGCATATTTACTCCTGAATGAGATCTTAGGGGTTAAAATTCAAAGCACAGCAGTAGGCTAATATGCTGGCTATCAGTGGTTTCATAGCCTCGGGTATCTGGCAATTTTTTTGACATTTATTTACAGACCGTCTGGCTTAATCATTGCTGTAATGCCGAACTAATGCTATAATATGTCACCTTACATTTGACTGATAAGGTTTTTCAAGGAGATATCAGAGTTTGCCCACCACTTTTCATGATTGTTTGCTTAGAGCTTCATTCTTGCCTGCCACAAGCCTTAGTAAATATTTCAGCAGTCTAATGTTTTACATATAGCCCAGACAACTTCATCCAACGCAGTCTGTAGAAGTTGAATTCACAACAAATTTGGATTTGATCTATGATCATCATAAAACATTTTAAAAGTTAAAATCAAACAGCCAGATCCTAATATATCCTCTAGGATCTGACATAAATACCATGCAGTTTTTCTGGACCAGTGTTCATGTTATTTAGGGATCCTCATTTGATCAGGACTGATGTGTTGTTGGTCTTTCCCGCAGGAAAGTGCCAATGTTTGGTCTGGAAGCTATTTTTCGCAACGGCGTTCCTGTGGGCCACCTGCGGCGCTCCGAGTTTGGATTTGCCATTGACAAGACCATTGGCTATGGTTATATTCGCAACCCAGATGGGGGTGTGGTGAGTACTGTGTAATAGCTGTCTTTCTAAAATTAGTGAGCTGTTTATCTAGACAGCATTTTATGGCTGCATAGCCAGGCAGGTTGTTTATAAAAAGTTAGGCGGAAACATCATTTTGGTCTAGTCTAAAGGCGCAATCAAATTAGCGGAGGCAAAAAGTTAATTGTCTGTAGAGGAGCGACGTATGAAGCACAGCTCACACAGCAGATTTCTAACCAAGCACCTTTCTGTTGGTCAACATGACAAATTCTCTTGAACCTGTTGTAAAATCTGCATATTGAAATCTTTTGCCCTAGTGAAATTCCCAATCACATGGAGTCCTATTGGAATGACTAGGTTTTTGCCAGTGAAAATTTGCAGATTAGCAGTAAATGTGACTGCACCTTAAAGGGATAGTTCACCTAAAAATTAAAATTCTCTCACCATTTACTCACCCTCATGCCATACCTGAGGTATATGACTTTCTTTCTTCAGATAAACTTTTTTAAGGAAAATAATCAGTCTCTGTGAGTCCATATAATGCAAGTGAATGGCTGCCACAGGTTTGACCCCTGACAAACCACACACAGTGATCGATACGTCCCCAGTGAATAATTCAATGTCTTCTGGAGCGAAACGATAGGTGTGTCTTTTTATGAAAAATACTAACATTTTTAACTCTTTTACAAGCCCTCCCTGCGATGTTAAGGTGTCGATGACATGTCAGCGCAGTGCAAGCTCTGTAACCACTGCATCGTTTCATCCCACATTTTGGTGTGTTTGGCTTCCCATACTGCAGTAAACTGTTAGTGAACATCCTGACGCTGCCCACACTGCTGAGAATGACGTTTAGATAAATATGTGCTGCACGCTTTCCTTTCAATAACAAAATAAACACGCAACTAAAATCACAGCATCTGATCATAGCGATGTGGATATATTTAGCACTCCAGTAAAGTCACGCCACGTTTATTTAATATAGCACTTTATACAGTAGATTGCTAAAATAGACTGGCTTTACAGCAGTAAACATGAAAAAACAGTGTTTCTTTTTCAATTAGAATTACAATTTCAATTTCTACTATAAAGCAGCTCTCCAGTGTTTTCATGTTTTTACTTGTGGACATCCGACCTCGAGGGACTGAACAGAAAAAATGAACTGGAAAAGGAGACACACCTACCTATTACATAATTGCCATGGACAGATGGCAGTTCGAAGGTGTTTACCAGCTGGAGAGAACTTTTCCTGAAAGTTCCATTTGGCAAGCTGTTTCAAACTCCCTAAACAAACTCCAAATGAATTTCCTGATTTTGTTCGAAATGACGTCACACCAGTTCGTTCTTCAATTTCTCTTGAAGTAACTCTGTTGAAATCAGTTCAAGCGAGTTGCTTTTCCAAATAATTCAGCCTTATACTGTATGTCAGCAGCCTATGTAGGCAGTAGACAGCAAGACAGCTACACTGCAAAACAATTATTTTCTTATTTAGTATTTTTGTTTTGTTTTCCAGTTCGAATATCTAAAGATTCTTAAATCAAGATGTATTTCTTTGAAAAGGAACATTACTTAAGATATTAAGTATTGTTTTCTGAAAAGATGTATCAAAATTAAATGAGTTTATGCCTAAAAAAAGAAAAGAAAAAAATCTGCTAATGGGGTAAGAAAAATACATTTAATTCAAGGGGATTATTTTTCTGACCCCATTAGAAGATTTTTTTTTTTTTTTGGCATAAACCCATTTAATTTTGATACATTTTTCTACTTGATACATACAAAACAAGACTTGATATCTTTAATATCCTAATTTTGCTTCTCAAGTAAATGTATCTTAAGAATGTTTAGATATTTGTACTGGGAAATCAAGACAAAAATACTGAGAAGTATGAGAAGTGCTACAAAAAGTGGGTTTAGTGACTATTTTACTCACACAGTTAGATCAGACATCAAAATATGAGAATGGGTCACTTCTTATCAACATGATATTTTTAAGTATAATTGAACTTGAGCTTGGGCAAGTACTTTTAAGAGATAAGTATTAAGAAGCCTTTTTAAAGTCTTTTTAGAGACACTAGGCTGGTTTGTGTGTTTGATGCATTCGCACTCATTTTTCTTTTCTGCTTTTATGATTCAGGGTGAGTCATGCGAGTTGTTCCTCATGTAGGGTCATTTAAAGAGCGATGATTAGATGAAGGATACTGTGTGTGCCTTGTTCTCTTCTGAGTACATACTGCTATTATTGTGAAGTGCTCATTTGCATTTCTCCAGTATCAATACTTACTGTTCTGAAACAAACGATGGGCTATGGTGGGCGCTATGACCTAAACCTAATCATATGATCACTCTAAATAGCACATTGTTAGGTTTTGATGGAAATTCAGTGAAAAACATTTTATTATTAAACAACCTTTAACATAAGTTTAAAAAAAAAGTTATATATAAAATGTAATATTAATTTTAGAGTTGCACCGATTCTAAATTTCTCTGCCTGTACGATAGCCGATTATTCTGAATGATGTCTACCGATACTGGTAGTTTGATTTTCTTAAAGAAAAAAAAAATCTCTCTCAATTAATGCTGTGAAATATACAGGGAACCCTCTCATTTGGTACAATAATTTAATATTAGAGGTTAAAATTAACCCTTTAAAACCGGATGTGACCGGCGACACATCCAGCCAAGCTGTATTCATGTTACTGTAACTCTTGAACCGCTTGCGCTATCGTAATAATTAAAATTGCTACAGACAGTAGACAACATAGGCTTTTCGGCAATATATGGGTTATTACGGTAATTTCATGCCTTCCATCAGCAAATGGCAACCACTTACGGGGAGAGCGGGTGGAAGAAGGATTTGAACGGAGAGATATAGAGCGCGGCAGGTAAGGAGTTTTGGATCGCATAAATAATAGAAGAAACAAACAAAAACATGGTGAAGGAGTACACAGTCGATTGGGATGATTTTTGAAAAGACTTGGTAGGAGGCTAAGTGAGACTCGCATTTTGCATTTGGTGTGTGTATCTGTATAATGTGTCCGTGCGGTAAATGTATGCGTGTATGAAAAAATGTTCTCCTGAATGAAAACTGTGCAATCAAGTGTCACAAAAAGACTTGTATATATGTAATATAGTTGAATTTTCAAGTTTGAAGTGTTAGATTCTTTCGATCATCATTTCTCTCTTTTTTTCTAAATAAAAATCTGAAAAATTATTGGGGTTTTTTAATTTTCGTCTGTTTAAATTCTGTTTACAAACTCACCATATAAATTAATGGTCAATAACTGTAATTTATTGAAAGCCAGTTGTTTTCATAAAAAAATGACACCTTGTACTTAAAGATAGCACATTGTTTGAGAATTTTATAATTAAAAAAAAACATAATATGTGAAAACGGGCTATTTTAGCTTTAGGTTCTAAAGGGTTAATAACAGCACAAAACTATTACATTCAGCAGCTATTAATTTTCAGATATAATTATGTTTGTATGCAGCTTGGTTGCATATAAGATAGTTTTCATAAACACTTGTCTTTATGGCAAAATATTCAACGGTACATATATAATTAAATAAGTTAAATAAAAAATAACTTTTTTGAGGTAAATGCAATGTAAAGTGACTGTTCACAAGCTGTTTTATTGACATCTTTCTGCAATTGAAACACTGATAAAGCCATTACATGAGACATGATACATAATTTTTACTGTATCTTTCAACATACTTTCTGATGTTCATTCATGTTTATTTTGTACTATAACTTGTATTTAAATTGAAGAAAAGACTCGAGCTGCACTTGAACTGAGGCACTACAGCAATCTGTTACGTCACATTTAAGAGTGTCATTTGTTATTTGACTTGTAAAATGACTTTGAATGAGACTTTGAAATTAATTTGAGAGACTTTTTTTCTTATCAGAAGTAACAAAGTACAAAGTACAAAGTACAAAAGTACAAAGCTCTTTTATTTTACAAATAATGTGTGGGGAAAAAACGTGGACCTGGTCACCCAGGCCTGAACTATGGGTAATTTAACATCGCTATTTTTTTTTTATTGTTAATGTGTTATTGTCGCATAGACAGCTCTTAATTCAACACATTTTTTTTTCACACACATTATGAGATGCAGTCTGAACACATTTTTCCACCTCCTTTTGATTGACAGGATATAATCGGCCCTGATCATTGACTGTTTTTAAACAATCGGCCGATAGTGAAATATAATTGCTTTTATCCAATACCGATTATTGGCCGATACACTGGTGCATCTTTAATTTATTTATTAAAAAATGGAGAAAGATACGTGAATTTTTTTAAAATTTAAACTAGAAGCTACAAAATTTAAAAATATACATTTATCAATTAAGTCTTAAGAATGAAGCCTTCTGAATGAAGTATCAGGGTTTCTCAACCATGAATATATAACATTTTATGTAATAATACTAATGAAATCGTCTAGGTTACTATTGTAACCCCCGTCGCCTGAAGGAGGGAACGGAGACGTTACGTTGATACTGACGTAATGGGGTTTCGCCTGGGAGCCCAATCACCTCCAAGTGGTACAAAACAAGCCAATGGGAATTGGCCAGTGAGATTTACATGCTGGGCCACACCCCCGGCATCCGGGTATAAATAGGACCGGCATACTCACTTCCATTCATACTTTGCTGAGGAGCCGAGACAGGGAACCCAGCCATTCAGCGGTGATTCAGGGCTATGGCAAGGGGACGTAACTTCTCCATTCCCTCCTTCAGGGAACGGGGGTTACAATAGTAACCTAGACGTTCCCATTCAGTCAGTCACGTTCAACGTTACGTCGATACTGACGTAATGGGGTCCCAAAGGAAAACGCCATCGCAACTGAACCACGTTACAAGTGTTGGGGAAGCAGATGCTGGCGAGCCGTGGCGTGCCCAATGCAAGTGCTACCCCAGATGTCGTAACCTTCCAGCGTCCAGAGTAAACCAGAGGAAGTCTTCCATACCAGTGGGATGGAGCAGACAGGGCGTTACTCAGGGGATAGTCGAAGCTGCTGTTCCTTACCCCCGGGGAAGAGTGCTTCGGGACTCGATTCCCATGTTTTCTCAGCCATGAGCAAAATGCCAGGAAAGCATTCTCAGTCCAATGGAGGAGAAAGCTACAGAGACCACACCCTGTCTGAAGGGAGGTGGCATGTGGAAGAGACATATGGACTGACCCGTGGGGCAGTAACACATATGGAAATCTTTGAGATAGGACCTACCTAACCAGGGAGGAACACTATGGAACAGAGATAGGGCAGAGCAGAGCCGCCTAGGGAAAGACACAGGTTTACCATCAGGGAAACTATACCGTGGACAAACACATATGGGATTACCCGCAGGGTACCCCAGTACAAGGGCTGAACACCTGGGCATGCACACGAGTACTGGACCTGACGACGGACGCCTCTGCCACGTCTGACTGCCGCAGGATGCAGGAGGAACTCCACAGGGTTCACGATCTGGGGAACTGAACTGAGGAGCAGAAAAGTGCTCGAATTCCCTCGTCCGAGGGAAATGGCACAGCAAGCAAGAACCCGTGGCTATCTACTTGTAAACAGCACACGGGAGGACACCGGGTCTTCTCGAGAGATTATAAAACCTCACAAATGTGTTCCGTGTTGCCCAGCCCACAGCTCTGCAAATGTCTGCCATAGAGGCGCAGTGCACAGGATAATGTGAGAGGAAGCCGGCCCGAATTCTAGGCACGATTCGCTGACCGAAAATGCTTGCAGGTCCCCAACCCTCTTAAAGGAAGCGAGTGCAGTCAGGAGCACTGTCTTCAACGACAGATGTTTCAGCTCGACTGACTCAAAGGGCTCGAAGGCAGCACTCTGTAGGCCCACCAGTGCGACAGAGAGATCCCAAGAGGGAACGAGGCAAGGCCCAGGAGGATAAAACCTGATGATCAGGTCATGCTTTCCTAGTGACCTGCCACCGACCACATCGTGATGTGCTGCGATGGTGGCCACATAGACCTTCAAGGTGGAGGGGGACAGCCTCCGCTCCAAGCCATCTTGAAGGAAGGAAAGCACAGCTCTGACCGGGCATTTTCGGGGGTCTTCCCAGCGGGAAGAACACCACTCAGTGAACAAACTCCACTTCATGGCATTAGCACGCCTCGTAGAAGGGGCTCTAGTCGAAGTGATAGTGTCAACTACCGCTGGCGGTAGGCTACTTAAGTCCTCCGCGTCCGGAGACCACACGTTCCAGAGGTCGGGACGTGGGTGCCATATGGTGCCCCGTCCCTGAGAAAGCAGGTCCTTCCTCAGGGGAATCCGCCAAGGAGGGGCTGTCGAGAGGAGCATCAGCTCTGGGAACCAGGTCTGGTTGGGCCAGTACGGCACAACTAACAAGACCTGCTCCTCGTCCTCCCTGACCTTGCACAGTGTCTGTGCGAGAAGGCTCACTGGGGGAAATGCATATTTGCGTAGGCCCCCGAGGCCAGCTGTGTGCCAGTGCATCCGTGCCGAGGGTCCCCTCGTTCAGGGAATAAAACCACCTGTGCGTCCCCGAATCGGCTCCAAAATGTATTATTAATGTGTGTGTGTGTGTGTGTATACAGTTGCAAGAAAAAGTATGTAAACCACTTGCAGAATCTGTGAAAATGTGAATAATTTTAACAAATTAAAAGGAGATAATACAAAATGCATGTTATTTTTTATTTAGTACTCTCCTGAGTAAGATATTTTACATAAAAGATGTTTACATATAATCCACAAGACAAAAAAATAGCTGAATTTATTAAAATAACTCCATTCATAAGTATGTGAACCACTGATTCTTAATACTGTGTGTGGTTACCTGGATGATCTACGACTGTTTGTTTGTTTTGTGATGGTTGTTCATGAGTCTCTTGTTTGTTCTGAACAGTTAAACTGAGCTCTGTTCTTCAGAAAAATTCTCCAAGTCCTGCAGATTCTTCAGTTTTCCACCATCTTTTGCATATTTGAACCCTTTACAGCAGTGACTGAATGATTTTGAGATCCATCTTTTTACACTGAGGACAATTGAGGGACTCAAACACAACTATTAAAAAAGGTTCAAACATTTACTGATGCTCCAGAAGAAAACACGATGCATTGAGAGTCGGGGGGTGAAAACTTTTGAACAGGATGAAGATGTCCAAATTTTTATTTTTTTGTTTAAATATACATTTTTTTCATTTAGTACTGCCCTTCAGAAGCAACAGAAGATACTTTCATGTTTCCCGGAAGACAAATTAAATACAATTTACCTTGATCTTCAAATTCCAAATGTTTTCACCCCCCGTCTATTAATGCATCATGTTTCCTTCTGGAGCATGGAAAACTGAATAATCTGCAGGACCTGTAGAATTTTTCTGAAGAACAGAGCTCAGTTTAACTGTTCAGAACAAACAAGAGACTCATGAAGAACCATCACAAAACAAACAAACAGTCGTAGATCATCCAGGTAGATCAACCACACACAGTATTAAGAATCAGTGGTTAACATACTTATGAATGGGGTTATTTTTATAAATTCAGCTATTTTTTTGTCTTGTGGATTATACGTAAACATCTTTTATGTAAAATATCTTACTCAGGAGAGAACTTAATAAAAAATAACATGCATTTAGTATTATCTCCTTTATTTTGTTAAAATTATTCACATTTTCACAGATTCTGCAAGTAGTTCACATACTTTTTCTTGCAACTGTGTATATATATATATATATATAGAGAGAGAGAGAGAGCGAGAGAGAGAGAGACATACACAGACTTATTAATTATTAACAGACACATTAATCACATTAATTCATGATTTAAGTAATCATTTAGGTAAGTAAGTAAGTAACATCATTAAGTAACATAATGATTTAAGTAACATTTTAGGTAGAAAATACTTGTACAAATACTATACTATAAAAAAATTTATATTAGAAAAAAACTAATATAAATGTTTGAGAGAGTTTGGCATAAATTAGTGTGTTGGTTTAGAGGAAAGGTAGACAGTTTGAGTGTGTGTGTGTGTGTGTTATAATGCTTAGACACAGTGGCGGCTCTGAAGTCCCTGTACTACGAGTATGACATGATACAGGAGGATGTGTACTTAATGCTAACTGACAGACAACCAGATGAGGAGGGACAGATGGGGAGGTAGAACTGAGACATCTCCATTCCACAGCGCAGACAGCAGTACTGTTGAACAGGGTCGAGCGCTGATCTGATCAGACCTTTACTCTCTCTGCTCACTGCATTACTACACCACAGACCAGAGAAGAGGAGGAAGATGATAACAGACACATCACTTGACATAATGTCACACAAGTATTATTCATGGATGAGAGACCTTAAGACTTCATGCATAAGACTTTTTGTCTAGTTTAAATTTAAGTTTGCAAATCTATGTGACTTTTTTTCTACTGTGGAACACGAGAAGACATTTTGAAAAACGTCCTGGTCGTTCCATTAATACAGTCCATACTAGTCGGTGTGCAATATTAGAATTTGTGAATTAGATTAAATGGCTCAAAAAGAAAGTTTTTTTTTATGAATCAGTTATTGCTTGTCCTTTCATGAATTCTTATGAAGTAACCAAGAGCAGATGTCAATATTTTCTGTGAAATAACATCCTAAACTTTGGTTTAAACATCTTAAACTTTCATTACACAAATGACCAGGGCTTCAATCTGTGACTAAAATGATTTCAAATGTAAAAATAAATCGTTTAAATGTAGCCCATATGGAGTTTAATCAGATATCATCCCATCTCAAGTGTGTGCCAGAGTTTCGTACACTCAACAGTGACCAATACCCCAGCCATAATGTCCAAATCAAGAACAAATGACTAATGAACCTGTTTTTTACTCAGTAAGTTCCACAGAACATCTTCAAACTTGTTTGTGAGTTGGCAGTTTAAATCAGACTCAGTCAGTAAATCATTCAGTGTCAACTCCCACACTGAACCATCACTGTGTCCGAAAATGCCTACTTCCATACTATACGTATAAAGAAAACTGTGAATGCCAGTGAAGCGACTCAACTGACGCCGTAGGTCACATGACAGTGACAACATGGCAGATGTAGTACATCCGAATTTCATTCATGTTACACACAATCATACTATATAGAACATACTTTTTTAACGGTTGCAAAGTAAGTTTCAAACTAAATCTAGTACCTAGTATGTGATTTCAGACTGATTAATTTTTCTATGATGTCAAAAATGTCTTAAATGTATTTTTACATTTACATTTTACATTTAGTCATTTAGCAGACGCTTTTCTCCATTTACTGACTGTTCATATAACAAGTATATATTTTTGCTGTAATCAATTAGTAATTGCTGTTAATTTATTTGCTGTAATCAATTAATAAAATTTACAACATACAACATAAATATTGTTGGTTATTGTTTAGCATATAAAAATGATAAGAAATAGAACACTGTGTCCTTAACAGCTATAATGAAGGGATATAATTCACACTGCAAATGAAATAATCTAATTACAAAACGATGGAGAAGTAGTTAAAACTTAAATATGGTGATTGAATGTAGAAACAATAAATGTTATGCTTATTGCAAAATATGCATATATATTTGCAAGCATAGGGAAAACTCACTTGAACTCAACTGAAGAAAGAAAGACATGAACTAATCCTTTAACAACCTTGTCGCTCACATTAGGTCTGCATTTAAAGGGTTTATAAGTTATCCTTAAAATCAATTGAAAAAATTTAGTTTTTCCTTCCTGAATCTGACTGTTGCACTCTATAAATTACCATCTGCTTTCATTGTAACAGAAGCTTCAGCATTCTGTCTCTTTCTGTACTTTAATAGAGGGTTAAAAGGGCATATCAATATTTTGAACTACCTCTTTAAATACACATAGGCAGGAGTATGTGGAGCTCAAGTTAAGACCTTGTTATCATTCTTAAATGCTGCATAGAGAAGTTGTATTATTACAATATAATTACACGAGCAAATAGTATGTTCTATCTGTACATAGAGCCATTGCACAGAAGTTTGTGCTTTAGTTGTTATATCCACAGCTTACTGCTTAATTTTTAGTGCCAATCAGTGGACATCTACCAATGTGTCCATTAGGAGTGCAATGTGCCCACTTAAAAGAGGTCAGGCTAGTTTTCCAGCAACTACGTCTTGATCTCGACTCCACAGGGTAATGCCTGCAGCTTGTTCAGATTTAATTAAAAAGAGATGCAACCCCTGACAGAGTGAGCAGGAGGGGAAAGATAGAAAGAGAGGGAGTTGATGAGAGCAGACCTCATTTGCATTGCATGGTCGACACTGATATGAATGAAAAAATAAAAGCCTTTTAGTTTTAATCATAATTCCATCTTACTCAAAACTCACTTAAATATGTCTGTTCAAATCACCCCCAGGTGAGCCCTGATTTCATCCGCAGTGGCGAATTCACCCTGGAGAGGATGGGCGTCACATACAAGGCTACAGCTCACCTGAAATCACCCTTTGACCCCGAAAACAAGCGCGTTAAGGGCATCTACAACTCTCCACAAAATGACGGCGGAGTGCACAAGGCCAGAATATAATTGATCCAGACTGACTTCACTATTTACAGAGGTAAATGTTTACAGGCCTTTATCCAACACATTAGCGTCAGCATTCCAGGACAAAACAAATTACAGTTTCTTCTGTATTTATATTCACTATTTTAAATGGATGATTCACCATAACGGATCATAGAAGAGCAAAGTACTAATGTGAATTCAAAAAATAACCTGATTATACAGTGTAATAGTGTTCAGCATCTTCCTGTGCCTTAAAGTTCATCTTTCTCAGAAAGAAATCCTTTTTTTTTTTTTCAGAAAAGAATTAATTTAGTGAGCAATCATGAGCCTGTCTCTTACTTTTTTGTACTAGTTTTGAACATTTGTGAGTTTTTTCATAGAATAGCTGTGCATTAAAGATGTTAATCAGTGGTTAAATATAAAATTTTAAAATATAATGGTTTATTAACTTTTGCCAAATATAAATCGATGGAAATAAATAAAGATATTGTCTTTTTGTTCAACACATGATGTAAAAGTCTGTTTTGTGTACAGGTTACAAATCATCTTGTACGCTGTATTGTCCAGACAGAAAGAGAGAAACTGAACATGTTTCTGCATGTTGGGCCATCAGTTCATTCCCTCACCCATGTACTGTGACTTAAATTAATATTTTACTGTTTTTTAATTTCCTCATTTATAGTAATAGTAATTCTTTCTGAAGTCTGGCCTTTAAGCTGTCTGCTGTTTAACTTCATTTGTTGTTTAAATGAAAAAAATGTGTAAATTTGCTAAATTTATGAATAATAAAATCAAATTTTGTCTTGTGTATTGTATTTCTGTCTTATAGGAGAACTACTGTTCAAAAGTTTAGGGTCAGTAAAATTATTATTATTATTATTATTTTTTTTGGATAGAAATTAATACTTTTATTCATCAAGGACACATTAAACTGATCAAAAGTGACAGTAAAGCCATTTATAATATTACAAAAGATTTCTATTTTAAAAATATGTTGTCCTTTTGAACTTACTATTCATCAAAAAATCAGAGAGAAAAAAATGCATCTTGTTTTCCATAAAAATATTAAGCAGCACAATTGTCTTTAAAGGGTTAGTTCACCCAAAAATGAAAATTCTGTCATTAATTACTCACCCTCATGTCATTCCACACCTGTAAGACCTTCGTTCATCTTCAGAACACAAATTAAGATATTTTTGATAAAATCCGATGGCTCAGTGAGGCCTCCATTGACAGCAAGATAATTAACACTTTCAATGCCCAGAAAGGTACTAAAGACATATTTAAAACAGTTCATATGACTACAGTGGTTCAACCTTAATGTTATGAAGCAACGAGAATACTTTTTATGCGCCAAAAAAACAAAATAACGACTTTATTCAATAATATCTAGTGATGGGCGATTTAAAAACACTGCTTTATGAAGCTTTGAAGCTTTACGAATCTTTTGTTTTGAATCAGTGATTCAGAGTGTATCAAATTTCAGTTAACAGTGCTTCGTTACATCACAAGTGTTTTGAAACGTTTCGAAATTTCAATGGTCCACGTGACTGGCAGTTTGATACACGCTCTGAACCACTGATTCGAAACAAAAGATTCATAAAGCTTCGAAGCTTCATGAAGCAGTGTTTTGAAATCGACCATCACTAGATATTGTTGAATAATGTCATTATTTTGTTTTTTTGGCACACAAAAAGTATTCTCGTCACTTCATAACATTAAGGTTGAACCACTGTAGTCACATGAACTGTTTTAAATATGTCTTTAGCAGCTTTCTGGGCATTATCTTGCTGTCAGTGGAGGCCTCACTGAGCCAACGGATTTTATCAAAAATATCTTAATTTGTGTTCCGAAGATGAACGAAGGTCTTACGGGTGTGGTGAAAGCTGAAAGTTCAGCTTTGATCACAGAAATAAATTACATTTTAAAATATATTACAATAGAAAACAATTATTTTAAATTGTAATAAGAGACTTCTTTCAAAAAATCTTACCAACCCCAAACGGTAGTGTAGATCTTTTGAATGGCAGTGTAGATCTTCTGTATACATGGAATTCCTGAATGCATACTACACATTTTGTCAGATGTAGTAGGTCAAGTGTTGTCAAGTCAAGTCACCTTTATTTATATAGCGCTTTTTACAATGCAGATTACAGTGATAACAGGAAAATAATGCAACAACGTTGTTTGGCTGTAAAGCAGCTTTAGAAGAAAATAGTGTCATTGTCCAGACTCATTTCATTGGACTGTTTAGATGTTTTTACACAAAACAAAATAACTAAAAAAAACTAATAATTTGTATTTCTGAGATATATGGAATTAAGCATGCATGGAATTAGGTCATTTGATTATTTAACTTGCTACTATTTCAAATGTTTATCATTGCATAAAATGTACTATTTTACTATCTTCGTTGACAGTATTCAGTGCATACTTTATAATAATGTTACGTTTTAAAGGTGCAGTATGTAGGCTTTTTGTCCGCTAGAGATCGCTAGTGGCCTATTCAAAACAAAGGCGTAGCTTGATGACGCCAAGTTTGAGCGTGGAATCTTGGGACATGTGGTCTTCACCTCAACAGACGGTGCAAAAGAATAGGGATAGGACTCGGAAGAAATCATGTTCATGGATGAGATTGTTAACGTTATTGTAGTATGAAGCAGAGTAGGACCGAGTGTTGTGGGAGCTGAACGAGGCCGTTGGAGCGATTGCGCAACACACACCTCACATGCAGCGGAACTTTTATTATGCCACAGTCGCCGGCGCTGCTTCCGCTTTTCCGGTCATGAGTATGAGGCAACGCAGCTCAGTTTATCATATCTGATACATTTAAGAGTGTTGAAAATGATGTTATAACGTTACTCTGTGTGTTCGCTCGGTGGCTGCTGTGAGATACTTGTTTGAGACACACTGCAGGAAGCTAGATCGATTTTTTGCTGGATGGCTTGTGTTGATTAATGGCATGCAATTCATTTTAAAACGTATTGTATGATGGAGAAAATGCTGTATTACTGTTACTAAAAATAAAGCTGCATCCGATTATGCTATGTTAGCCACTTGACAAAATAGTGTTTTTCTATGAGGCATGGTAAAGCATGGTACTCACAAAAAAATCAAGAAATTTAGATTTAAACAATAAGACTAAACGTGTTGAGCTATATAACAACAATTCGTTTTCTGTCTATAAATATATCAAAACAGTTGTTCCCTTGTCTATTAAGATGTGTAATATATTAAAGCGTCTTTGGTGTTTCCATGATTTCTACAAAATAAAACCGGAAACCGAGGCAGACCGAGGGTTAATGCGGGTATGACGCAATTGACAGGCAACTCCTCACACGTCCCGGAGCCTTGGTTAAAATTGCAATTTTCTCACGATTTACAAATAGTTGGAAACATTTGGGATATTGTAAGTACTCAAGTGAACAAAATATATAACACTGGCCTAGTGGTTTTTGGATATTTTACTGCAACAATCTTACATATTGCACCTTTAAGTGTAGTGCACCTTTGTCCATATAAATGCTGTTTCTTCCACTGATGATCATTACATCAGCCTCTTACCTTATATACTGCACCTTCTCAATCAAACGTTAATGTAATATCTAAAATAATAGTCTAAACACAAAACAGTACTTTAGTAATTGATTTTATATGATATCTTTAAAGCACATCTCCTCCATATTGTACAGGCTGCTTTGTGAATCTGTTGTTGAGTCACCAGGCAGGCAAAGAGTCGTAAAGATTGAACTCCGCAGGAGGCAGATGCATGTCTGGACATCAGGCGCTGCTGTCAGACCTGACCTCTGTAGGGTTGTCACTCTGAGAGGCCGCTCGGGGGCTTAATTCACACGGGTACAAGGCTCTCTGGAGCTCTGCCATCACCACCGGTATCTCCTGTTTCTCCCATTGACCCTAAGAGAAAAGACTTACAATTGAGCGTTAATATGTAAAGATATCCTAATTTTATTTCAACCTGAGGTGACATCATTTTCTCATTAGGCATGTTTACATACACTAATTTCTTACAATTCGAATTAATCCAATCCAATTTTTAAGGTATGTTTATATAAACCTTGAAAATGCCATGTTCAAAAACTGGAGAAAGCCAATGCTAGATAATGTTACTGAAGCTATCGACAACATAAGATGTTGTTTGAATCCTTGTTCAAATGTATGCATTTGTTTTACAAGTTTTTACAGATTTAACTTGAAACTGTTGGTATATATGCATGGTCGTAACTTCACACAGCTCCGGAATACCCTCCATTGGAAATGAATGACTTCCAGTTTGTCTGAGATAGTGAAAAAGTGGGTTAAATGTTGTGCTTACAGGAAAGAGCTTAGCTGTGGATTGGTTGCAGTGCATTGAGATGGGGGAAGTGATGTAGAGGGAGTTCAGCACCTCCCCGCTGAAGCCGTCCCAGGTTAGTGAGGAAAATTGGTCTTCCACAGTAGTCTGAGGACAACTGCAACTCTCACGTCCTTGAAACCTACAAAGATGACAATATAACAACACTTGATAGACCTTTTTTATTTTAATATCCACCCCGAAAACATATCAAGAAGTAGCAATTTTGTTCCATAGCCACAAAACCACTTTTACAATTCTTCTGATTCCACTACAATGTTGCAAAATTGCTTTTTTTAAAGCTGGAAAAATGCAATTTGCCAGCACAAAATGGATGAATACAAATGTCATCACCTTCTCTTTGTTTATGCATTGCTGAAGAAAACCCATTTCTGTTTTTCTGTCTGAATTCGTACAGGAATTGAAAGCATTCCTCTTGTCCTCAGGCAATTAGTCTCGAAGCAAAACATTAGTTTCAGGTAGGCTGTTTTTTGTTGTTGTAGTCTGACTGGGTCAGAATGGTGTGACACATCAACAGCAATGTTGATATTTTCAAGGTTTTCTTCTCATTCTGAAGTAATGACTGTCTGGGATGTGTTAGACATCATACAGGAAGGTCATGTTTGATGTTTTTAATGGTTTAGTGTAGTTTGAGTGGATGTTTTGTGGACTTGTGGTTTACCTGTTGATGAGACTGAAGTATTTTTGCAGGTAATCTGTGTCCACGTGGCTCTTGCACAACTCCAGCTGTGTACGGGGGTAATAATGGACGTAATTGACACACATCTCTTCCATGATCCCAAAACCACCCTGCGAAAGTGAGAAAGGAAAGACAATTGATGTAAGAAGTAGAATGTTTGTTTCTCTCACACAAAGCTCTTACATACAGTAACTTCAGAAGATTATGCTTTTTCTGTAATTTCGGAGATTGACAGGTTCAGTTCTCTTTCACTTATTCACCATTTCTCCTTTCGAAAAAGTCATACTTGTTTGGAATGACATTAGGCTAAGTAAATAATCATGAGTTCCATTTTGAGGTGAACTTCCTTTAAAGTTCCCCTATAATGCTTTTTTTTTTTTTGGATATTACCTTTTGTGTAGTGTGTAATAAAGCTGTTTGTGAATGTCAAAGGTCTGTAAAGTTTCAAAGATCAAAGTGAACGATAAATGGAGTTATTGTAGAGCAGAGTAGTCCAATCACAACAGACTGGGCAATCAGAGCAATCAAACCTTTTATGATATAATATAATATAAAATGTCTATTTTGCATATTTTAAATGTTTACTTGGCTGAAGTAACTTAAAATATAGTATTCAATATAACAAAATATTTTATTAAATAATTTGTTAAAACTGGCAAACTTGAATTATATTGTGCAGGATGATGAGAATCCTTCCATTCTGAGAGTTTTTGTCCTTGTTTGATTTCCAGCCAATCAATCTGTGATGTCTAGATCCTCCAAATTCTCATGAGAGAATGTACTTGAGCGCTCATGTCATTTTACATGTAAGCATTTGCTGTTGCTCAGACGTACCACGGTAACTTTGTTCCTGTCTTCAGTGTTATATGTGCACTTTGTGATGAGAGCATCGCCCTGTGGGGTAGACAAAAGCACAAAGCAGCAATCACACACGTTCAGATGGAGTTTAGCACTCAGCTATTTGTAGAACATGTTAGAATGACTGTCTCTTGGCAGGTTAGTATTAGATTGGCAGCCTCAGCAGTGTGTGTGGGTGCTCGTATTGACAGTCTAAATGCAGTAGATCTGTGCTTTTGTTGGTGGCTTGCTGGCTCCAGGCATTTCCTGTAATGTCTGCACTGCAGCGTCTCTCCTTCTCTCATCTAAATATGCCTCAGTTTTTACATGTGTGAAGAGCAACTTACTGGCAAAACAGTCACCATCTTCTTTAAAACACGGATAATCTGCACAAAAAAGAAAAGGTTACAAATGTTAGAATTTGATTGTTTTTTTGTTTTTTTAATATATGTATTTGAACCAAAAACGAATACATCACAATTTGTTAGCATAACATTTAAATTGTCTGTTTTATCAACTGCATAGCAGTGCTCTAAAAAAACAAACAAACAAAAAAAAAAAAACACACAAACCTAGCAACACCCTGGCAACAATCCACTACACCCTAGGATTTTGTCAGGTCAGTTTTTTTCTGCTAAAACAGTAGTGTAGTACTACGGTACTATAGTGCAGTTGTGTATTTTAAATAAATGTGTGTGTGTGTGTGTATATATATATATATATATATATATAATATATATACACACACACACACACACACATTCACTTTATTTCATTTAAAGATTTTTATTACAAGAGTGTGCGAGCATGAAAAATCTTGTGGGTGTGATGAACCTGTCAGCTGTTCAGGTATACTGCAGAGAAACGTGGGTAGTTGACATGTCTCAAGCAGTGAACAGTGTGCTGCAGTCAATGTGACATGCCACATGTCATCTGAAACTATTATAAACTGCATTCATATTAAATAAGAGACCAAAATAAACATTTTTACTTTTAAAAAGTATTTAAGCCAACTGCAAAAGAGCTTAAATTCAAAATAAATTTGTTAAGTTAAATATACACTTTCACTAAATCAGGGATTCCCAAAATCTTTTTGTCAGCCGCACCCCATTGACCTAAAATATTAGCTTTAAGTCCCCCTAAGATTTTAAGTCAATACTTAAAGGGGAGGTATAATGCTATTTCATGTATTCTGACTTATTTACACTGTTAAAGAGTTGGATTCTCATGCTGAACATTCTCTTCCAAATCCTTACAGGATTCAGACTTCTTTTTTCGAGTATCGGCCTGAGTGATGTTAACAAGGGCGGAATTCCTTGTACGGGCACTTCTCCCAGAAGGACGCGCGCACACGTGGACCTGAGCGAGAGTGCAAGAGCACGCTTGTCAACGCTCGTTTGGGTTTACGGAAGTCGTCGGCAGCGCTGCACAGGTCACAGGACTTCACGAAATCAACAATGTCACCAAAGAAGTGTGTTTTTGGTTGTGAGGGAAAGATAACCTTGCTTCCTAAAGAACCCAGCGTTCAGTGGAGCTGAGAGATTTGTTCTCACGCATTACATTGATGCTCTCTCGATATTTGTTATTAAAATAACCATGGAAACTGATAGTTTGGAGGTCTCCTACAATATGTATACAAGGTCAGAAAAACACTTTAATTTTCTCATTGCAAAATTAGCTCTTTTCCCACAGTGTCTGAAACGGTTTGATCAAGAACTCTCTAAACCCCTCCTTTCAGAGAACCTGATTGGTCAGATTGCTCAGTCTGTTGTAAAGTTGTCAAAAGTACCGACTTCGGTACCACGTCAGTACTGAAATTTTAAAAATGTGACGCTTTGAGCGCAGTCACAGACATATACGATGAGCACATCAACACAATGGCCAATCAGAGGTGTTTACAAATCCGCTCAAACCATCACATTTTTAAAATTGGTACTGAAGTTGGTACTTTTGACAACCCTAGTCTGTTGTGGTTGGTCTACTCTGCTCTGATTGGTTAGATGGCTCAGTCTTTTGTGATTGGTCGTCTGCTTACAGAGCACATTAGAAACCAAACAACCATTACAAACCTGCGTAGGTTCATTTTCAGGTGGTTCAGAATCACTTCTTTCTTTTAAGAGACAATATTTATCATGTCCTTTGATTTTTAAAAATTTGCAGACCTTTTACATTCACAAACGGCTATATTACACACTACATGAAAGGTAATATTCAAAAAAGCATAACAGGGGCACTTTAACAACACATTTGCATGTTTACGGTTGTCTGGTGTTGGTTAATGGTCACATGACATGCAGATAAACAAATAAAATATTTACTTTTTTAGCAAGTGTTTTATTTTGTTTTTATTTTAAAATGATTTTAATTTGACTTTTTTTTATTTAATGAATTATTAGATTTTCATCAAATCACAAACCCTCTGCAGTTTCCTCATGAACGGTTAGCTGGGTGTGGTCTCTGTGTAAGTGGTTGAAGGGGATTGGTTAAAAAATAAGAGGACTTGGTGATGTCAGCAGAAAAGGAAAGTTGTTTTAGAGTTATTACATTGATAAAATATTATGGAAAAACTTTTTATTTGGAATAATATGCACTCATGAATCATGCACAGGAAAATGTGTTAAGTGAAAAGATAAACGTATTTGTCTATATTTAAACTTGGTAATACCTGGTAATGAGTGCTGAAGTGTTTGTCCTCCTGTACCACCTCCACCTCTCTCCCTCCTCGCACCAGGACGGTTCTCACCCCGAGGCCGGCCAGATGAGTGTGTAGCTGGGATGCAAAGATGTGTATACCCCCTACAGGAAGAGCCTGGAGGACAGAAAATGGAGATTTAATAATTAATATGTCAACTATATTTTACATTTTATGAAGAAAATGTAAGTGTTTTTAATGTCAGAGCATTGCTGGGGTGTTGCTAGGGTGTTCTGAGTGGTTGCTTTTTGCTATAATAGCAACTTAATCTCAACAAGCCACATGATTTGAACATTCATGATATTAGCCCAAACAGAGGAATTACTTTTAAGTAAGAGTTTTCTTATTTAACAATGTTTTGTTTTTCACAATATTTCTTTTGTTGATGAGCTTTTGCCACTGTGGGTTGACTTTTATTACTTTTATTGGAGTGTTTTTCTTTTTTAGTGGAGAGTCTCTTGTGAGTGCATAATTTGTTAAAAATTGGCCTTAATCTGTTTTCAGGAAGCCACCCAATGTGTTTTAATTGAATTCAAAGCCTGAATGCAGTTACAACTGTATGCTCTAGATTTATCTTCAAGTCAGAATGTAGCAGCTTTGGTTGAATCTTGAATTTATCCGGCTGGCTTGAGTGAAGTGCAATATTTAGGAGCGTTTGTGAGAAGCTGGGACCGTCTGTGTGCACTTGTCGGTGCAGTAGCCAGTCAGCTGGAAAGAGCGCTGGCGGGGAGGAATGGCCATGACAGGAGTGTAGACTAGCCCGAGCTCCATGATGCCTGCGTCAAACCTCCTCAGAGATGGAGTGTACCATAAACGAATGCCTGAGGAGTCCCTGCGTCCTGTAACAAACACACACAAAAGTAGACTGGAGAAATCAAGCTGTTGAGGAGTTTAGAAGAAAGATATATATTAGCATACTATAGTATTAGCATACTAGCATGCTATTCTTACTATTGCTGCAGTATACATTTGTGAACAGTATTTAAATTAGGTATTTCTTTTACTATAGCTATTTTTTAGAAAATAAACAAAACACTGGGTCTCATTCACTAATAATTGTGCTGGTTATTCATACATTTTTCTAACTCTTGTACTATCGACCACTTTATTACGTACACCTGTTCAACTGTTCGTTAACACAGATACCAAATCAGCCAATCACATGACAGCAACTCAATACATTTAGGCATGTAGACATGGTCAAAACTATCTGCTGAAGTTCAAACTGAGCATCAGAATGGGGAAGAAAGGTGATTTAAGTGACTTTGAACGTGGCATGGTTGCCAGACAGGATGGTCTGAGTATTTCAGAAACCGCTGTTCTACTGCAGATCCATCTCTAGGCCTTACAGAGAATGGAAATATCCAGTGAGCTGCAGTTCTGTGGGTGAAAATGCATTGTTGATGCCAGAGGTCAGAGAAGAATGGTTCAAGCTGATAGAAAGGCAACAGCAGCTCAAATAACCACTCATTACAACCGAGGTCTGCAGAAGAGGATCTCTGAACGCACAACACGTCGAACCTTGAAGCAGATGGGCTGCTGCAGCAGAAGATACACCGAGTGCCAATCCTGTCAGCTAAGAACAGGAAACGGAGGCTACAATTCACAAAGACTTACCAAAATTGGACAATAGAAGATTGCAAAAACATTGCTGGTCTGACGAGTCTCGATTTCTGCTGTGACATTCAGATGGTAGGGGCAGAATTTGGTGTACAAAACATGAAAGTATGGATCTATCCTGCCTTATAGTGCAGAATACTGTATCCCATAATGCTATGCACATTTGGACTGGCAAAGATGTTTTTATACAAAACGATAACATGAAATAAGTGTTTTTTATTTTGATAATGATAACTAGACACAATATAATGAGGCCATGTGACAATGTAGTATACTACAGTTTGAAATAATTTTATAACGTCAAATAATTTACCCATATTTTTAATAGCAACCAGTATAAAGTGTATACTGAGCAGTATAATGCAGCATTCTGAGCAGAGTCATAAACAACTGGTCTGAAGTATTTCACATGGTTTGTGTGCCTGTTGCATACCTGATATAAGGAGAGGGTTGTGGTAATGAACTTCAAGACGAAGAAACCTAGAAGAACCTTCTCCTCCCAGAGGCGAACCAGCATCATTAGGGTAGTAGAATGGCTGTGCGTACAGACACAGAAGTTTTATGAACTTTAATAAGATTGATCATGGTGCAGTGTAGCTTCTGATTTATGCTTTGCAGGCTAAAAGATATTTGAGCCAATACACAAGAAGCTTATGCCAACTTCGGCTCAGTCAGAGCCAGAAAAGTCCTGTAGATCCATGACAGTTCACAATATTGTTTTAGACTTATGAGAGATTGCAAAGTCGAAACCTAAATCCTTATCTGTTTTAAAACTCGTGTGTGAAAAACCGCTTTACATAACCGTCATCCTTCCACCTCCAGTTTCTCGCCCCATTCTCTATCACACTCTCCTGGCTCTCACCCACTCCCCCTCCTTCTCTCACAAGGCATTAAAACACATTTAAAAATGAAATAATGAAAAAAATAAAAGGCAAACTGCAATCTACTGAAGAAAATATCTAAATTTTGCTACATAATCTCATCTCTCCAGCTTGAGATTGGCAGCTAGCAGAACACATGATTTGTGTTTGTTTTACTCCCATGTAATCTCATTGCAGGCCTGTCTCTCTCTCTCTCTCTCTATCTCTCCAAGCTCGGCATCGGTCCTTGGCACCATAACTGATTTATCAGGACGCCTCTGCTTTCAGATTGGCTCACAGCTCTGCTCAAAACCATGACTGGCACCTACCTTAAGTGGGCGAATTGGCGCAGAAAAAGCCCATCTGTATGTGTGACTCCTAAAGATGCTCATAATCATATGTTCTGTTTTTAGCTTGCAAACTTAGCACTAAAGAGGGAGAAACTGATGTAGAAAAAGTCACCTCTATCGATATGCTTAATGATGAAACATTGCGAAAGCATACAGTCAAAGAGGATAACCATGAAAGTAGTCATTTGTGACAAGAGAATATGCAGATAAGTGAATTATGTCAGAGCTACAGCAGAGGGGAAGACCTTAATTTTACTCTTTTCCTCACATTAAAGCTATCATATGGCTTCAGGAGACAACGCAGATGTGTAATTTGCACCACTTTTATGGTCATTTTAATTTTATTGTAATTTTGTCTTCTTTTTTTTTAGCTTGACAATCACTACTTGTCGCATGGGAAAACAGCAGTGTGAACATAATATCTCTCTTTTTTTGTGTGTTCCACAGAAGTAGGCCTTAGAGGTTTTGAATGACATGGTGAGTTAATGATAAAATTTTTTATTTTTGAGTGAACTGTCACTTTAATTATATACTATGCAAATCCTGTATGCAGTAGCTTGTGTACCTCCGCTCCCATGGCCCAGGCAGCTAGAACATGTCGGCAGTAATTGAGTTTGCGGGGCTTCATCTTTGAATCGCAGGAGCCGCTGTATTGAGGTACGGTGTCCATCTGAGGGGAACATTCGAACACTTCGATGTGATGGACAATGGCTTCATTACCAGGAGTGATTACAGACTCATACTGCAAAAAAGATGAAGAGATATAAATTGCAGAAAACCAGTTTATTTGATTAAGGAGGGGGGAAAATAAGTAAGAAAAAAATCACTGAGTGTGCAATAAAACCAACTAAATCTAATGGCAGTTTGTAATTGTTTTATGTTTTGGTGGCTAATTATATGGATTTGTATGATCTAATTTGTACGTTTTCATATGATTCAGGGCACGTTAACATGACAGCGATGTACTAAAAATGGAAAAGTACAGACGACAACGTTGTCAAAACAATCCATGCTAACACAGATCTGAAAAAAATATTTAAAATGTTGTATTATTCAGGCCAGGCCAGTAGTAGGCAAATTCACTTTGTGAAGAAAAACTATGCGCCTATATACCGAACGCGTAATACGCATGCGCATGATGTCACGGTTTTCACAAATTCGTTTTTGTAGTTTACAGCAATGACGTTATCGTTTTCAAATACTTGCACTTTGAAACCCGTTTTCAAAATTTAGCTTTTTCAGACCCCCAAAACGCTGTTGCATGTAAATGAACGTCCAAAACGCATACGTTTTCCGTTTTTATTTGAAATGGTGTTGTGTAAACAGCCCAGAGACGGGGGAGATCTCATGCCTGAGATCTCATGCTTGATTTTTCAAATAATCGTACATTTTGTATGATTCACATTGTACAAATTCACACAAAATCACCACCTCGTAACATTCCCGTGAGATCAGGTTAAATAACAGGAGAAATTTAGTTGCTCACCGGAAAAAAAATGAAGACAGCGTAAAATAACACAGATCTCAAAATGGACGTGCTTTTAAAAGTTGACATTTCTGAATTAAAAACGAAGTGCTCATTTGAAATTCACAGAAAAGACGTGAGACCTGCTGCAATGGTCAAAAATTATGAATGATGGAATATAGTATGAATGTATACTGTGTTGCCCACTATTTTCAATGGGAAAGTAGGCCTAGGTAAAGCCTGCTTGAAAAGCCGTTAAATGTCACTAGATGATGTCAATTATCGGTACTTTACATCGGTTTTCTCTACTAATTTAGCACGGACAACAGAACAAGTATGATATAGTGACTGACTACATATTAACCAGCAGTTCAAAAAGCCACTAGATTTATTGCTAAATACTTTTTGAAAGGGAAAAAAAAAGTCATTAAAGGGGTCTGAGAAGTCGCTACGTTGGCAATACTGAATGTATGTATTATGAATGGAATTCGGATATGCTACATTCGTCATATTGTCATTGTCATATGACCTACAAGCATAAAAGCATTGCTTCACTGCCATTCACAAATCCTTTCCCATGGCCTCATGGGATAGTAAAGTGTCTATCAAATGCACACTCCAGAATCTCAACTTAAGCTAATTTTTCACCTACTGTTTTTGATTGCTTTGAATTTGGACATACTATTCTTGGCGTACTATTATTTTGCATACATAGTCATTCTTCAGCATGATGTCTCTCATTTTTAAGTAAATAAAGAAAAGTTATACGTAAATGGCCCCACAAGGGTTTGTTCAAATCCTAAACTCTAAGTACAGTATGATTAATAGCAATACTGATAATTGCCTTAGCAAACTTCATAATTATATTCAGATTGAGTTTACATCACCCCCAAATTTACAAAAGTATTTGACTAAAGAGCATTATAATTGGTCAAATTAGCTCCAAGAGTTTCAAGTTACCATGACAATGTGGTTCTTGGGCATATTAGGCGGGAGCTGATAGATGTGGCACCAGTAAGTGGTCTCCTGTGTGGGGATGATGACATCAGGGGCCAGGACCTCCAGGGTGTGGGCATCTCTCGGGAGAGCAGGGGACGGAGTGTCTGGACGCAGAAGCAGAACTCGCTGGATGCCAGGCTGGAGACGCGATATGTTGAGCTCATGCAAAGATAGGATCGGTTGCTCCAGCATGGCGTAGATTATGTGGACCGTGCCTTCCTGGAAATAAGGATTTCTGTCGTTATTTTTGTTATCATTTAATCACCCTTAGGTTTTTCCAGACCCATATGACTAAGATGTTAGACTGAATGTTGACAATGTTCATTCTATGAAAAAGAGCAGCACGAACATTTTTCAAAATATCTTGTTTTGTATTTCATGGAAGAACGAAAGTCACATGGGTTTGGAATAACATGAGGGTGAGTAAATTAAGACGAGGTCTTTAAAAACCCATCTCCCTCTCCCAAACCCTAATACTTAAGGAGACAGAACTTTTTTTAATGAAGCTAAAAAATTATTTTCTGACCCAATATAGACCTCCCATGGTAGTGCCATATTTAATTTTTGACAGGAATGAAAATGAGGCTGTGAGGGATCGAATACAGTGTGTTGAATGGATTGTACTGTTGTTTAACATACTGATCTGACCAAACGTCTTTCTGAAGAGAAAAAAAAAACTTTCAGTAGACATAAACTTCATAAAACAGTTTTGAAAGTTGCAAGTTGTAAAATTACATTATCTATAGGACCTTTATACAGTGCATGCCAATGGCTTTAAGTCTATCCCTCACAGACCCGTTTTCACCCATGTTATATGGCGTCTAACCTGACTAAGGACTATAGAGTGCAACAGTGCCCGCCTCCTTTTTCAGCAGCGCTGGTTCTAGAAGTATTTTTTTCTATTCTTTTTTCCCTTAGGGATTTTTAAAAAGTCTCCATTACTATATTATAAGCCATAACCAATCCAATCTGCTACAAGGTGAATCATAACATTACAAACTTTGATTTGAAGCACTGCAAACAGCATAATTGAATCAAAAACAATGGAGAAATATAGAACTTCTCATGTACAAATGTTGATCATATATATATATATATATATATATAGCCTACATTTAAATATTTTGAGAGTTTAGAGAGATCGACTCGATTACATAATTCGCAGTGCTTCATGGGAGTGGGCGGAGCTAAAGTTATTTTGGCAGGTGTTGCTTTTTTCAACTCTGATTGGTGTGATTTTTGCACAGCATCATGGGTAATGTAGTTTTTCACTAATTCTGCTGTTAAATACGATTATTTTGAAAAAAAATAAGCTGAAATAACATGGGCTGATGGCTTCAACAGAAGCAAATACCATGGATTAACAACCTCGTAGCTCACAATAGGTCTGTCTTTAAAGGTTTAAAAGTTATTGTTCAAAATTTCCCTATGGGGAAATGAATGCAGTTTTTACTTCAGGAACCTGACTGTTGCACTCTGTTATCATTCAAATGTATCTTTGTCCTACCTCAACCCCCTCTATCTGCTATTCTACTTTTAGATGTTTAGTAACGTGCCTCTATGATGTAGTCGTGTGGGTCGCAGGTGCTGAATGGTCTTTTGAAGAGCAGGAAGAAGCCTTCACTGGACTGATGAGTCTCCAGCAGCTGATAGTCCTGTTGAGTGTCCAACATCACTCTGCCTTCATTATCACTCCATGCATCCTAAGTATATTAAATTCAATCATAAAAACATTAAATTTGTTTCTCTATTTGAGGTCAGTAAGTTAATGTTTTAGAAATAATTCTCTTATGCTCACCTAGGCTGAAATTTATTTGATTTATTTGAAATACAGTAACATTGTAAAATATTATTAAAAATTAAAATAACTATTTTTCATTTGAATATATTGTAAAATGTAATTTATTCCTGTGATCAAAGCTGAATTTTCAGCATCATTACTCCAGTCTTCACTGTCACATGATCATTCAGAAATCTTTCTAATATGCTGAATAAATCAACATCATACTTTTATTGCAGACTCAAGGTCCAAATGTAAAACAAACAAACAGATAAAAACATTAAAGAAAAAATAAAGTTGTATACATTTCTTGAAAAAAAAAAAAAAAAAATCTTTTGAACGGTAGTGTATATGTAATTAATATATAAACTACCCAACACAGTCTCCTGAGAAAACGAAAATGTATGATTTTTGTATGATTTGTATGATTTGTACGAAAATGTATGATTTTTAGAAAAAAAAATTTCCACCAATTTGCCAAAATGTAAAACAGTTGCTAATTGCCATGAGAATGTGTTAATACCATCATAAAACATTTGTATAAATACATTATACATATTTTACGATGGTTTTATGTTACTTATAATTGATCTTGAGAGTATCCATTTTTACAAATAAACTTTTCAGAAATTGCTGCAAAACTACAATGTTTTGATCTGTTGTCTGTAACATTTCTCCTTGACATACGCTGAGGGAGGCAGGGCGAGCGGCTGGCCATACAACATTTATTCAAAACGGACAGAAATGTGTATCCAAAGGCAAAATAATGAAATAAATCATGCATAATGAATGAAGAGGGGGCCTTGACACACGCATGACCTTCTACTTTCAACCACTTTATTTGGGGTGCGGCAGCCAAAACCCAGATGTGAGCTGTTCAGCTCAATGTTAGAAAGAATTATTGTGTGTGGGTGTCTGCTGTAGCCAGGCAATCATAACAAGATCTATAAAGCAAGACTCTTCAGACTCAAGAGCAATGGAGAGAGGTTGCTTTGACAGAGAGGTTAGAAATTCTTCATTAGTTGTTCATTATTCAACAACAAAAAAGTTGAGAACAGTCTCTTAAAGGGATTTACTTCTGTCATTATTTATGTTGTTCCAAACCTCTGTTTCTTCTGTGGAACAAAGATTATGTTTTTTTAAATGTCTTAGTATTTTTTGTCCATACACCCTATTAATTCCTAAATAAATTTTATTTTTCTTATTGTTAGGTACATTTTAATTACCTGAAGAACCTTTATCCACTATAAAGAACCTTTTGTGCTATGGAAAGGTTCCATGAATATTAAAGGTGAAAAAATGATGAAAAAATTCATCAATGCCAATAAAGAACCTTTATTTTTAAGAGTGTATACATTGCAAGTCAATGGGGTCTAAAACAACAGTGGACAAAAGCAGTTGAAACATTCATCAAAATATCTTTTTTTGTGCTCCACAGAAGAAAGAAAGTCATACAGGTTTTGAATGAAATGGTAGGGTGAGTAAATGATGACAAAAACTTTAATTTGTGAGTGAACTATCCCTTTACCAAAAAAAGAAAAACACTTATATTGACAGGATTCTGCATTATGTTGCATCATTTTTCTGCTCATCATGCATTTTATAAAAGCACATAATCCTTCACTATCCCTGGAGCACATTTGCAACACCATAGAGCAAAAACCATCAAAAAAGCGAATAAATTATTCTTACCCCAAAATAGGATTTGTGACCGTCATCCCACAGAAGGACCAAGTCGGCATTCGTTGGCTCTCCCCGATCGGACATGCCCAGTAAAATGCCGTGGTGTAGCTCTTTGACTTTCACCTCTAGATAGACCTCCTGGGTGGGATAGCTGATGTTCCAGGAAAGCTCCAGCTGGCCTGAGGGGTCTAAGGGGATGTGGTAGGCCAGGGTGGGTCTGGAGTGGACCGCAGGAGCCTGGTAGGATGCCACCAAGAGCACCACCACAGTGGCCAAAACGGTGAGGTACATGAGGGTGACGTCTTGCAACCGCAGGTCTTTGTTGAGAAGACGCATTATCTATGTTGTCTTCTACTTGAAGGCCCTTTCTGTTGTTCTTTTGGATGATTTTCTTGGTTATTGTCGAAGTCGTCAAAAACCTCACTTTTGATCGCACTGATATAGTATTTACTCCTTATGCTGTCGTCTTTTGAGAACTCCCAAGTCCATTTTTCTTCTGTTGACTTCCTAGATCTCCTTTCAGATTTATTTCTCAGTTGGTAGGTGTCCACTGTTCCTCGTGTTGGTCCACTTCTGCAGAATGTTGGCTGTGGACTCTCTCTGGCTTTTAAGAGCACGACCCTGTGACAGCCTCTACTTTATCCTGACTAATTCTATTAGCTGGGTTAACGAAAATTCAATTGTTTATTTTGCCCTCTGGTCAAACTTTTTTTCCCCAACATCTGCTTGTTGTGAGCAAGAAAAGCAGATTTCTGCAATGCTGTCTTTTTTCTTTGATATAGATGTGAAATTTATTATGAAAAATATTTTACGTCTAAGACAGTTTGTGATGTTAGAGCATAATAGATTATACACATGTGAAAATTGCATTTAATTGTTTTGTATTTGTCTGTTACTGTGTTTTATTGGCTAAATTGTCTTCAACCGTCATGTCCTGTATGCTTTCAGAGGATCCAGGGTCATTTTAATGGAAAAAATAAAAATAAAAAGTATTGAGTACTTGATACTTGGAGTATTGAATAAAAACAATTGAGGTATCACATTAATATTTAATGACTTTTATTAATTTTATGAAAACTGATTTAAACAACATTTCAACTTGAAAATACACTCCAAATATCTATGAAAATGGTATATTACTGTTTGGATTAAAAAGAAAAGAAAAATTATAAATACAGTGAATTTTCAGATGCAAAAAAATATATATTTTAATTTAAATTGTTTATTTTAATAATTATTTTAATTATGGTTATTATTATTATTACAGATACATATCAAAGGCTGCACATTAGAGAGCATAAATGTAAAGTTATTACAATTAATGGAAACAAAAACACTACTTATGCTCTAAATTAGGTCCTTGGAGGGCCACTGCACCTAAGAGTTTTGCTCAAACCCTGTTCAAACTCTCCTACCTGTGATTTTCTAGTGATCCTGAAGACCTTGATTAGCTTGCTCTGGTGTTTTTGATCAGGATTGGAGCTAAACTCTGCAGGGCATTGGCCCTCCAGGGCAAGATTTGTGGAACTCTGCTATAAATGAATGTGTTGTTTGCTGCCCTTGTCAGCAATGCTCCATCACTCTGGTACAGAGATAGAGACTCTGGGTATGTTTACACAACAAAGATGTACTAAAAACTGAGAAGTTTTACCATTGTGTTTTTTATGTATAGACAACAACATTGTTAAAATGATCCCCATTTACCGATCTGCGAAAACGACTAAATACGATAATCGTATCGTTTTCGAACACTTGCAGTCATTTTCAGGCCCCCAAAATGCAGTTAATCTAAATGAAAGGCAAAAATGCATAAAACGTTTTCCGTATCTAGTTGAAAACAGTGTTGTTTAAATGGCCCCTTAGTTATTCGGTATCCATCTGCTTAATATTACTCTTAATATTACTTCTTCATTACTCACCTGCATAACTGCTCTGCTAAAATACCTTTTTTGGGTTAAATTTACTATGTCTGAGTCTGGTATTCCCTGACAGGTTCACAGCCCACCTGTATTTATTACAGAATTTTTAATTATATATATATATATATATATATATATATATATATATATATATATATATATATATATATAAATTATTATATATTTATATTTATATATATATATATTTAAATACAAAAATATACATGCATGTATATATTTTATATTTACATTTAAAACATTTTTATAGTATTTCATATAGTTGTATTTTTGTTTATTATTATTTTATTATTATAATACACATTTTTTTATACATTTGTATATATTTCTTAAGAATTAAGTATAGATATTCATTATATATTACAGTATACTATTGTTGTACAGAATCATGTACTATCATACAGTATACTATAATAACAGCATAAGTATATTGGTATAACTGTGACATGGTTTACGTTGTGAGCTTTATGTTTGCACAATATTTTACAGCATGTGTGACAGACGTGTCCCGCTGTTTGCTTGGAGAAAGACTAGTTCTAATGGCAAAGCTCTTGGAAGATGCCACCTGTGTCTTCATCCTTTCATTGGTTTTCAAGAAATTAAAAGATACTGAGATGAAACGCTTGCAATAGTAACCTCCTTAATGCACATGCTCAAATGCCCTGGAGCCATAGGGGCAGGGTGCAGCTGCTGCCAATTGTATCGTCTCAATCAAGAAACATGGATACCTTGTTTGAAGACTAAAGGTTATTTAGGTCCCTGTGGCAATGGCGGGAGGCAGTGTGAATGTGGGAGGGGCGAGACAGGAACAGATGCCGGTCTGATTCGCTAATGAAATGAAGTTGCGGGACCAGAGGGGCATTTCTGTGCCCTAGAGACATGACTGTTCCATGAGCTGGAGCAACAGATCATCAGGCCTATGACACGCTAAACCTGGGGCACGTTCAAGCTCAAACCGTTGCGCGTTTTGCTATGGTTTCCAGGTTGAACGACATGTTTCCTGGAAGTGTTGTGCAACGGGGATATGTTTTCTCTTGTTTGGTGGGTGAGTCAAAAATGTCCGCCCAATCAGTAGCAACACATATATAAACCACGCAGTATTAAAGAGACCGCTCGCACAATGGGTCCAAGTAAAGTCGTTTACAAATGTGTCCACTGCATCTCAGTATAAGCAACAATTGAAGATATTAGAAGACATGTTTGTCGTAAGAGTTTTATAGTAAAAATATAGCATATCAATTCTTCAAAAAGAACAAAGAATGGCCTTCTCAGCTGCCATAGTTGCAACTCTTACGTCATCAGAACAGGGTGTTCAACGCACCACCGTTTCCGTTTAAAAAATGTTTTGCTACGTTTTGTCAGGGCTCAACGCAGCCCTGGCCTGGACTCTGGACTCCTGTGGCAAAAAAAAAAAAGATAATTTTTAAAAAATATTTTCTGCAGGAAATATGAGTGTTGTGAGTGCTTGCCAGGCTGGGGCTCTGTGGTTACTAAAGTGTTTGTTTTTTATTTTTATTTGATTTTTTCGTTGCTGTGTTGCATTGCTATTTGGGTTTAGTGTTGTGGGTTGTTGCTAGGGTGTTATGGGTGAATTATAGAATTGCTTACTGGCTCGAATCGAAATAGAGAAAGGAAGGAGAAAGAACAAATAAATGAGAAAGAGAAATTAAGACTGAGAAAGTGCAGGTGGCTCTAGAGGACACGACTCCGATGGTCCCAAGTCTGATGGTCCTGGAGGATCCGAATCCATTGGTCCCAATCCAGTGGTCCAGGAGGACCTGACTCTGGTGGTCCCTGAGCTCCCTGTCACAGCCACGGAGGCCATCCCTGAGCAGACCGCTCTTCCGGTCTGTCCTGTCCAAGTCTGGTACACCTGGAGGTCCTGAGTCCGGTGGTCCCAAATCCAGTGGCCCTGAAGGACACGACTCCGATGTTCCCAAGTCTGCCTGGTCCTGGAGGTCCCGATTTTGGTGGTCCCTGAGCTCCCTGTCAGGGAGGCCCTCTTCCTGTATGTTGCCGCTGTTATGTGTGTCTGGGCCGCACACACCTTCTTGTTGGCTACCTCGGCTTCAGTCTCTCATGAAAAATGCTCTGTCAGTCATGGTAATGGAGCCTTTTCCCTTCATCCAAACCTGATAATTTGTTGTCCCTGAATTTTTTTTTTTTTTTTTTTGAAGGAAATACCAGGGAGAAAATAAATAGGATAAATACCAAAATGTCCTTAAAATGATATTGACATCTAGCAGTAGTAGTAGTAGTAGTAGTTTATTATCATTTCAAAACATGCGGTGCATTACAATAGCAATAACAATAGTGAACCTGTATGTAATGTGTCTAGGTCTTATTTTGTTTTTGTTTTATTTATTATAAACTGGTCATGTTGGTTTGTGGCATCTGCCGAGCAACAGATGAAAGTGCTGCAGAGTTTGATGGCATAGCCATTGATGCCAACAGTTAATGATAAGGGAGGCGTTGTCCACTCTTTTTAAAAGTTAAAGATCCGAGCTATGATTATACGGTTAGTTGCATTTTACCATTCACATTCAGCATTGGTTTTTTCACCCTCCTGTTAGGATAAGAACAGACCTGCAGCCCATTTTTAGGTCATGACCCTTCAGTTTTAGTGTATATTTTGCATGTCACACACATGAATGTAACAAAGAGGGGGGATGAACGCATGCAGACACACCACTGAGGAGTCAGAGTGCCTGGGGCTCAAACTGACATTATCCAGTTTAGAATAGTCAGTCAGACAGCATTACCTCAAGCACACTAAGCACACATAGAGGGCTGTTTGCTTGTGTCTCAGGAGAGACGTATCAGACACAGGGTGTAAGGAGAGGTGAAGGGTAGGGAACAGCTCTGGTCCTGTCACATTCTTTCAGGTCATGTATAATGCACAGCCTTACTCTATAATAGAGCTAAATATGTGGCAGTTTAATAATTAATGCAATAAAAAAGTACTTTTAATTTGTAAAACTTTCTTTTCTTAGAAGAAACATGAAGAAAACACTAATCTTAAAATGTCTTGGTGTTCAAGGTGAAAACTATACACCACTGTTCAAAAGTTTCGGGTCAGTAAGATTTTTTTAATGCTTTTGAAAGTCTCTTATTCTCAACAAGGCTGCAGTTATTTGATAAAAAATACAGTAAAAACAGTTACAATTTAAAATAACTATTTTCTATTTGAATATATTTTAAAATGTAATTTATTATTGTGATGTAAAAGCTAAATTGTCAGCTTCATTACTCCAGTTTTCAGTGTCACATGATCCTTCAGAATTCATACTAATATGATGATTTGATGATCAAGAAACATTTAGCACCGAGCTGCTTCATATTTTTGTGGAAATTATTATACTTCTTTTTCAGGATTCTTTGATGAATAGAAAGTTCAAATAAATAGCATTTATTTGAAATAGAAATCTTTTGCAACATTATAAATGTCTTTAATTCTGCAAGGATATATTAAATTGATCAAAAGTGACAATAAAGTATTGATTTCTTTATAAAAACTATTTTAATTTACGTTTACCTAAAAACTAAAACCTTCAAATCCACCTGTTCAACTGTTTTATTGTGCAATCAATAATTGAGGTCTTGCAGTTAAAACCAACCCGATCTCATGAAATAACGTAACTATACGAGGTGCAGATTTCATACGAATTTGCTATAGTTACAAATTGCTGTGGGATTGTGTTGGGTAAACAGTAGAGCTGATCAATCCTGTTGTCCTGACAACCAACTAAACTAAAGGTGAACCTCAGGATGAAGTTGTTAGGATGAAAAAAGCTGGCAAAGCTTTAAACCTTTCTAGGAGCACTCTGAAGTCCATAACCCAACCCAGCCATCAAACAGCAGTGGTGATATAGGCAACATATGCCTATATCACATATGCAACAGATTCAGACATGTTATTAAGAAGAGACAGTTTCAGTCGTGATTATTCTACCATATTTGGCCTTCAGACGTGCATTTAACCAATCCAAGTTAGTGCACACACATTAGGAGCAATGAGAAGTGAAAACACACACACACACACCCAGAGCAGTGGGCAGCCATTCGCTGCGGCACCCTGGGAGTGATGGTGGTTAGGTGCCTTGCTCAGAGGCACCTCAGTCGTGGGTATTGTGAATCGAACCCGCAACCTTCGGGTTACAAATCTGACTCTCTAACCATTACGGCAGCCCATTCTGTGCTTTGAGCTGGAAAACCGGGCAAATTACGGCTGAGCCCTTACTCTGTGTTTCCTACCAGTCATTATTATGTTGGCCAAAATCAATGACCAGGCCTTACAGATGGGCTACTGCTTATCTTGGCCTTCATCCAACTCCACTGGGCGGCTCTTTTGTTCATGCTTCAGAACAACCTTACAGCCAGATTTCAGCAGATAAGCAGTTGAAGGAAATCAGTGGCTGACAAGACATGATCATCTACATTTCATGTGAGAGAAAGGAAGACTGTGAGGGTGGGTGTAATTCTCAGCGCTCATCGCTGCAACGAAGAATTATTTGCACTGTTGACTGTAAACAGCCGCTGGTTCAATCAAATTGCAAATCGGAAATAGCAATGGAAATATGGCTTACACATGGCTTTATCGCACTTCCCAACAGCTGTCTTGGATCTCTTTGATGTGTTCAGAATACTGAAGATGTCAAACTGTGTTTGTAAATGTAGCAACCAATACAGTAGTCCTAAACGCTTTTAGATTAATTAAAAATTAGGTTTAAAATGTAAATTAAGATATTTATGATTATATGGGCTTTAAAAAGATGTTAGATGTGGATGTTAGATTTTTGGAGCTATGCCAGTTTGATATGCAGAGACCACTACTGTATAAGGGTAATTTCACAAAAAGTGTAACACTTGTGGCCTTATTTGTTTTCTTTTCTTTTTTTAATTAGAAAATGTGTTACAGAGACATCAAAATACAATATATAACATCAAATATGTAACAAGTAAAGGTACACTAGAAGGGGCTTAATTAAAATCTACATAAAAATGTTACAAGTTTACAAATTTTTTAAGTTTTAACTGCTTTTTGCTTCAAAGAATATCGTATAGAGTTTTTTTTGCAAGAAAACTTGCATTTATGAATATGAAATATTGCCATTAAGAGTATAACTTTGTTTCTACAATCCTCCATATGACCAAATACTACATCTTTCCATAACAGCACAGATTGGTCATCAATATTTTTTGCCATAAAATCACAAATATTTTGCCAAAATGGTCTTACCAATGGGCAGTGCCAGAACAGATGAATCACAGTTTCAGGGCAATTGTCACAGAAAGTGCATTTAACGTCAATATCATTTTAAAATTTCACAAGGTAAGGCCTTGTCAAAACATTGCTCCGTTTGTTTGAGCATTCTGACTCAACCAATGACGTGTGGTTGGGGGCGGAACTATCTGTTTGGTCGACCAATGACAGAGGGGGTGGGGGAGTGTTCAAAAAAACTTACATTTGGTGAGGCTAGTGGTGCAGAAATTCACCTATGATATAATATAACAACATAATTTGTAATAACTTGGCCCCACTAAAAAAAAATAATAAAAGTGTGGAGCAAAATATAGCATTAAGTCACGTGAGGCCTTGGCTTTACTTACGTAGGCATATTCACCTATTTTACCACGGTTAAGGCTTTTATAAAATACCAGCAACGGCAATAAGATAAAAGGCACCAATATTCAATTAGGCTACTAGCTAAATTTAGTTATCTAAATGAACATTTCTTCCGTCAAGGGTAGTAGGCTATGGATTCCAGATTGATTTTAATTTAGGCCTATCAACGGCTCATCCAATTAGAATTTAGAGTAGGAATTATTCAGTTTATGAAGCATAACGCGCTACAGTGACAATTTAACAATTATATTAAGCTACATCATAAACATTGTTATTAACATAATGTTTAATAAGGTGCGCTACATAATTTTTTTGGCTATAGGCGATTATGCAACATTTCTTGTGTTGATTAAATAAAGTACAGCATTACTTAGTGTGACCCCAGAAAGTTTAGCATGCATTTTTACGACTTAATTAATCAGTAAGGCGTTATCTTAACGCCTTCCAGGGGCTCAGATGAATTTATGATGCTTCTCTGGATTCGTTGAATTCACATCACAGTTCCTGATAGCCGCACATCGTTAGTCAGTGGCCGGAACTGTAAAACCGTCTCAGCCCACTCCGCGCGCGGGCAGATTTACAGTGCACTTCAGCTGCACGAGACAAACAGCAGCAATTATCTCGCGGGAAAGATCGCGCGACACCAAACATACGGCAAATCAGCATCGCGAGCTCTGAGAACAAACAAGCTGAGATTTCATAGTCCACAGTAATTTGTCGCACAAAGAGAAGGAGGAATAGAGAAGACACTAACATCTCCAGTAGGCTATATACATGAGGCTTGAGGTGCATTGTGTTATGGAGCTGCGAAGGTTTTCATGTTGCGGTTGAGGACGTTTAAAGGAACAGCGTTTTACACGGCACCTCATTTTACGGACCACTCTTCGATGCAGAACTAGTTAATTTCTTCGAACGAAGGCGGATTTGAAAACTAGTGAAAAAGACTTGTGGTTACCTCAACAAGTTTTTCCTGTTCTAAATTACTATAGCCTACTGTGCTTTCGGAGCTTCTCCTTTTCCTTACATTTAAGGGACTGTCTATGAAAAGTCGCTCAGGATGTTGACAACTTCACTAAAACGGATATGAAATAAGGAACTCTTTGATTTTTACAAAGAAATCGCTTCATCTTAATCGAGTGAGATTGTTAATACGCCACATTTATTGTTTTACCACCCATTCGCTTCATGTTTAAGCCGTTGTAGGACGCCTAAAGTCGAGGGAAAAACGACGAAAGTCACTTACGCGGATTCCGTAACAGTTCGGTTAAAACTCGCTTATAAAGCTCGTGCCCGTCTCGTTCGAGCATCGTCACTTCTGCAGATGTGCTCTGGTTCAGTTCTAACCATCGTGTAGGTAAGATTACCACCTTATGGGCTCTACAACACTACTGTGATTTAGTTTGGTTTATTTGTCCACAATCTTTTGTTGTGAAGAAATGAAATGTGGTTTCTCTATCAGTTTGTTTTGAACGGTAGTTGTTCCTAATTCGCGTTTAATGTCAATAATGCTCGAAGGCATATTCTCCAGTTGACATTTTCATTATTGGCACTTTATAATGAAATGAAATTAAGCCTGTTTTTCTTGATGTAGCTTCAAATGGCATTGTAGGAAGTTGTTCTCTGTCCATGGTGCTGAAGTTATGAAAAGTCGACCTGCTGAACTGAATTTAGTTCAAATTTGTTTCTTACATATACTGAGAATATCTTATAAAATGAAAACAGTTATTCTATACAACTTATATGCCTATAAAACCCCAAAGATAGGTTAAATTCCAGGTAAAACCATTGTAAAAACCATGTTTAATCTCCATAAAAGCACATTTTTCTACTGTTTGTACATCCAAAGAGACCCTTGGTCGTTGTTCAATCTACAATGCATTTTGTTCATGTGACCAGTAAGCCTGTCTTTTCACATCTCAACCTGTGCTCATTTTATTATAACTCAGACATCAAGAGCCCTTGAAACTTGATGTCACTTGCAGTCAAGCAGATATGGCAATTTACACTCCTTCCGATTGGTAGATTTGATTTCCCATGACCTATGACCCTTTTGAAAGGTGCAAGGAGATTTTCCCCAATGTCAGTTGCAAGATGGGACAGGGGGATGGGCATTTCCTGCATAATAATGTTAAAGAATTCTCTCCACCCCCAGCCATGACCGTTCCTCCATCCTTTATCCTCCCCCGTCACATCTCTGTCTCTCTGTCACACACATATTAATTGCAAAATGCCCCCATTCCAATGAATAATGGAGACATAGCATGTCTATTCCAAAAACAAGAAACAAGCCAGTGACACATATGCAGACTTTATTTTAAATGCCACCACCATTTCTTTAAAATTATCTTAAATACAGCTTTTCTGTGCTGTAACAGTGGATAAAGAGTTATTTCAACCTGATCTGACCTGTAAAAATACCTTTCAGTGGTGTAACCAAATGTAGTCAGGTTCATTAAGTCATATTTTTGACTGTCAAAGGAATATTGTTGACCTCATGTTTTTCTAAACCTCTATGACTTTCTTTCTTCTGAGAAAAATATTTAGAAAAAATCTTTTTGGACCCCATTGACTTTCATTCTGTGGACAAAAAAACAGTTGGAACATTCCTCAAAATATCTTCATGCTCCAAGTCAGTCATACAGGTTAGGAATGGCACGAGTTTGACTAAATAGCAATAGCAATAGCAACTTTATTTATATAGCACAATTAACACAAGTTGACCAATGTGCTTTACAATGTCACAGAAAAAACAGGCAACACATATAATAAAATTGTCACTGATTAAAAGCTGTTGAAACAGACGTGTTTTGAGTTGTACTTTAAAATCCTGTACAGTAGCAGCATCTATGTTTAATATGTTTATTATGTTCTAATATGTGACCCTGGACCACAAAACCAGTCATAAGTCACACAGGCATATTTTGTAGCAGTAGCCAACAATACATTGTATGGGTCAAAATTATAGATTTTTCTTTTATGCCAAAAATCATTAGGGTATTAAGTAAAGATCATATTCCATAAAGATATTTTTATCAAAGGTGTATTTTTGTGAGTGGATATGCAATGCTAAGGACTTTATTTGGACAACTTTAAAGGCGATTTTCTCAGTATTTTTATTTTTTTGCACCCTTCAGTTTCCAGATTTTCAAACAGTTGTATCTCAGCCACATATTGTCATATCCTAACAAACCATACATCAATGGAAAGCTTATTTATTCACATGATGTAAAACTGACCCATATGACTGGTTTTGTTGTCCAGGGTCACATACGAGTTTGACTAAATGATGACAGGATTTTTATTTTTGGGTGAAATATCCATTTTAGATGTTAACACAAAGCTCATTTTTTAGGTTACCTGACAAAACATTTTTATAATATGATGATAATGTGTTTCTTAGGGACTAAAATGATTTATATTCTGCATGCAGCAAGGTTTAGGAAATAATTATAGATTGTAACAACTCATTTTTATTGCATCACCTCAAATAGAATTGAAATATTTTGAAGTCACAGTTTTAAAATGGACTAGATTTTATTTTGATTATATGGCCTATGTGCAGAGACGTTTAATGATTGGATATTTGAAGCATCATTCTTGTAAAAGTCTTTTCTCGAGGCTGCCTTTCACACCACATTTCCTCGCTACTCTTTCATTTATGTCCTTTACTGTCCACCCTTCCTGCTCTCCTCCCTCATCCCCTCCCCCACGCATTCCCACACCATCAGAGACAGTTGCTATGTCTCCTGCCACAAGGCCATGTCACTTCCTGCGACCGCAGACACCAGCATGGGCTTACAACGCTTCTGGTGCCCCAAGGGAAAACATGCCCACTTGATACCATGTAGAAAATAAACATGTTAGACGTTACAAAGACTGTTTTTAATGGAGGATGGAAGCTGATGCTGTCACATCCCCCAAACTGCTCAAGCTGAATTGGGAAGCAATGAAGGTCCCAAAGCAATAACAAAATGGATTATTTCTCACAGCTTTTGGTGTGGAAGATGTTTCTCAGCAGGAAACTCATCTTCTCTGTAGAGAAACCATGCACATCTAAGGGTGTTCAATGTGAAACAGCAACGTTCGAACCACATAATGGTAGAATGAATCTGGATACAGAGTGGCCGTTTGCCAAGCAGACAGGCAGAGATATAAAAAGATTAGGGTAGGAAGAAAAGTGGAAAAGAGGCTGTAGCTGTACTCAGCCACCCTACAGGAATAACACCAAACACATACACTATGTTATCTCACAAAAGAGTGTTTTATGTAACACCTGTAAACACTTTTATCCTCTTTGTGGTGATGGAAGAAGGCTTGAGGTTGTGTACATAGCAGCTACAAAAAAAGAGGACTCATATGCTCAGTCCATCCGTCTAATACACACAGTCAGTCTCCCCTTAGGCTGGAGAGGCTCGAACCCACTGTTATTCCAGTTAAACTGAGGACAGGTCCTTTAGAAATAGGTAGGGCTGTCAGTTTAATTTAATTTTAATTATACAAAATAGGATATTTTATTTCATAAATTTTGCATAAAATGTGCGAATTTATTTGGATTCATATATTGTCATTGATGTACCATATGAGAATCTTTTATAGTCAAACATCTGAACTACCAAGTAATATAAACAGAGTTTTTTGATGAGAATATAAAAAGTGCTCCTATATTGAGAAGAAGACTCAGGAACCCTGAGGTGTATATGATATGATTTTAGTGTCAGTGAGTGATTTAGCTCTTACGAAATAGAATTTGATGGTTTAAAATTAACTGGATATTGACATTTTCTTCAGGGAATGCTGCTTACCCATGAAAAACACTAAAGTGTTCTGGGTGGTTACCAGGCCTTTGCTACATGGTTGCGAACATGGTTTATTGTTACTTAGAGGCAGTTAAAAAAGCACAGCTCCATGTCTAAAATAATATTGTGGTCTCTTAATATGGTTCCTGCTTCAGTTAAAAAGTAACAGCAAAACTTCAATTTTAATTTGTTTGTAATTTCCATGGGTAAGAGGAAAGAATGTGAATGTGTTTTTGACAACAACAAAAAAAAAAGGTGGCTTAAAGGGATAGTTTACCCAAAATTGAAAAATTCTGTCATCATTTACTCAACCTCAAGTTGTTCCAAGCCTGTATGAATTTCCCTCTTTTTCTGAACACAAAAGAAGATATCTTGAAGAATATGGGTAACCAAATATATCTTAAAGGATATTACTTTCATAGTATGGAAAAAAATACAATCAAAGTCAGTGGGGCCCATCAAATGTTTGGTTACCCATATTCTTTTGGGTGAATTGGCCCTTTAAAGGGTTAGTTCACTTCAGAATTAAAGTTTCCTGATAATTTACTCACCCTCATGTCATCCAATATGTTTATGTCTTTCTTTCTTCAGTCGAAAAGAAATTAAGGTTTTTGAAGAAAACATACCAGGTTTTTCCTCCATATAGTGGACTTCACTGGATTACAACAGGCTGAAGGTCCAAATTGCAGTTTAAATGCATCTTTTTGTGCATACAGGCATTTGTGGTTAAAAAGTGTGTACACTTTTTAACCACAAATGCCTTTTTAACCACAATACTTTTTCTGTACAAACAAACAATACTTTTTAACCACAAATGCCTGTCTTGCACTGCTCTGCGATGTGCCACGCATGATGTAATCATGTTGGAAAGGTCACACGTGACGTAGGTGAAAGTACTGAGCAAGTGTCTACAAAGCGAACGTGCACAGACTAAGTCGAACGACCTTTACAGAAAAAAAGGATTTGGGGTCGGAAATTTTGAAGTCGGAGGAGAAAATGAGATGGAGTTTTTTGCCCCACCGCAGTACTTCTACCTACATCACGCATGATCTTTCCTACGTGATTATGTGATGTGTGGAGTATCACAGAGCTAGTGCAAGATGAGCATTTGTGGTTAAAAATTATATATATATATATAAATATATTTTTATTTTATTTTTTTTAAATAAAATGACCGATCATTTCGCTAAATAAGACCCTTATTCCTCGTCTGGGATCATGTAGAGCCCTTTGAAGCTGCATTGAAACTGCAATTTGGACCTTCAACCCGTTGTACCCCAGTGAAGTCCACTATATGGAGAAAAATCCTGGAATGTGTTCCTCAAAAACCTTAATTTCTTTTCGACTGAAAAAATAAAGACATAAACATCTTGGACATGGGAGTGAGTAAATTATCAGGAGATTTTAATTCTGAAGTGAACTAATCCTTTAAGGCTTTAATCTGAAATTTGGAAATTATTGTGGGAACTAATTATTTGATAGTATTTATATTATTTGTCAGTTTGTTATTGCTACCAACCTATAATTTAAGAGTCAGTTATTTGAATTTTGGCATAACTGTCTTATAATTGCATTATACTGGCTTATTCTGGCCAAGAACTGCCCACTTACAAAGGATGATGCTGCTTGACCCACTTATAAAGCAACCAACCACAATTCACTTTGTGTTCGGCAGCATTTAGGGGCTGAGTTGAGACCACAATAATATACAGGCATAGAAAGAAATTAGCTTAAAATATTGAATATATCATATGTAGAATATAATTTTTATTGTAGTGACCTGACTTTGAAATTTGAAACTGAGACTATAGGTTTTTCCTTTTAACATCTTTTTAAGTTTTGTCATTTTGAAAGACAAATGATTTGTTGATTTGAGAGAGTAAATCCATAAAAAAAACTTACATGTAACTCTAACTCTCAGTGCCTACATGATAAATGTGATATTCTGACATGTATTTTTCTAAGAGTAAATCTAATGCATTGCCATGTAGGAAATTTATACTTTTCAACATCTAATTAATGTAACTTTAATATTGATTTGACAATATAGACATTTATTATGCCTGAATACCACAGGTTACAAATGTATAACCCCAATGCAGAACACCTGCAATTTAGAGCAGAAGCCATTTTAACCATTAATTTGTATGAGCTTGAATCACTGTTTTGTGTGGGCGAGACTTATTCAAGCAGCATACCTGTTTGCCGTTTCCATGGTGACAAGATGCCACTTTGAGTGCCCTTGAAGGATTTCATCTCTTTAGATGGTATAGGGCATAATGACCTGAGCCAACAGGCTAGTGGACCTATTAACTATTAAGTAATGCTATAGTATACATCATGAATTAGATCTGCACTATTATGACAAAAATCATGATTTTCGATTATTGGTTAAAATGAGACGACTTCCGTGAGTTCCAGTCAATCATGCATCATGTTCACATGTTGACCACATGATGCTGCCATGACACAACGAGAGCATTTCGTGTCAATTATGGCAAAAACAGAACAAAAATAACATAAAATGCTGGTGTTCACTTAAGCAAAAATTGAGGTATCATTATGTAAAACTAATTTGTCATGCGTAGCTCTGTGCTATATGCTCGTTGGAAGATGAAGGATATGCTGCCATTTTGGAAGTGTTGTTAAATGATGCGTATCTCTGAGGTCAGGGTTGATCCGAGTTTACAGGTTGGATGGCTCACTTCGATGGCATTAGGAGGTGGGAAAATCCGAATTCAGAGTCGTCTGGAATGCAGCATCATTCAATGAGATCACGATGAACAAAACTAGTTTGAAGCTGATTTTTCAGCACAGTGACTCATTTAAATGCCACTGCAGATTTGCAATTATGTGCAAAACATACAGTGCTCAACACTACAAAACACAGTAGTAACCTTTGATACAATGGGAGTAAATATAAATATAATACTGTTACCAAGACTTTTCACAAATCACTACAACCTACCCTACCATAATTATAGATTAGCAACAAAATACATTTCAGTTGCATATTAATTATTTCTCATGAAATGATGCAAATACTTTTAGATCAACACTTTGTGGCAAAATTATGAAGTTATGTGGCAAAATACTTTGGGCAGGGTTTATTGGGCTGTTTATTGCCATCCTAAGTATGAGCAATAGTAATGAAATGCTAAATTAACTAATAAACATTTTATTCATGAAAACTAAATTGTCATAAACTGAACATGGACCAAGATCAACATATTTTAACACAGTGAAAAAAAAGACTGCAAACTTTGCATCATGAAAGATTATCTTAATGTATCAGACTGCTTGAGTAAACCAGTAGGCCTATATAAAAATATTAAATAAGTACACACTGGCATTTGAGCGTGCCCACTTCAGTTTGTTTATCTGCGGTATGCATTTCTGCATATTCTATGCAATTCAAATCCAAGCTGTGCGCAGCAATCAGTTTACTTCCTGTATGCATGTGTTTGTGATATCAGAGATATTCTGCACATTAGGAAAAAGCTGTGTTTGTGTACTTTGGTAAGGGAATACATCTCCCTGCTTTCATATATTTGGATCAATGAGGGTTTAACATCAGTCCTTTACAGACTCATCAGACGCATGAGGAAGTACTCATGTGTTCATAGTGTAGGAATGAATAAAGGCATACCTGCATGCTCCATCCCTCAATACACACACACTATGGATCACTCAAATAGGCCTGTGCAGTAGCCGTGGGGTTGCCAAGGGTAACGCTTTATTTGTCACGAACCACAAATAGAAAGATTATGCAGGGTGCATATGGCACTGCCATGTTTCATATTTTTCATCTTGAAGTGCTTTTACTGAGTTTGATGTGTGACTTAGAAATGAGAATAGCCTTTTTAATCTTCATAGTCGGCACGAAGAAATAGTCATGGAGTTATTTTGGAATTAATGTGGTATGAACAAATGATCTGCCACATTTATTCCTAAACCAAAATGTCCCTCAAAGGGAAGTGATATTGATATGCATGGTAACCTTTATAGTGTGTTTGTTTACTGTCAGCATTCTGCTTTTTTAGCTTGTTTGTTGATATGAATTGTTGATGTATTATGGTTTCAAGATTTGCAGCTCTATTAGCGGCATAACAAAGGACATGCTATTACGAAGTCATTATAGGCTATTTAATTCTTTTGGCCCATATAAAATTGTCCTTTAGGCTTTATATATTTTTTACTTTTCAGGCCAAGTGTGTTGAGCCTGTGTGAACATGGATTTAATCACATTCTTTTATCTCTTTGAAATTAAAGAAATTTAGTTTTGACTGCAGGGTGTGCGAAACTTTTAGCTAGGTTACACTAAATTCTTACTTGGAGAGTTTTATTGCACTTACAGCACATTTTAAAGAGGCTTTTGCCTTCTAGTTATTAACACACAGACCTGGTCAGGGGTAAAGTAGTTTGTCTTCCTGTTAGTTCTGTCATGACCTATAAAAAGTCCAATTAATCTTTCAATTGAATCTGTTAGCAAACCCTTTTTTTGTGTTGTTGAAGTTTTCTATTGTATGTAGTAAATGAAAATTTTTAGGTAAGGTTTCATACAGTTTAATGAATCATTAAATTCCTGCTTTGTGAAAATTACGAAACACACTCTTAATGGAAACATCACACTCTATGGTTGTTTTTCCATGCAAAATGTCTTTCCGTGGTCTTCTTTGTTTCAGATAATTTTGTGAGTCCTCGTTATTGTCAAATGTTAGTATGTGTTTAAACAATGAAGGATATGGAAGTATGACATTTTTACTGACAATACTGTATGAATTACGTAAGGTTCTTTAATGATGTACTTGACATTCTCGCTAATGTACATATGGCTAACATATAACATGCTAACATACACATAATATAATGCTAACATACTCATAATATAACATGCTAACCTATATGATATGAACATAAACATATTAAACATGCTAACATCCATAATGCTAACATGTACATACTGTTAACATACACTGTAACAAAATGCTATACATATTGTTAACATACACATACTGTAACATGTTTACATACACATTCCGTAACATGCTAACATCCATACTACTAACATATACGTACTGTAACAACAGGCTAACATGCATCCTGCTAACATACACATACTGTAATATGCTAACATACAAACCGCTAACATACACATACTGTAACATGTTAATGTCCATACTACTAACATATACATACTGTAACAACATGATAACATGCATACTGCTAACATACATACTGTAACATGCTAACATACAAACCGCTAACATACACATGCTGTAACAACATTGCATTAATATAAATAATGTAACACACAGGTTAACAGTCAGCAAACTTACACATGTGATATAACACAACAAATGTAAAATGTAACAGACAATTAATTGTTGTATCCTACAATTAAATCATATAAAAAAATAACATACAGCTGTCCATCATCTAAAGATAACCATGGTTTTTAGGAATCCTCTGAAACAAAGTTAAAATAGTTATAGAGTAAAGTTGTGGTGGTGCACACATAAACAGCAATGTCTTACTTTTACAGAATGTATACACATCATGCAAGCATCTGCCTGTATTACTCAGTTTTGTGGTTGTGTTATTTAATGTGGCCTACAAAATACTTTATTTTGGATTCTAGTGCTGGTGTCTTCATCAGACCTCTAAATTAGCCTAACCAGCATGACTACCTTGGTCAACCAGCCTCATCAGGCTGGAGGGTAGTCATACTTGTTGACTAACTTCACCAACTACATTTTTACTGTTTCCCAGCATGACTGAGCAAGATCAGCACCAAACAGGCACTAACTAGCACAAACCAGCCTGAGCCAGCATGAAAATGTATGCAGGTGGTCTTATCAGCAGTGTGGCACATCCATATTCAAACCTCTTTGTGCATGCATTCCAGATGTATTCTTCTGGAAGTGTACTTGATGCCGCGTCAAGTCAAAATGAATCATCTCACAATCTTATCGCATGTGCAGAAATGAATGACCTTTGTTGCAGGTTTATGTTTCCACATTCATGTCCCCTGTCAGATTGTGTTATTGTGCTGTCACATGAATGGACTTGCCTGTGTGCCCTGCCATGCATCAGTGGAAAATGTCTTCTCATTATTCCCCATGGCACACCATGGGGAAATGTGCAAACTTCTGTGTCAAGAGTTGTTAAGTCCCTTTTACATGATTCACACCAGGGCTTCAATGCACCTTTGACCTCCACTTGAAAAGTATTGTAGATAGTGTCACAGAAAAGTGATTTTATAAAGTTGCTAGCAAGAAAGTAAGATTGTAAACAAGGAAAATACTGGCTCTGTCCTAAATGGCACACTTCATGTGCACTTGAGGTCTTACGGACTTAGGACTCATTCACACAGAACATGTCTTTGCGTCTAAAAACGCTAGACGCAGCGCACAGGAATGTTTTTTTTGTTTTTTTTTAAAAACACGAGGGTTTTTAGATGCACTTTTGAGACGTGATGCTATAACGGCAATAACAAACAAATAAAACAGTTTCCACACCAACTTGCTATTGCAAAACAAAAACTAGCAACGCTTGCCCCGCCTGCAAGTTCTTCTGATTGGCCCACTGTTTTGGAACTGCGCTAAAAATGCACTAAAAACGCTATGCCGCAATTCTTCCTGACAGTCAAATCACGAAAGTGTGGACTCGGAGGAAGATCATGAGGGCTTAGGGTTCCATTTGGGACAGGGCCAATGAAAGTAAACTGTAATCTGTGTTTGTTTCTGTTTTGGGTGGGTTTGACACGTTTTAGTTCAGTTTCCTGTGTTTCAATTAGTTTCTATGGTTTCTCATTGATTTGATTATCATGTGCACGTTATTCATATCGTTAACTGGTTTGTGTGTATTTAAGCTCTGTGTTTCTTTCAGTTCTTTGTCCGTTCACATCACTAGTTAACGGTTGTTCTGTTCACGTTTTGCCTTGAGTGTTTTGTTTGTTAGTGTTCAAGTTTAATAAATCTTTACTGCCTGCAATTAGATCCCTCTCATCTCATCATTACTGCAACTAAGCATGACAGCTGAAAGGACCAAAACAAAAATGGATCTATTGGCAGTTTGTATCCTCCTCCTCTCCCAGGGGGGCTGCTCCCTTGAGAGACAAACACAGGACTTCTTGGATATGTACCATCTAGTCCACTATGATAATGACAGCCTGTGTGTGTCTGCCCGGAGATGGACCTCGAGGGAGCTTCCAGTAGTTTGTGGACTGGGTCCTGTTTCACTGTGGGTCCCCCTTAACCAACGTTGAGATGGAGGAGGGTCGCAACGCAACATTTTGTGCCACCCGCCACCACAGTCCCAACAGATGTCAAGACTGAGACCACTGCAAACGTGGAACCTGAGCCCAGCTACAATGCCAGACCAGAAGCCTGTGCCCAATATCGTCCTGGACTGTGTCTGACCAGGTGCGTAAGCCGGCAACATCGTCTGTCCCAGAGGGTATACTGGTGGTATATATTGGGGATGGAATCAAGCCCTGTACCTTCAACTACGGCGGATGTGGATGTGCTGAACTCAGCACCCCTAATATTATTTGAAGAGCTATCTTCAACCACCCTGCCTGTTTCATCGCCCTGCACCTAGCCTGTTTCATCACCCAAAAGAGAGAGTTATTGATCACATTTTGGTTAATAAAACTGCACTTGGGTTCAACACTGCTTTGATGTTCCCGGCATGCCTCCCACTCCTACCTCCTCTGCCTATTCTGCGTCAGCCAAGAGGGCCTTTCCTGAGAAATCTGCCTGTCCTTTTTCGGCCAAGGACTGTCTGTGTGTCCAGTCATGGCCGGGAAGTCCGCTTGTTAAAAACCCTGCTTGCACTGCCCAGTCCTTTAGCCCTGTCCTCACTGCCTCTCATCAGCCCTTTGTCTCCTCCTGCGCTGTCTGCTCATTGTGTATCAGGGCTGATTGTTTTTTAGCTTTACCCTAGACTGTCGGACCCATTTGCTCCGCCTAGAACCTCAGAGCCTGTCACTCCACCTTAGCCCGTCGACCTGAAGGCTCCACCGTGGCTCCTTGCCCCCTCGCCTGCACCTGGGACCATCTCCTCCGGGCTTCCACGTCCTTCCAGTTTCGCCTTGGTCAGTCGTCACTCTGTCATTGCCATGGACTTATGGGTCTTCGTCTATGATACATTCCTCCACCCCTTTGGCTCCGTCAGGCTCTGCCTTCCCTCTAGCTCCACCTCAGTCCCCGGGAGCACTGGCTCTGCCTCAGTCCTCCGGCACCTTGGCTTCACCTCGGCTGATCATCCCCATGGCTCCACCTTGGTCTCCTGGACCTTCTGTGTCACCACCCCCAGCAGCTCTCCCTAAGTCTATTGTTCCCCTGGTTCCACCTGCCATGGATCCACCACGTCTTGAAATTCCGGCTGGGGATTCCACCCTGGCTCCTCCTTCCGCTAACTCCTCCCTGGCTTCTGTCACTGTTGTCTCCTCCCTGGCCCTTCATTTTGTGTGCATCCCCCACCTTAGCCCCCTCCTGCCCTCCTCTGTTGGACTCTTTGTTTATTATTGTTGTTAATAAGGTGCGAGGACATGCCTTATTGATGGACAGGATATGTTACCGTTAATCTGTGTTTGTTTCTGTTTTGGTTGCGTTTGACACATGTTTTAGTTCCGTTTCCTGTTTTCAGTTAGTTTATATGAGCTTTGTCTCATTTCATTTAATTTCGAAGTCTGCATCTTCCCTTCACAGGATGCGGTATACGGAATGTCCTTAACCAGAACTAAACGAGACGTCCTTCGTAGGACACACAGGCAGGAAAGGGAACAGGAAATATCACGTTGCTATTCCAACGCGTTCTCGGCAGCATCGTTGCGCTCTCAGCAATGAATGAATATTATTTATAAATTTGTAAAGTAATTTGAAAAGAAAATGTATTTACTTGTTTTATTTTGGTTAATGCTTGAGGAGCTGGTGTGTGTACAACAGATAGCCTATCTGTTAAAGAGACAAAGGAGGAAGATATTAAGAAGAACAAAGTTTAAAACAAAAACAAGCTTGAAACTACATACATTTAAACACATCTTCGCTTGTATGTACATCTGCCGACGCCGCCATTTTATTATTATTCATTTTTTAAATAAATTACGGTTGTTAACAGCGACGCAAAGAATTGTGGGCTATCTACAGCAGCAAAGGATATGCCTCATGCATCCTCTGAATTCCTGTGAAAGAAGGGTGCATTCGAAGGTCGCATTCTGAGTGTCCTACTTACTTTTCTGAAATGATACAGCCTCAATGATGTATGCAACCTTCGATTGCGATCTCCGGAGGACACAGCCTTCTAAATGAGACACAGCTATGGTTTCTTATTGATTTGATTATCATGTGCACCTGTTAGCTTTGTGTTTCAGTTCTTTGTCCGTTCACATCACTAGTTACCTCTTGTCTACATTTGTTCCCTGTGACCTCTATTGGTGAGTTTGTTTAGTTCATGTTCAAATTTATTTCAAGTTTCAAGTCAGGTCTTTGTTTATTTTGTATTTGTTTGTGTTTTGGTTAAAAAAACTACAATTGGGTTCAACTCTGCTCGCCTTCAGTGAACTTTCATTACAGTAATCATGTCTAGTGATGTGAAACCGAGGCTTTCATCAAATTGTGCCGAAAAACGGTTCATTACTCGATGAGCTTTTAACACATTGCGCATTAGCGACATCTGGTGGTCAGATTTGTTTTCTCCACCATATCTAAATCATCGCGGATGGTTTGAAAAAGCACGTGACCAAAGCTTCGGAAGTCCGTGACATACGAAGTCACTCTTGTCTTGAATCAGTTCTATCTAATCTGATTTAATCTCATCTAAATTAATTTGTGACAATGAGACCACCGCTCGTGTCATGTGTTACCTGGTCAACGGATTCACATATTGATCAATAATATAAAATATACAATGATGTGATCATAACTGACATGAAATTTTTTTTGGGTGAGCTGTTTAACCCTTATGTTCTGTTCAGGGTCACTGAGACCCCAGCAATAAAACATGATTAAATACATTTTCCTTTATGCATTAGCTGAAACACCTTTTTTTTTCTTCTTTTTTTCTTCCAAATCCACGGTCTCGACTTTCTGATACTGAATGACGTTCGAAGCTTCAAACGTAATCAATCACGTGGTATTGTCATTTCAATACAAGCATCAGTGTGTGTGATACAACTGTGATTTGAAAACTGCATCGGAGCAGCAGAGCCCATTATCAACGGTCCCATCACTAATCATGTCTATTTTTTTTAATCATCTACTGACTTGAAAAATGGGACTTCATTTCTTTGGATTTTGATTATTTTTTATTTTTTGGAACTTGATGCTTTGAACTCGAACCAAAAGATATGATTATTCATAACAAGGGAATGATCAGTCTGGCATCAGTACAAAACCAGCTTTATGTTATGTAACACTAGAGTTCAAATGAAAGACTAATACAAGAAACCGTGATACATTATAAATATGACTGGATATGTTTAAAGCCATTGTAAAATGGCAGATATATTCACATTTGCACACCTGTGACAATGTGCACATCATTTGAATTCAGTATTAACATACACCATGCTTACAGCAGACACTTATGGTATGGCGCCAAAACTAGTCACTAATGCATGAAAATGAATTATTGGCAGAAACCAAACGTTTTGGGCCAAGTGGGCTGAAACCCAAAAATGCTTTGAATGGCTTTTTGCCTTTGTTTGGAATAATTATCTGTGGAAGCCTGTTTTCAGCTCCAAGAAATACAAAATAAAATGGTAATTATAAGAAAATAAATAAAAAGGATCTCTTGTGAAAAAGAAGTACACTTTAGCATACTCTTAAAAACATACATATTATGGAATATATTTAAGTGCAAATAAAATGTTTTCAGACACTTAACCGCATGTTATTTGCAATTAAATGGAAATGTATGTGTTGGTTAAGCAAGTGGTTAAGTAATGTGATAACTAGGCTGCATTTACACTGCAGGTCTTAATACCCAATTTGTTGACTATATTCCTGTTTTGTTTTTTTTTTTTGTTTTTTTGGACGACCAGCTTATATCTTCTTTTAAAAGTGACCCATATCCGATATCTGCATTTGCTCTATACACTTGGTGAAACAACCCAAGGTAGACGTACTGACCCGGAAAAGCTTAGGCCGTGCAATGGATACAGACAAAATAATACAAGCTTTTGTTCTCCGCACCATCTTTAAAGGTCAGCAAAACATTAGTTTCTTAAGGCGGAGAAAAGGAAAAGAGCACTTGTTGCAGCCTGGGCGAATGTAGCAGCTGTAATCGCTGTGGTTGGTGTCCACCTGAGTTGACTTCAATGACGTATGTCTCACATTGGCAGGAAAATATCCGAACTGTCCTCTTACAAGGCAGACGCAAATGCATGTTTCCAATTCACATCTGATTTATTTTCACATTTGATTGAGGCCTGAAACCTATCTGAGAATATTGGAATCCATGTGCTTTTTTGTTCCTGCTTACACATTCATGGGTTCGATCTGTGCCACATGGGAGGAAAAAAAATCGGAAATTGGGTCTCTTGAACCATGTACCCCCTGAGGCATTTACCATCCTTCTGTGTACCTCCTCTCTTCAGTGATATTCACGTACCTTTTCCATTAAGGGACAATATTTGTCCACTATATTGACTTTCCAGTGCATTTATTATCTTTATAAATACCTTTACAACATTAATAATGTTTTAAATTTTAAAAAAGTTGGTAACGCTTTAGATTACAGCCCGGAAAGTACTGCGTAATTACAACGTATTTACAGAGTAACTTCGAGTAATTATAGCGTACCTATAAAGTAAGTATGTGTAAGTTTAGGGGAACAATATGTAAAGTCTGGGGAATAAAGGGGTAACAACCAGGAAAATAACAAATTATTTATATTGTAAGTATTTTAGAACTAAGAAGTACTTATACTATTATCAGAGACAACAATCTTACGTTTGGGAGCAATTTAGCGAGAACATACACTGCACACCTTTTTGTAATAATAGTGTACAAATATATAAAGGCTTTTTTTTTTTTAAACTTACGGGTTAGGCTACATAGTGCATTTACACAGTATTTTGTTTTTATTGCAAAAGTGCACTGATTGAGTTGTTTCAAGGCAAGTAAAACTACAATTTTTTTTTTTTATTAAATACTGGGGAAATATACTCTCCTTTCATGTAGTTACAGGGTAAGTATGACATTACAGGCTGTAAATTAAAGTGGAGCTTGTTACGCTCTTGTTTCATGTAGTTATCATCTCATGACAGCCGAGATGTATATGACTTTCCTTCTTCAGATGAAAAATAAATAATCTCTGGGAACGCTTTATAATGCAAGATCATGTGTTCCTAAAAGTCGAAGCATCAAACAGCACACACAGTAATAACTATAGTAATCCATATGACCCCAATGGATGAATCAGTGTCTTCTGAAGTGAAACGATAAGTGTTTGTAAGAAAAATACCAAACATTTAAAAACTTTAAAATGAAGACACAACTGTCACCTGTGCGACATGTGCGTGCATGAGAGGGTTGAGAGTTCATGCTTGACGTAACTTGAGGCGTGCTGTAAGCACGCCGAGAAACTCAAGCGAAAAGTCATGCGGATGTCGGATGCTGTCCGTTTTTGTTTTGTTTTTTAAATTACTACTCAAAAATTACACAAAATAACAGATAATAATAATGAAAAACAGACAAGACAGAAAAACAGATGGCAGTTCTTGCGTAAGTTTCACAAGAAACGCGCGAGAACGTCATGAAAGCTTGAAGCTTCACGTTGCTTCGTCGGAGAAAAAAAAAAGGACAAAACGTACTACTTTCTGTTAAGACTTTATAATTTGAAATGAAAAATTGATTTAAAAAAATGTAATAAATGAGTAAGAAGTGTTGTAAACCATTAAGTTGTTTTTTAAATAAAGGTTTCGGAGTCAGTGATATCAGATTGTGTGTGTTTTTATTGTATTTACCCTGTAACTATATGAAACAAGAGGGTAACAAGCACCACTTTAATTTACAGCCTGCAGATGTCATACTTACGCTGTAACTATGGAACAAGAGTAGGCCTATTTCCCCTAGTATAAGTACCCCTTAGTTCTAAAATACTTACAGTATAATTAATTTGTTATTTTCCTGGTTGTTACCCCTTTATTCCCCAGACTTTACATATTGTTCCCCTATACTTGCACATACTTACTTTATAGGTACACTATAATTACCGGAAGTTATGCTGTAAATATGCTGTACTTTCAAGGCTGTAATCTAAAGCATTACCAAAAAGTTCAATAGTAAACTATGCAATGATGATAAAAACGTGAAAAGTGATTCTGTTACATACTAAAACCGCCAGTAGGTGGCGGTAAATCTTAATGCGTGAGTCACCGAGTCATTCTGTCATTCAGTAACGAAGCAAGTGGCTGTCGGTGCGTTCCAGACAGGATATATCGCCCTCTGGAGGGCACTTTGGAGTGAAAACAATCATGGCCGCCTTATTGAAGGGTCGTTCCAAATCGAAGTGCTCAAAACTGGCCACTTGTATACATATATGTATAGTATTTTTCTGTACGACTGTAATATTTACGAATTAGATTTGGTACATTATTGTGATCAAAACGACATTGTACTTAATGTTTAAAATACATAGTTAATAAATAAATAGTTTTTTTGACCCCTACACCCTTCACTCCTTTGAAGCTCTCACTCCAGAGGGTAAACCCTTTGAAGGGATTAGGAAATAGGGATGAGCTCTTCCGAATGGAACGCAGGGTGTATTTATGAATGAATCATTGAATCAATGACTTTCACAAACGATTCGTTCACGAAACTACACTGTGTTGTAGTTCTGCTGTGGCTTTCGTTGGAACTACTATTTCATTGCAAAATAGAGTAAATACTGATAATACTGTGAAGAACATCACTTAAAATTACCTGTTTGTTTGTTGAACTGTTCTATAAAATCAATGTCACATTTGCAAACATGTGAATTGGATTTGCATTCTTGCTCATATAATATTATCAACATTAAAAACAAGAACTCACAAAAGGTATGTTTTGTATCAAGAGTTTAAAACTTAAGTTGATCTCTATATATGCACCTTCTGTGCCAGGCTATTTGTTTTTCATGCTAAGTTCTAAATCTACAGGTATTTATTTAATCTATTCTATTTCCAAGTGAAACGGAATATTGAATAGAGGGCAGGGTTTTACCTTAGCGCTCCTCCTCTCCAGCTCTTGCTCATAGCAGACTAACGGTTGGAGAGGAGTGGTTTACGTGTTTTCAACCCAAGCCGTCAAACTGACGTCATCAGAGAAAGAACACCATTCCAGACCGGAAGTAACTTTTCAGATTTTGATTAATTTTTTTCTGTGTATTAACTTGCATGGATTAATTAGGAGACTAGGAATATGCACTAACAAAGTAAATAGGGTCAATTTTGATTTCATGACTTCTTTAAGACCTCAGACTCTTTAAGACAGCAGACATAACCTGTAAGTACCCATATGCATGCTGCTTCTATGAAAATGGATTTACGTGTACCCCAGTTTGGGAACCACTGATGTAATGTAAATATGACCTTAGTAGTGCCTCTCCGCTTCGGATTTAAGAGGTTAACATTAACGATTAATTGATTAATTGATCATTAATTTAAACAACAATCGATTCATGGAATTTATGTAAATTGACATCCCTAACATATGTTTCACCCATTTTTAATCCATTATTTAAAAATGTGTAGTTATGCATGTTGTTGATCAATGTAATTCTGGCTTTAAACAAACTAGTTCAAACATAAGTCTTTCTTTTTTTGCTTTCTTTGCAGAAAACAGAACACAACTACCTCATTTTTTTAAATATTTGTTTATTTTTTTTAGATATAAAAGCACACCTTTGCCTTGCACATGGGACAGACTGGTGTATGTGTGCATGTTCTTTAAAGGTGCAGTTTGCAATTTCTGAGAAACGCTGTAGAAAGTGGATCGGACTGAGCAGCACAACACACTTGTAGCCAATAAGCAGTAGGGGGCGTGTCTACTCATGATGGGGGAGGAGAGAGAGCGAGCAAGAGGGAGATTTGAAGAAAGAGAGATGGCTGAGAGACATTACAAAAGAGAAAAGGTCAGAGGAATATCACTGAAAAAGAAAGCTTTAGAACTCATTATATTAGAAAAGCTTTCCAGTGCTGGAGAGACCTAAGCCAGGAACACCTGAAAACAGATGCTGAGTTTGCGTGTTTTTTGTTGTTGTTGTTGTTGTTTTGCTCCATATGTAACGGAGGCCAACTAGTAAGAGCTGTGCAAGTAAACCTCACTCCCTTGCCTCAAGAGGTGCGCTAGCAAGTCTTTATCGAGTCTTTATTGTCCTTGTTAGCGCATCCCACATCCCATGTTGGAAATCACCGGAGTAACACCGGAGGGGTTACACATAAATGAGTAACATTGGTTTTGCTATGTTTCACAGAACCAAGATATGCTGTTGTTGTAATGTTAGCTATAGTAATGTGTGTCTGGAGCTGGTGTGCTGCTGACGACTAACAACCAACTATTGCTTGTATATACTCTTGTGTACTGTATGTTTATTGTTTTGTTCTTCCTTGTCGTTCATTCGTCATCTTGGCTTTATTTTTCATGAAGCATTATTTTACTTCTCTTCAGCTATGATAAAGAGACATCCACTCTTGCGTGTTCGTACATTTTGGGGGTGGAGCTATCAAGGGAGGGATGTGTTTGTTTGGGTTGATTTCAGATATCAACAGTGTTTCTCAATAATTATTTTTGGCCTCTTACTCTTTCTTTTGATAAAAATCCAAAAATGGTGTTTTAAGTTCAAATTTATTGAACTTTGACTGTTACGTTACAATGATTTCTGTGAGGTCAGCTGTGTGTATCTGTGTTGTGAGTGTATGTTTGCACACATGCTGTAATTAAAGCTACATGTGATGAATGTGTTGTGATGTGGCAACATATTCTTCATATCGTGATCTAATTTATCTGTCCCCATGGGAGGTTTGTGAGGCAGACTGCACCACACTAATGGATGTTTGCCTTCATTGAATTACAGTGACGTGTGCACATGAGCGTTGTGCGTAAATGCTGTGTTTTACATAGGCTACATTCTTGACTTTGGCTGATGTGTGCGTGCTCATGTGAAAAACAAATTATTTAACTGACCCTTTTAAATCACTTTTTAGTCCCAGTAGTGCTGATCTTTATAGGTCAATGGTCATAAGTCAGTCAATAGGGGGTCTTTACTGACTTGACTGACCCTAAAACTGACCCCAAACTTTTAAATGGTACTGAATTTTTTTTTATTTATTTTTTTTATACTTTTTACAAATATTATAGATTGATTCATAAATATGGTTAAGGTTTTGGAGAGTTGCACCAAACAACATTTTACAAACTAACCTTGCCTTGTGGTTAAAAAATGGTAACACTTCATTTTACATTATCCTTGTTACATGTAGTTACTATAGTAATAACAGTAACTTATGTATAATTACAAGCAGCTAACCTTAACCCTTTATTAAGTACATGTAGTTTATTATTACTCAGTATAAATACACTATAAGACAAACACCTTTAAAACAAAGTGTAACTAATATATATATATAATTTCCTGTTTGTGATTTTTCTGCATGTTTATGCATGTTAGTCATACCACATGACCAAAGCTTTTCACATATTAATATTAAGCAGAACAAATAACAATGAAAGATGAAGTTTTGATTAGATTTTTTTTTTTTTCTTCATTATGATATCAGGGTTGTATCACCCTGACATTTTTTACTTTACGCCCCCCAAAATAACAATTTTAATTCAAAACTCATAGAATAACATCATAGAAAAGGTATATTCAAGTCATTGTTCAGTATGTATGCATTGTTAATGAATTGATTTTTGAATCCAGACAAAAAAACAAAACAAAAAAAAAAGAAGAAAAGAGCATCCTGTCATTGACCCAGGGGTGAGCAGACTAGCTTCTCCTGCAGCCTAATATCAAAAATCAGCTCTGACGCATTATTGATGTTCTCTTCTAGCTGCCTTTTTTACAATCAAATGAAAACCAACAGTCCTGTTTCATTTCCAACCCAGATCGATTGATTGCATTCGGCCACTAGACGAATCAGATTACAAAGTCCTAATTTGATTGTTGAGAGCAGGTACGAACTACTCGAGGAAAGCTCAGCTGATTGGCCGAGACACATGCCTCTCAAAATTAAAACACAAAAAGACTAGAAACCAAAGGAAAGTCAAACATTTTTAATCAAGGTAGTCAAAGAGGAAATGAGACCACGTGTGTATGTCCTCATCCCGACAGCACCCTATTTTTAAAGAAGAGAACAACGTTTTGTTACCTCCCCTCAGTATTCAGGACGTAATGTTTCTGTTTTGTTCTTTTCTTAATAGTTTTGCAGCTAAATTCAACTAGGAGCTTGATGGAGGTGCATGTAGAGCGCCCACTGGAGGGAGTAAGATAGATGAAGCTCATTACAGTTTATTGCCATTCCACAAAATGACTTTGCTTTTCTCACTTCACACCTGAATTACACACTATTACAGCTAGTCTTCTTTAAGCGTTAAACCTAACAAACGTTAGAGGAGTTTTCTTATATATCATTTTTACTAACCAATTCACTGCAAATGTAAAATACCTTTAAAAATGAGAATTAAACAGTTTTTATTTCCATTCAGTATTTTATTTGATTATTTGTTTAGTTAAAAGTAGTTCATTTGTAAAACATTGACAACCTTGAACATTTCTCTAGATTTTACGATGACCTTGCATGACACAAAGTCATGCAATATGTCAGTGTTTAGAGCACAGATTAAGGTTTACAAAAATGTAAGTTAACTTTAACAGTCATGTAAGGATGAGAAGCTATTCAATGTGGAAGGGACGTGGTGAAGTGAAAAAATTACCTTAAATGTACTTTAAATTTCCCACGATCGAAGAGGGCGCTAATACGCACGTGAATATCGCAGATCACAGAATATCACAGATCAGACTTGTTGTGTACGCAAGTTATTTAAGGTGTTTCAGCTGCACCCCTGTACCAATTATTATACCTGGTCTACTTTCCTGGTGAATGTCAGTACCTAGTATTAAATATTCTTGAAGATATGTCCATGCAGCTAGCATTTTGACTCATCAAAAAGTTCATAAAGAGATCGTAAAACTAATCCTATGAATTGAGCGGTTTAGTCCAAATTTTCTGAAGAGACGCTTTATATGATGAACAGATTGAATTTAGGCTTTTATTCACATCTAAACATTGATCAGCGAACATAAACAGAAGCTCAACCGTACTTGTTTGATGCTCGAGAACAAAACTCGTTGGTTTTTGCTGAAGCTCAAATGTGAAAGTGAAATGTACAAAGTGACATTATAATTACTGTTATAATTATTGTTCACAAAACTATATGCAGATTATATTAAAAACTAGTGCTGTCGATAGAATAATATATTAAAGACCCACATATTTTGTTTCAGTAGTAGTATTTTAGCTATTAATACAACAATTAAGTGCTCAAACTTGGCTCTGTTATGGTAACATTTTACAATAAGTTTCCATTTGTTAACATTAGTTAACATGAACTAGCAATGAAAAATACTTCTAAAGCATTTAATAATCTTAGCTGAGGTTAAATTCAACATTTTAATTTACTAATACATTATTAAAATCAATGTTGTACCTGTTAATATTATTTAATGGACCTTACCTGGCATAAACTAACAATGAACAGTTGTATTTTTATTACTAACATTAACAAAGATTAATAAACACTGTAATAAACATTGCTTATTTTTTGCGCATACATTAACTATCTTTAACTAATGAGACCTTATAGACCCTTTTCACATTTCCGGGGTTCTCAGAAGCGGAAGTTATCATAGTTGGGTAAACTTCTATAGTGGTGAATGGGAGACAACAGCAAATATAATTTTTTTTATTTCTATTTTCTCCAATAACAAATGAAAAAAATCTGTTATCTTTCCACGCTTTTTAATAAATAATACAAATAAAATAAAGAAAGATTGATTACAGCAGTAAGAAAAGAGAATGATGTGAAATTTGCCATCCGACCCTTAGCCGCTGTAATAGAAACACCCTTGTTGCAGCGTTAATTCGCTTTTTGTAATTTACTGCCGAGGAAATATTACACAAAGTACGTTTTTAGTGAAAATATGAAGAACTTTACTAGATTTGCGATGTTTATAACTGTGGAAAGTATGCATCATCAAAGTCTGTGAAAAGGGTCCATGGTAAAGTGAACTGCTATTAATGATATATATAGCTTGCTTATTATAGTAGGCCTATATGGGTGTTTCTAAAGGCATTGTCATTTCATCCTAAATGGTGCTCATGTTTGCTCTGAGTCAGGCCATCGTCTTTCTGCTGGGATCTGTCCCTTCTGCTTGGTGGTAGCTGGTATTGTAATATTTAGGGATCTAGGCTGCTAAAACAGATATTACAGATTCACAATCCTGCTCTTGCATTTTGTTCTATTCCTTTAAACAAGACATTTAACATTGAGTTTCTTCTGAAGGATTTTTCTATTCTACAATAGAATGTGCAAAATGATGACTAGATCAGTTTAAAATACCATCACTTTATCTTTGTTTATTGACCTTATAAATTGACTGTTGTCCTTTTTATCAGTCTTCTTGGTCCAAGGGTATCTCTTCATCATTTCCTGTTCTTTTGACCTTCATTATCGCTCCTCGGGTCAGTTTAGTTTCTCTTTTCCTCCCATTTGTTCTGCCCATTCACATTTATCCCTGTGCGGTGATGATTTTGGAATTCAAAACATAGGTGCATGGACACATTTATCACGCTGAAATGACCATAAAATTCTTCTGACACATTTGATTGAAGCTGATGAGGTTCAGTCGTTATAGTCGTTGTCAGTCAGTCGTTTTAGGCATTTCTCGTTAACCTAATTTTTATTACCTTTCTCTCTTTGTTTTTGTGTTTTTAGGGTGTTGATGGAGAGCCTTTCGAATGACAGCCGGGACAGTGGTAATCACAGGTGGAATTCTAGCTACAGTAATCTTACTGTGCATTATCGCTGTACTGTGTTACTGTAGGCTGCAGGTGAGACTCTCTCTTGCTGCTGTTTTGTTTCTGCTTTTCTCAGTTTTTATCAGTTTGTATTGTAGGTATAATGCTGTGTTTTTGGTACCTTCTAGTGACGTGGTCTTCTTTTTCTGTAATTCCTGTTAGATCTCATCATGTTTTCTGTAAAGGAAGTGGCTGCTTGTCACAAAAAGTAACGTCATGTCAGAATTGAAAAGTCTAAAGCATTAGGTTGTTTTTTTGTTTTTTTGCACATTTGAATTGACATTGAACCAACTGGTTTGTATTAAAATTTATTCAGACATGATCTCATAGTGTGAATCAATGTCCAAATTCATGTATAAAGAAAATTTAGATGGAACTTTGCAAGTTTTTTGCACTGTAATGTAATTCAGCCACAAGAAGTAACTACCATTTAAAAGTTTGATGTCGGTAAAACATTTTTTTTTTTTTAAATAAATTAATACTTTTATTCAGCAAGGACACAATAAGTTAATCAAAAGTGACAGTTAATACGTTTATAATGTTACAAAAGATTTCTATATATCAACTAAATGCTGTTATTTTGAACTTTCTATTCATCAAAGAATCTTGAAAAAAAATTGATTCGTTTCCACAAAAATATTCTACAGAAAAGCAGCACAACTGTTTTCAACATTGATAATAATAATAATAAATGTTTCTTGAGCAACACATCATCATATTAAAATGATTTCTGAAGGATCACTGACACTGAAGAGTAACTTTCTAAAACTTGAGAAGAACCAAATTGTCAAAAGGGCAGAAAACAATTGCGAATTAAATGAAAGTGTATTATAGTTTAAAAATAGGACCTAAATACATCTATGTAATTTTATAATTAGTTCTGTTGTTTTTGGTTAAAGTCTACTGCTGAATGTCAAGCATTTATGGTAAACTAAAATATATTTTTACTCTTTCCCAAATAATGAAAGTCAATGGGGTCCTAAACAACTTTGATTGGATTTTTATGTGAACTATCCCTTTAAAGGTGGGGTATCAATTTTTTCAACAATGCTGCTGAAAAAAACCCTCTCTTTGACACTAAACACTGCATTAGCAGCCGTCAGTGTGCAGTGGTTTACCTGCAAAACTCACTATCTGGCCTCTGTTACACACACAATACAAGGGTGGGTGTCTGTGTATCACAACTGATGTGCAACAAAATGCTTCATGAAAAATAAAGCACAGTTGATAAACGAACGACAAAGAAACACAAAAAAAGAACATACAGTACACAAGAGTAGATACAAACAAGAGTTTGTTGTTAATCGCCAACAGCACAGCAGCTCCAGACAATCATGACACTCAAACCCTGTTTTACTCACATGTTCAGCTGATTCAAAGCAGCCTCCACGTCTGTTTTCAGGCCTTCCCGCTTAGCTCTCTCCAGTGCTGGAAAGCTTTTCTAATATAAACGCAGGTCCTAAAGTACTTGCCCAGTCATAAACCTTCATTCCAGTGATATTCTTTTGAGCTCTTTTGTATTGTCTCAATTCCCTTCTGCTTTTTTTTTTCTTTTTCTTTTTCTCCAAATCTCCTTCTTGCTCGTTATGTCTCCTCAACCGTCACACGCCCCCCTGATTGGTTAGACGTTTGTTTTTGGTATTGGCCTGACTAACTTCCAAACAGTGTATTTGAAAAAAATGGATACCCCACCTTTAATGCCTTTCAATTTGACATATATACTAAGTTATTTTGTAGAATGAACCCTTAAATGCATACATTGGGTCGTTAGTGACCCGGAACATCATTTACTACCCTCCCCCTCATTCATTTTTTAAAGTTAGACTTTCTTAGTATTCCTCAATCTATTTGTTATAAACAATATAAGAAGAAAAAAAATAAAATTATAAAAGAATGTCTGTTTTCTAATACTTTTTTTGTAAACAAGTGTATAGGATCATTAGTGACCCCAGTTAATAGTGTAAGTATATATTTTTGTCTGCGCAACAATAATTAAATCTCTGAGTGACTCAGTAAGTGCAATTTACTTTTTTTCCTCAAGGTGGCAAAGTTTAATACACAATTATGACATGACACTCATATAACAACATAAAGGCATAAAACAAAAGAATACATAAGTATCATAAGCAAAACTTGAAATGGCTCAGCAATTTACTGTAGAGCAAGTACTGAATGCAATCAAATGTTAGTGTCACTGTCATTTGATGGTGGATCTGATGAAGACACTGTCAATGATCAAAATGTTGATTTTGAAGACTTAGAAAATTATAGTTTTGAGAATATGGTTGAGATAGTGAAAATGTGCCAGATGCTGAATGTTAGGAAATTAACTCTGATGATGACAGTGATGATGGTAAAAAGTAGGGATGCTCATCATAACCGAGCTCATGTACTTGTACTCGTACTCGTAAAAATACCCCAGATACCAAAGACAGGTACCTCACGTGACGTAACTGACATAATTTTCATGCACAAACACACGGGCGGCAGCAGCATAGACAATGTCAGCCTCAGGCGTGTGGAAATACTTAAAAATTAATGATGACAACACACACATTGCGAACTGCATGCTTTCAATCACAATTCGTTATCGATTAGTGAATGCGGGATAGGCGGAATCGTGCTGAATGACACAGACCAGAAGCGCTCTCTCTCTTTCTTGCGCGCGATCCCAGTTCTCTCAGACAGCGCGCGATCAGTTCTCCTTGCGCCTGAATGGTCAAATACACACATAGTTGTCAAAATGTCCATCGTGTGGAGTATCTCACGCAGGGGTTAAATTGGGATTTGTTGGTTCAGGCTTTCGAGGAGAGCACATGTGTATGCAAAGCCTACAAAATCTTATCAATTGATAAACTGTAAAAAATAAGTCGACAGAGCCCTCTGCTATGAACACTAAAATGCAGATCAAAATCATTCTAGATGCTGGCAGTGTGCAAAGCTACATCTGATAACAATAAAATCTTTCTGTAGGCCTAAAGGACAGCATATCAATACAAAATACAGGGTTTGACATTAAGCCTTGTCATGTGTTTGTCCTTTGGACAAGTAAATTGGTCACTTGTCCAAGCAAAAAAGTTGCTTGTCTGGAAAGAATTTGATTTTTTTTTTTGGTGTAAATATAATTTATTCTGAAGCTATATTCTTAACAGTGTTCCATCAGCTTTTGCATATTTATATTTGCATATTTGTGATATTTACCCTAAGGACATTTTTTCCCCTAATCTTATTACATGCTTCATCTTTTATTTCAAATTTTTGATCAATAAATTCAATAAGAAAAATAAAGCAGGAGTGTTACGAATCAAGTTAAATAATTGACACTGAAAAATTACAACTGCATTAAATAATGTTATGATATTCTTTTAAATATTTTTGAATGTACAAATAAGAAATGTTGGGAAAATTTAAACATGAAACTGAACCACCAGTTGTTGGCTGCAAGTGACTGTCCTAGTCATTCATTCAAACGATTCATTCAAACGGCTGATTCATTCAAGAATGAGGCAGGTGTTTTAGAATGGGCCATTGAATCATTGACTCAACCGGTTCGTTCAAAGCGTTCAGTAATAAAACGCAGCGTTGCTGTGAGAGATGCTCTATGGTTCTGCTGTGCTTGTATTGAATTTACTTAATTAACTTATTATTGAACGTATAAGAGTAGTGTCACATTTTCAATCATGATTCCAACAACACAGAAAACAGCACTCTTGGTCATGTGATGTTACGTAACTGTATCATATGTTATAAATTAAAAAAACATTTTGAATTTTTTACAGCAGCATGTTTTCTTTGTGCTGCACTCATTTGTTTCGATTTCTCCTCAAGAGGCTGCATGAGCCTCAACAGCGCAACCTTGTTACTGTCAGCACATTATACATTATTATTATCCATTATCAATCGCCACTTACACTAAATGTAATAGAATCATGCTTACGTTTTGGTGATTCCCTAGCTATTTTTGTTATTGATGTTTTAATCAGGACAAGTAAAACTCTCTCTCTCTCTTGCCCTTTAAAAAAATTAAGCGTTAATGTCGAGCCCTGATAAGCCTATGTGCCGGGGCTCAGCCCCAGACGGCCCCGGCCCAATTTAACCACTGATCTCATGTAAATACAGTCAGTCATGGCTTAAGTCAACGTAAACATTTGGGTGAAAACAGGATATGTGTCAGTATCCATGGATTCGGTCTTAAAGGGACCGTAGCCTATATTTGTCATTAATGTTAATAAAACAACAAAAGATGTTAAATAAATGTATACATGGGAAATAAACCTACTGTATTTGAAAAACAAGTTTATTTAATTTGTATCTCTATAGTATTTGTTGTATTGTTTGTAATTTGTTTGTAAATTTCTTTTTATATAACAACAATTATATATATTGGTAATTATGCCCTTTGAAGGTTATTGGACACTGTGAAATTTTTGTTCTTTAAGTTTGTGACAAGCACATAAAAATTATTACTTTTTTCATTAGAGTAATAATAAAGAAGCTGTCCTACATTCATTAGTCTCACTGTGTTGTGCTTGGAAAACTGCAACATCAAACAAAAAACAAAAAAAAAGAGAGAGAGAGAGAAATTAATAAATGTATAGGCATCGGTATCGGCATTAATAAAATATCAATGGGGTTTAATCTATTTCGGCAGTTAGAGAGCCATTTGTGTTAGATATAGAACCAGGTAGCTAAAGACCTGAATATGTAATAATGATTGGTGAAACATTCATGCATTAAAGGGTGAAAATGCAAAGCTGACACACTCTCTCCTTACACCCCTTTAGTACTATTGCTGTAAGAAGGAGGAGTCGGAGTCAGAGGAGGAGGAGCCTGACTTCGCAGTCACGTCTCGTCTGCCGCCAGTGCATTCAAATCACAACATCCTGGCGGCCACTGTCCCTACGGCAACCACCCCCAATGGGCCTGCCCTCTTCACGCCCCCGCCGGCACGAAAACTGACACGCTCGCAGACATACTGTCCGTCCTGTACACATTACGACCTGCCATTTTACTTGCAGCAGCCAGACGGCCTGCGAAATGGTGGTGAACGCATTAGCTACCGCAGCGTGCATCAGCAGGATTTGGGGCTGCCCGCCCCGCTGCCCACTCCGCTGCCTACCCCGCTGCCCACCCAGCTGCCGACGCCGCTACCCAACTACCACAAACTAAACCTCAGCCGCTCAGTCACGATGAGGGAGATGTTCACACGAAGCTGCAGCATTAGCACTGACGTGTAAGCAGCCATCCAAATGGTTTATGCTAGATGCTAACGGCTAACTGCGTCAACGCAGGCAACAAGACACAGTTCATTGAAAAACATAATTCAGCATTCAAGCTCTAGACCTTGCCTGCATAAAAACAATGTTCTCTGGAAAACTCCCAGAGTGCCGAGCTTTCAGAAAGACAGCCCAGTGTGTTTGCGCGTAACTGGGAACTATAAAGGCAGAAATGGGGTGAGAGCAGAGATTCAGAGCCTCTTGCCCTCCCTCAACCCCTCTGCTTCACTCCTGAAATCCCTTGTTTTGTGTTTTCAGTAACTGAAAAGAAGATTCAAAAAATAAAGACACAATGGGACACCTGTTTTTATGCTTTCCTTGCATTTGTCTGAAAAAACCCGCAACAATACACAGAAATGCTGACATCTTGAATTTTTCAATATACAGTCTGAATTTCAACTTTTTGTATTGTTCATTCATGTAGCTCGAGACGTTTTAGCTGAATATTAACTGATATAGCCGCGGACTTTGTTTTAACAAACCAACACGTACAGGACAACTTACGAAAAGCCCTAAGCGGGCTGCAATAAAACTGCTAGATCAAAATGTGACGTCAACAGACAACATGATGTAGGCGTTTGATTATGAGGTAACGTATGGGATGAGAGGCATTATTTTTTACTGACAAAAGTTATTGAGTTACTGTGTGCGATTCTAAATATTAATAGATGTTTTCACAACTATTTCTTCTGTTTTAGATGTTTAAATTATTTGGTCTTCTTCGCATTTCTTCTTTCTGAAAAGGTACAGATTTTTGTTGTCATGATTTTTTTTTTATTCATTTTTTTTTTTTTTTTTAAACAAATCTGGATGTGAGACACATACAAAGGCAGATTTGATTTCATGGGCTACATTTGCTCTTTCTAAACGCTGCTTGTTGGACTATGAACAGAACATCTTCTGCCAGAAGGTTTTTTCTCTCTCTCTACTGTTCATGCTTACAGAGTCAATTAGCCTATTTCCTACGCTGTTGATGTGAAAACAAGTGGGGCGTTGCACCGACTTTCTTCTCTTTAATAATGACAGTGATTATTAAGAATATTTGTTCTGTTTCTAGTTTTGAAAGTGATATTCTTCTCTCTCTGGGTGTGTAGCCACACACTACAGTCCTGCCGGTGACTTTGACTTCTGTGATCACCATGTGCTTGTGTTGTGATTTCAATTCTCTCTCCTAGCTCTTCTTTCACTCATTGGGACCTTTTTCAATCTCACACTGTCTCTCTCATGTGCGCACATACACGTTTCAGTGCCTGTTAATACCAACTGTATTATTATTATTATTATTATTTCTTAATTGTTTTTGCATCACTACTTTATCACAGTATTTTTGTTTCAGACAGGTATAATATTGTTTCATGTTCTAAAGTGATGCCGAAATGTTCCTGTAATTGATCATATAATTAAGAATAATGTGGATAATAAATTGGTTGAAAACTTTTTGGCATGTTTTAAAGTTGAATATGAAGGGAAATTCATAGTTGCTTTTATAACCTACATTATACACTGTAAAAAAAATCCCCGTAAGATATACAGTAAAAAAACAGCAGCTGTGGTTGCCAGAAATTTACCTTAAATACAGTAGCAAAATTTTAGGTTTTACGGCACAGCACTTAGTTTACCGTAGATTTTACAGTTCAACCCCATATAACATATAGGTTTATATGTAATAATTACAGTTCATAACTTTTTATTTTACACACTGTAAAAAATTCTGTTAAATTTACGGTAAAACCAGCAGCTGTGGTTGCTAGGAATTTACTGTAAATAATATGGTAACAACATTTTAGGTTTTACAGATTTAACTTAAATTTACAGTAAAAAACCTATTTCATTAACTGATATAATGTTAATTTACCAACCTACAGAAGTACTAATATCAGTTTTGTACCTTTGTAATACACTGACAACCACCAAATACAGTGGTGATGAGTCACATGATGAATCAAAGTTCATCACAAGCAGCTTTTCCGTTTTTTTTTTTTTTTTTCAGCTTTACGGTTTTTCACTGTAAATTATACAATGACTTATTTTTCACATCCAAAAACTGTAAATTTAACAGTATTTTACCGTAAAATTACATTAAATGTACGATTAGATCTATTACAGTTAGTCACCGTATATAGTACGGAAACCTTCTGTAAACCATTTAACTGTTTTTCACCGTAGCATTTTTACAGTCTTTAACCATTAAAATCACAATCATTTTTTACAGTGTATGATAATTCCTAGACAACCTGTTGGATCATTTTGTGATTCTAGTTGGAATATGTCTCTACCTGTAATATAGCGCAAAGTTAGCAGGCTCATTTATTTAAAGTGCCCGTATTATGCTGTTTGAAATGTTCCTAATTTTTTAGGTCTCCAACAGGTTTACATGCATAAAAGGTCAAAAAACACTTTCATTTTCTTATAATTTACATTGCAAATCACCACATTTTTCAATGATTCTCGAACAAATCAGTCTCTCTAAATCCCTTCTTTTCGCTGTTGTACTGAATTCAAACTCCCTGACAAATTATTACCCCCCCTCGCTGAAGTCGCTACCTAAATGCCTAATCCTAACTCCACCCCTAATCCTAACCCCTCCCCCACAACTAATCCTAAACCTACCAATACTAGGGGGTAACAATTTGGTGGGGGTCAGAATTCGGTACAAAACCGCAAGCCTGCTCTGCTCTGATTGGCCAGACAGCCCAGTCTGGTGTAATTGGTCTACTGCTTACAGCGTGTGCGGAAACAAACGGCCATTACCATAACTGAACTTCAGCTCTGGAGGCTTCCTAAAGTTCAGCGATTGTACACACTGTAAAGACAGTAATGATAGCGTCGATTTTACAATATCAATCTGAATTTGAGTCCGATGATGGAATATTGGAAGAATTAGTTATTCAACCCGAACCTCCATCACAAGGACAACTTGAGAAGGGTGTTTCTCAGTGATACGCTACTCAGTTTGACGTTCATCATGAGATGTTGCAACTGTAATTCCTCTACATCAGCATTAACAAGTGTATGTCCATCAATTTCTAATTTATTGCGGTGCACATGTGGGAACTGTATTATTAACTGTATCAATAACAGCGCATATTTTAGCCGAGCACTAACGTGAATGACTGATGTATGTAACATTAAAGTTTGTAAAACAAATCTTGCTCCATCCTTTATCATTACTCAAAGTAGTACGAATGACAAACAATCAGCTTTAATGGACACAGTTTTAGGTAATAGTTAGCCACAGCTGATTAGCAGAAGTACTTCAATTAGACAGTATGTGAGTTAGCAGGTTAGCCGGAGACATATACACAATATAGCTACAACACATTTTGAACACTTGGTATAAAATATATACATCCATAATTAATCATACTTACAGGTTGTGATTCTGAGGAGCAAGTTCCCATCTTTAATGGAGAAGCGTTTTGCAAATTCCATTTAGACCTCACAGAGATTTGAGAAGCAATCGTCAGAAGGTTATACTGCTGTGGTAATTTTAACCACTGACTCTTCACATCCTCATCCTTTGGAAGTGTTTACAAAGAGAATTTGCTTTTGCAGAGCAGAAAACAGCATCTTCTCGACATAATACAGTATATGAGTTCTCGCGGGATGTCCACGCAGAACATAGGCGGGCATTATGCAAATGTGTTAACTTGTGACGTATGAACTTCACGGAAATGGGATTCGAATTACAAATTACTCGTTTAAGTGATTAAGAGTCGACTCTTTCTTTTGAGGCAATAACTTTATTATCCAAAGTGAAGAAAACAAGACAATGACTGAAGTAAACTTGACTGAGAACATACCATAGACATGAATATAACATGAACTATGACTGGACTCGCTGACAGCGGGTTACACTGTCAATACATGACAAGCCAACAATGGAAACATGAGGGCTAATTATACAAAACACCTGAACACAATGAACCAATGAAAACAAGACACATGAAACAAGGAACTAATCATAAAATGACACATTAAGCAAGGAAGCAGATGACAAGATCACAAGAGGGCAAGGGAATCATATGACAAACAGGAACATGAAATATAACTATAAAAACTACAAAATAAAAGACATGAAAACAAACTTGAACAAAACAGACATGACAAAAATATTATACATCTAATACACTATTGGCATTTAGCATTATATAAATCGAATCCGATTAATTAAATGAATTTGAATGTCAACATTTTCCTTTACTTTTTTGGTTACTTTTCCTCAACTCAAAAGTTTTTGTTTGACAATTTGGAGCAGTCAGAATTCTTGGTCTTTCTGACATTTGCCAGCAGCATCACATAAAGAGAACATCAGGTAAGCAACACAATCCTTTAATTAATCCAATTAATATGAATTGACACAAACTTTATACAACATTTAACTGATTTTTAGCAAATCTGATCTTGGTTTTATTGCTAACACAACAATAAGGTTTGGTTTGTTAACATTAATATATTTGGTATCATGAACTAAGAATGAACAGCAATTTTACAGCATTTGTCTAGGTTAATATTATAATTTACAGTTATATAAATAATGTTCATTGTTAATGCATATACGTTCATAATACATTAATTAACAATTAACTAATGTAACATTAATTTTTTATTTGAACAAATGGAACCCTATTGTTTTTAGTGTGCATTCAAAATAGGTTAAAAATTCCTAATGTGTAAGATTTTAGAGAGAGAGTAACGATCAGTCCTCTGAAGGCGAGCTTGATGAACCCAAGTGCAGTTTATTGTATCAAAGTGAACAAACAAAGCAACCAGTTGACATGAACAGACTTGACAATAAGACTCACCAACAGCAGGGTTACAATAACAATACACAACAAAGTAACATGGGGAAGACAATGGCTTTAAATACAAGAACTTAGAGAACACATGACTATGGCAACCAATGGGGAAGTGACACAAGGAACAAGGGAACCAATGACAGAACAGAAGTCAGAAACACATGACCATAACCAACCAATCAGAACATGACACATAGCCTAAGGGAGAACATGAGGAGCAAGGGAAGCATGGCACAAACAAGCAACATGAATAAAACTACAAAATAAAAGGCATGAAAACATGAACATGAACGAAACCCAAAACTAGACATTACAGAATGGCGGCCATCTTGGGGTGAGACTCTGGAATGGCCGCCATCTTGGGGCGAGACTCTGGAGTGGCGGCCATCTTGGGGCGAGACTCTGGAGTGGCGGCCATCTTGGGGCGAGACTCTGATGTGGAGGCCATGTTGTGAACCGGACATGGCGTGGACAGGCATGGAGTGAACAGGTCCTGGCGTGGCATGAGCAGACCCTGGCGTGACAGGCGTGGCGTGAGCAGGGCATGGCTTGAACAGGTCCTGGCGTGGCAAGCATGGAGTGAACAATAGGCCCTGGCGTGGCAGTCTGTGGTTGAGCAGGCAGGATGTGAACAGTCTGTGGCGTGGCAGTCATGACATGAATAACTCCAGACAATGACAGCATGGGAATGAAGACACTCTGGTGTGGTAGGTACTGTGGGATTGTGGGACTCCTCATCCACAATTCCCACAGTAAATGAGGAACCGTTTAGCACAAGGGCGTGATCTATATATTCCTCCAAGGACCAGTGAATCTTTCCGCCAGGAAGCCGTGAATGTACAAGTTCATTAAGTCCATGGCGAAAAATGTCTTTTAGCGCCATGTCATTGAAGTCCACACGACAGCACGTGTCACAAAGATCCAGAACATAATCCTCAATGGATTGTTTACCTTGACGGAGGCTCAAGAGGTGAGAAACTGCTGGGTTCATTGTTGTTGGGTCGTGTATATTGTAACGATCAGTCCTCTGAAGGCGAGCTTGATGAACCCAAGTGCAGTTTATTGTATCAAAGTGAACAAACAAAGCAACCAGTTGACATGAACTTGAACAGACTTGACAATAAGACTCACCAACAGCAGGGTTACAATAACAATACATGACAAAGTAACATGGGGAAGACAATGGCTTTAAATAGAAAACACATGACTATGGTAACCAATGGGGAAGTGACACAAGGAACAAGGGAACTGATGACAGAACAGAACTCAGAAACACATGACCATAACCAACCAATCAGAACATGACACATAGCCTAAGGGAGAACATGAGGAGCAAAGGAAGCATGGCACAAACAAGCAACATGAATAAAACTACAAAATAAAAGGCATGAAAACATGAACATGAAGACAAGAACATGAATGAAACCCAAAACTAGACATTACAGAGAGAGAGAGAGAGAAAGAGAAATAAGAAACTCACTGAACTTATGATAATTAAATACAGTAAACTATCCCTGTGTCCGAAACTTAGGGAATGCAATTTTTAAAAACAAAAAACACTTTTTGTTGTACTGGTTGAAATTCTTTTCACATCCTGACAGCAATCAATAATAGAAGTGGTCTAAATATTAAAACATGTACATATATCTTCTGTTCTCAGGACCAAAAAATTTGCTCTGAATGCAATGATACGATGTCCTACCTGCCTGTCAACATTTCCATACCTCCATATATCCACGTACTTTGCTCGCGCAGATATCACGCAGTCCTCAGCGTGTTTAGTAAGGCTGTGCAGAGTTGTAGACAGACAGTCACCAAGCGCCACTCAGTGATGTCATAAAAAAACTTTTTAAAAAAACTGTCATAACCGTAATCACGAAATGGCAACCTGTGACATTTTACCTGGAGCTGTTGACGTCCTCAGACTCGGATTTATGCATTTCTATGACCACAACTCTCAACACCAAAATTAATTTGCAGCAGTCAGGTGGTACAACTAGAGCTCTGTAAGTTGTTTATGTTCATTATTATTGTAATGTTATGTGCTTTGAGACATTAGGTAATTTAACGGCATCTCTCATCTCGTGATGCTGTGAAGAATCTGCTGTGTGTGTTCATGTGTTTTGAAGGAGGTGTGGCTTTAAAAACACTCTCAAGAGAGGGTGGGATCTCATGCTTTCAAAGCTAGCTTGCTATTGCTAACCTCTCTGAAATTGCCTACCCTACCTTTAATGAGGCTGTTAGCTGTTTGTTAGCACATAGTATGGTGTTGAATTATTTAAGGCCATAATGTTTCCCATGCAGCTGTGCTGGCCAGACCTCTGGAGGAGTATTGATGTTTTATGACATGCCTTGAATTATCCCTCACTGAGATGAACCTCATTCTCTCTGTCAATGATCTCTTGGCCTCTCTCCATTCCCTTTGCCTCCTTAAAGAGCCGGCATAAAGAGGGAGTGTCGGGTTCTTGACAGTGACACAGGGGGAAGAGCTGTAGATGCTTCTCTGAGGTGGATGGCTATATGATGACATGCAAATGCATTTAAGGCATTCAAGATATATTTGAGATAATGTTTTGGGCATATTAAAATGAACGGGTTCACCCAAAAATAAAAATTCTGTTGATTATTACTCACCCTCATGTCGTTCCAAAGTCATAAGACTTTCTTTCTTTGGAACACAAATGAAGATATTTTTGATGAAATCTGAGAGATTTCCGGCCCTCCATAGACAGCTATGCGACTACCACTTTGACTTCATGAAGAGATTGTAAAATGAATCCATATGAATTGAGCGGTTTAGTTCAAATGTTCTGAAGAGACTCAATCGCTTTACATGATGAACAGATTTAATTTAGGCTTTGATTCACATATAAACATTAATCAGCGAACATAAACAAAAGCTCAACCGACCCTGCTTCATACACAAGAACAAACCTCTTCCGGAAGCTCAAATGTGCTGCGTAACGATTGAGAATGAACCTCATTAGTTCTCGCACATCAAGCGAACATGCTTGAACTTCCGTTTACCACAACTGATGTGTGAGTTGATCAGTGTTTATATGTGAATACATTTCTTTTTAAATCGATATACTGTCCAAGTATATATTCTTGGATCAGCATTTCATTCTAATATTGTTACAGACCCTTTTAAAGAAACTGAGTCATTCTCTCACCATTAAATTGCTTTATTTCAGACCCTACCAATTACATACCACTTGCTTCAGTCAAGAGTGAATACAACAAGACATGGGGAAAACAAGGTAGTAATGGAAATGAGTCAAGACTATGCTGATAGATGGACATTCTATTCGTTTAAAAACTTAAAAAGAATAATTAATTTAAACACTGAAAATTCTGTCATCATATACTTTACTCAAAAACATGAGGGTGATAAATGACAGAATTTGCATGAACGATTCCTTTAACTAGTTTAACCAGCCAGTCTTCCTTTGTTAACTATGACTAGGCTTAAACAAGCACCAAACCATCAATAACCAGCATAAAACCGCCTTTTCAACCGTCTTATCAGCAGGTAATTCTGAAGACATAAACTGACACAATCATGGAAATAAAATGTATTATTTGTTTGGTGTGAAATCCACCACAGACTTGTTTGTTTAAATCTGGAGGAAGAGGAGGATTTTTCATCTTATCCACTCACATCCTCCAGCTCTTTGTATGGAGAGAGAACAAATAAACATGGCTCAAGAGTGCTGGCCAAATGGATTAATTTGTCCTTTTCTTTTAATTTAATTATTTAAACCCTTCTTCCTTCGACACTGCCCATTCAACCATAGGCAGACGGCTCTTGAAATGGCCACAAGCACACAAGATATTCAGCGTCAGATAGCAGATTTTGAACAGATATTATGTGTCCAGTGAATGCTGAATCAGTTTGTCTCAAACAGCCCTGAGCAAGATAAATCTGCAGCACATAGCAAAGGTAAGTTGCATAAGATTACATCAGAAACCATACATCATACATGTTACATCATAACCTAGTGCAAAGAGTTGAGAAATTTATTTTAAAAACACTCCATATTTTGTTTAGTTGTTTTCCAGTAATGTTTTATGAATTCATAAAGATAAAAACTCTTTGCAAATAATTATTTAATGCAGCTCAATGAGCAAATCTTACAAAAACAAGTCCAGGCCATATTTCTTCCCAAATTTAAAAGGGACAGAATTATTTATAATATTTTATAATTAAATTAAATTAAGATAAATTAATATATTACACATTATAAATGATATTTATTATTGATTAATAAAATTTAGTTTTTTTGCATGTGACATTATTTTCATAATGAAATGCTTTTTCCTCCCAGTTCTCAATTCTACATTCAGAGATTGTACTTTTGAGTGTGTTTTTTTTTTTTTTTCCCCCCTATCAATATATATATTGTTGTATAAAAAAAAAAAAATCTCCATAATGTCAGATGGGTCTCATATCATCTTGTTGAACTGAAAGACTTAAATAATTTCTTCATGAATGACAACTGTAAATCTTACAGGCCCTCTAGACGTCATAAACACGTCCCTTTAGACAAGCACTAGTGACAGATCAAGTGTTTGATGTACTACTTTCACACAACTCTTTCTTGCTGTTTGTCCCTGAGCAGCAGAGACTCTGAAACACTGGCAGAGGTGATAAAGTTTAACAGCTTCACCGATAACTACATCTAAATGTCAGGGGAAATCTGGAGCACAAAGTAAATTTCCACCTTCTCATTCTTTCCTCTAAAACTGAAGTCTTCTCAAAGAACCATGTAATACCTCATATCTCATGTATTGCAGCGGTCCTTCGAGTAAAGCTGTTCTGAACTAAAAACACACCTTACATGGTGTTTATGTGATTTTATTCATTATTATATTCCTTGTAGTTCTTTACATCCTGTAGCTATTTCCTGCAGCTGTCCTTCCACATACAGTTTGTTAATCATATTAAGGAAATTTTAATTGTGTGCAGTGATTGAGAAAGAGACATTGGTGTCAGTCTCATGTGGGACGTGGAGATCATGTCCTCATCAGTATCCAAACACTGTTCAGTGGACCCCACTTTTACTTCTGCATACTTAAATAGTGTTGTATTCTTTACAAGACAGTCTACAGTTTGTATTTCAAGTCTTTGAAATATATTACTTTGATATTACTGATACTAATTCAGATTTCATTATTCATTGTTTTTGGATAAAATTCAGGTTATGAGTGTAAATGTATGTTCAAATAAATGTTTGGTGCATTGATGAGATAATTTTTAACAATTTCTGGTGACTGTCACTCGCTTAATATCCCACAATCAGTTGCCATTACTCACTGGTGAGACTACTATACATTTGTGTCTCTTGTAAGCAGTGTTTTACTATCTATGCTCTTTATAAACACTGTGTTGTGGCTTAATTTCTAAAACGTTGATGATCTAATAATCTCTTTCCAAATTAGATATTTTAAATACTAATAATAACCCCTATAAATATTTCATCGTCCCCATTTAGTTGTTTTGCATAAATTGTGAAATGCTGCCATCTACCGACAAAATATGTAACTGCTTTGATTACACTACTCGTGTATCCTGTCTGTAATGTTTTGGGGTTTTTTTGCAACATAACAAAACCCATATAGTTATTTCCAAACTTCTCACATTCTCAGTGTAATGATCCGTGTGTGTGTGTGGAATATCAGATTCACCAGGGGACATAATAATAATAATCATAATAATAACATCATAATAAAAAAAACATAATAATCTAATAGATATGCCTTTAACATCTTACAAAAAACCCAATCATGTCATGTTATACTGTACATCAATTAGGACTACCCTTTTACAATAACAAAGATGCCTTTGTTGAAGTTTATATAATTTAAAGAATCACAAAAATCTTTTAGTCAGTGTAAAACAATATAATAGTTGGTACAACTGACAAATATTTTACTTCACGTATGCAATTTTTCCAAAAACAGTAAGAATTTTGAATCATGTATTGTCAACCTGCAATAAACCGCTATCACAGTCAATAAACAAGACCATTGTGTCAGTTATTTGAATAATGTTGTGAAAACACTCAAAAACAATTAATGAAAATTGAGACTAAAAGGATTAGGCTTAAATACAACTAACAATAAGTGTACAAAAATATGTCTGTCTCCTGTTTACAAAACCAACATCTGTTTCCAGCAAGCTGTACCAGTCTTTGGCTGTGCATAATATCTAATGCCGTGCACCGGAAGTATATCAATAGACCAATCAAAGAGGCTCATACCAGAGCGAACAAATCAGAGCGATTATGAATGATGACGCTAAAAGGCGCGAATTTATCCCACAGAAACAGCAAGCGATTGTTTCCAGCTCAAGAGCATGCTCAGAATTCGCGTGAATCATAAGCTGATTGCATATTAAAACCATATAATCCACCTGTTGGGACACTTAACGTGGATTTCGAAGAAATGAATTCGACCGCGGAACTAGAAGTGAAAACGAAATCCATTGTAGATGATGCGCACGTCAAAGTTACACCAAGACAAGGGGGCGTGTCTTTAAGAAGAAGGTAAACAAAATATGCAACTCTGCAAAAATTTAACACAAGTCTGTTTTAACGTGATTAGCAATGTTTGTTTATTCCTTGCAGACCTGCAGATTCCAGATGTAACACCAGGAGCGTCAATTCAGGTTTTAAATCTCCTGTACGTAAAGTCTATTATTTAATCATCAGATCAGTACTATTGTATACTGTGTGATTCCTGTGATATGATGTCTAGACCTAGAAAGCGATATTCATGAGAGTCTGATAACTGATAACAGATATGTGAATTAAGGTCCTATGTGGTAAATTGTCTATTGTCTGTCGTAGGTTCAGAAGCCTAGTATGGTGAAATCTTCCTTGTGCACTGAGGAAGAAGTCAAAGAGCTCAAGAAAACACTTGATCGGCTGGATACAGAGATCGCCTTGTTGGAAAAAGAGTAGGTAGTGAATGTTGGAAAGAGATACAAGAGATGTTGTGTGTTCATACTGAAGATACTACAGAATATTAGGTTTAGAATTCTTTTTTACAGTTTAAGGTGGTTGGAAGATCCTAAATTCAGGGGGAAAAAACATCATGTGAGAGGTATTAAGTGGCTTCCATTAGACGCTCATTCTAGCATTAGAGTTGTTTTAGAAATCATGTGCATCTTTTTAAAAAAGGGAAAACTCCTCAATAATTCCCTTCTTTTTTCTGTGGAACACAAAATATGTTTTGAAGAATATCCTGGTGACTCATTTCCATATAATGGCTGTGAAGCTCCAAAATAACGAAAGCAGCATCATTATATACCTATAACCACTATACCACTATAACACCTACTATTGTAATTTTATTCACAAATTTATAAGGTCTTTAAATTATCAACATGATCAAAACTATTCCATTTAAAAAATGTAGATTTTGGATGATTATTTTGTATGTCGGGCTTTACATGATTAAAATAACTTAAAGGGTTAGTTCACCCAAAAATGAAAATTCTATCAGTTACTCACCCTCAAGTTGTTTCAAACCCGTAAGACTTTCGTTCATCTTCTGAACTCAAATTAAGATATTTTTAATAAAATCTGTGAGATTTCTCTATTGACAGTCCATGCAACTACCACTTTGACACTTCAAAAAGTTCATAAAGAGACTAATCCATATGAATTGAGTGGTTTAGTCACTATATATCATGAACAGGTTTAATTTAGGCTTTTATTCACATATAAACATTCATCAACGCACACATGAGATATAGTAATCGGAAGCTCAAGCATGCTTGCTTGATGTGTGAGGTTCATTCTCCTGTGTTATGCAGTACATTTGAGCTTCCTCAAGAGCCAATGAGGTTGGTTCTTTCACGTCAAGCAGGTATGGTAGAGCTTCTGTGTATGTTCTAGAGCTGCACGATTCTGAATAAAATGAGAATCACGATTTTTTTTGGTTTCAAATAAAGATCACGATTCTCCCACGATTCTGAATAGACATTTAAACAAAAAAACATCTATTTTACTGGAGGTTCTGACTAAATATTAATTGCTGGACTCTTAATTGCCGGAAAAATTGTAATTATTTTGAATGAATTATTTTTATTTATTTTTTTTAAATAGTTTTGAATATATGAATGACTCATTAATAAATACTTGTTTCATTATTGGATGAATCTGGTGCTGCGTCCCAATTCGCCTACTTATACTACGTCCTAAAAGTATGTACTGTTTTTGTAAAAAAAAAAAAAGTACATACTTTTGAGTGCGTAGCAGAGTATGCAAGCTTTGGGACATACTACCTCGTCATAATTGCGTCTTTAACAGACGTTCTGTCGCTTAGTTACGCATCCTGTAACCGTTTAAACTACCCTGTCAATCATCTTGTCACAGTTAAAATCCTCCACATTTAATTTCCTACCGTTTCGGAGAGAAATGTAGTCGCACGTTTACCTGCCAGTCATAGGTCTTTCATGCAGAGAACTCCCCTTATCTTTGCATAATGATGCATTTAAAAGTTAATGACCAAACGCATCGTTATAAAAGTTCACAATGCTGTTGCAGATGAAATATAATGTGGATAACATTTAATAAATATCTTTTCGATACTGATTATTAATCACTCAAGCCCCTTTATCTTAACCTCTCTGCTTAACTGTCGGTCTCGCACACCCGTCATGTTTGTAGTTTTTTTTCGTATTTTATTCGTATTTGTAGTTCTAACCGAATCCTCGTCCACAGCGCAATGTGTTATGGGCAATATTAGCCGTTAGAGTGTGCACGGATCTGCACTGGAAAAGTAGACCATCTGGGTATCTTTGGAATACTCATTTCAACATACTACGATTTGGGACACATTCTTATTTCGAATACTATTTAGAACGGATAGTATGCGAATTGGGACGCAGCAAGGGTTTAACGAATCTTTTTGAATGAATAATTCATTGACAAAGTCACTTGTTGCCACCTAGTGGCGTAACAAGGTAATACAACAGTTATTTGAAGCGCCACGTTAGTTTCAATTTGCTCTATTTTGATCGATGTCAATGTCCAGTGTTTATATCCTAACTGTAAACGTTTATCTTAGTCTTGGATGCCCGAAATAGCTGCCAAATATTCAAATTATCACAGAAGTACTAAGTCCTATATCTATTTGAATGGGAGAATCCTGAAATCTCAAACTGCTTGGCAAACTCACAATTAAATAACATATTTCAAATCAGCAACAAAATCTGACATGAATTGTCCCATAAATGTTGTTTCTTATGCTCAAATAGCATTAAAAAAAAGCGTATTTTTCAGGCTAGACGAGCCAATGCCCATGTGCAGTCATAGTCGTGAGTCTCAAGTTTTTATGGGAACCGGAGCTTCTAACAGCAGCTGCAGTGACGCAATGACTTTATCAATCAGAGATTGGCTCTTTTACTTAGAAGGCGTGACGTATTCCGTATTGCGGGTTGCAATTTCTCCCATTCATAACTAACAGAAGTGAAGCGTCTTTCTAAATAAATAGTCTTTGAAATAACTACTGTGTGGTTCAAAACTGCTCTCTGGCTCAGCGGCAGCACAAACACAGATTTGAATGTTCCTGTAGGATTTTTGTCAAAGGTGTAATAGACACAGGTGAATCGTTGTCATTGATAAATAAGATCACGTGGGTGTTTGAATCGAGATCACAATCTTTTTACGATGAATCGTGCAGCTCTAGTATGTTCGCTGATCAGTGAATAAAAGCCTAAATTCAATCTAGAATTTAGACTAGCTATGTGGGACCTAGATGGGTGTCACCTGGGCTTTCTAACTGGGGCCCAGCTGGTTTTGTCCACAGTTTCCATGGAGGCCTCACATGGGTTAGCCCAGATGAAATGAACACTGCTCAGTGTGCACACTACAGGCTGAGCAGAATCACTGATGGACAGAGGAACAACAAGAACTACGACTTCAGCCACAGCCTCAGATGAAATCAACTGAAGATAAAAGACATTAAATCTCTCAAGATCTGATTAAACATCTCCACAAACAGCATTACCAACTTCACTTATTACTAACCAGACTGACATTACATTCTTATCACATTGTCTCTTGTTTTTCTTGCCATAATAAACAGCTATAGCAGCCAGAGAAACACTAACACTTAAACAGTCAAGTTAAACTGCTTAACTGAAGCAAGCACTGACCTTGATCATGGTGACATCAAACCAAGCTATTATTTTCAACAAATCATCAACATCTAAACCTCTGGTAATTCTCAATAACAACTTTTGTAGATGTATGTCAGAAATAAAGTCAGTCTGGTTAGTAATAAGTGAAGTTGGTAATGCTGTTTGTGGAGATGTTTATTCAGATCTTGAGAGATTGAATGTCTTTTATCTTCAGTTGATTTCATCTGAGGCTGTGGCTGAAGTCGTAGTTCTTGTTGTTCCTCTGTCCTTCGGTGATTCTGCTCATTATCACCTAATTATCTCTTTAACTCCAGCATGTTTCTGTGTTATATTTAACAGCCTGTAGTGTGCACACTGAACAGTGTTTATTTCATCTGGGCTAACCCATGTGGGACCTCCATGGAAACTGTGGACAGCCCAGGTGACACCCATCTGGGCCCCACATAATTGTGCTGGCTGCTCGATTCATATAGGTTAGTTTTACGATCTCAAATCTTGAAGTCTCAAATTCTTGGAACTTTCTGAAGCAACAATGGTAGTTGCGTGGACTGTCAATTGAGAGAAAGAAATCTCTCAGATTTCATTTAAAATATCTTTTTTTTTTTTTTTTGATAATGTCTTAATTTGTGTTTCAAAGATGAACGAAAGTCTTACGGGTTTGGAACAACATGAGGGTGAGTAATTAATGACAATTTTTTCATTTTTGGGTGAACTAACCCTTTAAAATGTGATTTCAGCCGTTCAGTAACTTTGTGTAACAATTTCAAAACTATTCCTTTAAAATAATATTTTTAAAAAAATCTAAAATGCGTAATCTGGTCTTTTTAGATAATTTGCTGTTAACTACACTGTTATTCTATAAAGAAAGAATTTCATTGTTATTTATTGTTAGATTAAATTGAGCTTGTGTTGTTCTGTTCTTGTATTTACAGAGGATTTGTTGTACAAGAGCTGGATCAGCACATAGACCTGCTGCACGAATACAATGACATTAAAGACATCGGACAAACTTTACTGGGCAGATTAGGTAAGACTTGATGGAACAATCGTGTGTTGAATAGTAAATGCAAAGGTGTTATGTTAGTCTGATACCAACATAAAAATATATCATACCATGATGATCTTTCATCTGCTCTCCATAAACACTTGTGGCCTACACATTTCTCCTATCCCACTCATATAAGTGGGTTACAGCCTCCATACGCTTGGCATTTCTCTCTAGAGTCAAGATTATGATAATGGCATCCTCCAGTATTACCGTTGTATTCCGTAATATAATGGACCCTTTCAGACTCCCAGCATGCAGAGTTTCTTGCCTGCTCTGGCCTCACGGTGACTTCAGCTGGTCTGAGGGCCAGAGGGGGTCTGTGCCACGTCATTCTCCCCCATGTTACCACTGACAAAGACAACTGTCTCTCTGTTTCTCTCAGCTGGCCTGCGTGGAGTGACCACACGAGACTTATACAGTCACTTTGGCCTTGAGTTGGACGACTGAGCTTCGTGAGAGGAAACTGAGGAACTGAAAGGCCTCATAATACTGTTAGTGTTTTATCTTTTTATTTATAGCAAATACACCAGCTAGTATTGTTTTCTTCATGCTGTTGTGCTGAATAAGTAAAATTAATACGTGCTTAACTCTGTCGAACTGATTCCATGATACATATAACTCTTCAAAGAAATTGAAAGGCTTCTGTCAACACTGTGAGAAGAATTGCCTCAACGTTTGTCTCTGCACATGGTTTTCCTCACCAAATGGGAGGTGTTATTGTGCATGAGAGATTGTAATCTAAATCTGGTGAATTAAAGGAATAGTTCACCCAGAAATATATTTGTCATCATATATACACCTTCATGTTTCAAACCTGTATGACTTTCTTTCTTAGTTCAGCCAAAAATGAGATGAAACTTTGTGAATGTTATTATGCTTGCACTGTATGAAAAAGAGCAGCATGAACATTTTTCAAAACATCTCAAGGTTTGGAACAATGTGACAGCGAGTACATGTTCATTTATGGGTGAACGATTCCTTTAAACAAGTGTTATAGCAAGTTGACTGAACTGTGTATTTCTGTTGGGTCCAATTTAGCTTTATTATTCATTTATCTACGTAAAACCACCAAATACATGCATTTGCCACATTTGTATGGTTGTTCGAAGGTTTTGTTACAGAACTGATCCAACTGTGTGAAAGTTGAATAAATACATTTTATGTAAGTTACGATAGAGGTTTATGGACTGTGTCTTAACATTTTTGGATAACAATAGATAAAACCATCTGCTGCACTGATAGCAGATTTGCCTCACTATACTGACAGATGTAAAATGTTTTTATCTAACAGGATATCCGCTGTTAATTGGATATACTGTATGAAATCAAATCAAGAAATGTCTGTATGCTTCTTACCACATGCGATTTTAACTGACCCTTAGACTGCAGGCCTGGTTACTTACATTAACTACAGTTAAAGTAATTACATTTAGATGAAAGACTTTTTTGTAAAGTTATATCCACTGATTGAGCACAATAAAACCAGGAACACACATTAAGAAAGAATATGGATAGTTTTCCAAAGAAACAGTAAATAAGTTAAATGAGCAGTGTTTGAATGCCTCCGGAAAATGAATTAATGTATTTTGATTAAAAACAATTAGCCACGTCTCGACATAGTCATTTCAATGCGTTTCTCCAGTATTAAAGTAAAAAGCATGTCTCATAACTCGTTAGAATTACATCATTTTAATTTACACAAACAGCTGTTTCTGCCATTACAATGGACAGATATCTGACAAAAAGCCCTCCTTCTCCTCCATCATGCCTCATGGTCCTGCAGTGCTGCTTTGCAACTACCGGGTGGAAACTGCCGTGATGATTCGCTGGCTGGGCCACATTTCCTTGACAGGACTTTAAGCCCCGCCTTTACTGAGCAAAAAGGCAGCGTTCCGAGAACGCCATTGGTTCAAAGGGCTGTCAATCAATGTATACACAACAGCACCGGCGAATAGAAAGAAGGCGGGCTCAAGTAAGAAAATTATAAGGTCATTGGAATTACCAGCGCTGCAAGCCAACGTTACAATGAAGCGATAACAGATAAGAATTAAAAATGAAATAAACGGGAGCAAAGTCTACCAAAGAAGCCGCGGTAATTAGGTAAAAGGCAGGCGTGCGGCCGTTACACACCGGCGTGTGTGTGTATCAGCGCAGGTAAACGCGGTGGAGGTTTCGCTTAAGCCGATCAAGGTGGGATCGTACGGAACAGGTTCCCCTTCTGCCATTATACACACGTTATTGTGACCACGGAGACCAATATTGAGGTATTTCCTGGACCACAGGCACCTACATTCTAAATATTTTAACCATTGTCCATTTCCGGAATCTCCTGTATCATTAATCGTCATGATCGCAGCTGTCAACCGCCAGTTAAAGACGCGTTTACCGATTTTTACAATAACAATAGTGTAAATAGTGTCCTGTTTATGTTTAGTGATGGATGCAGTTTCATATGTAACCGTTTAATTGCTCTTAATCAAGATAAAGGGATATAGGATGCCAGATATCCGCACTGGGCTTTTTTTATTATATAAAACACGCACAGCAAATAACGCAGCGTAACTGATATAGGCTTAGTCGTATAGACACATGTCATAATGTATCGCCTGACTGTGTGAATTCCTTTATAATGTATCTAGTGATTGTAAAAGTAGAGTGAAGCTCAGTGTACTGCAATGCTGTGGTGATGTACGATTCTCCAACGACTCGTTCTTTTCAACCGAATCACTAAAACAAACTGGTTTGTTCACGAATCGGACTTAATATGTCCGGACTCACTTTTTTGGACACGTCCAATTCAGAATGAGCCCAAAATATAAAATACTGTAGGTAAAACTTTTTTTGAAGTATGTTTGCTTGATTGTATGACAGTTTTATCAACACACATTTCAAACAGAGTTGGTTATTATAAATGTATTAAAACAAGCTAAAACAGTTTCAATTGAGAGATGCAAATTTTAGTATTGTTTATTGTAAATGCAAGTCATATTTGTGTTCTAAACAGCAATAGGATGTAATAAACGGTCGCGGTGATCATGGCGTAAGAGAATCACTGAATCTTTGAAATGAACTGTTCGAAAGAGCCGAATCGCGGAAATGAGTCTGTACAATCCAATGTGCTCTCTCAGATTTCCGGGCTGGAGCAACGAATCAGGGCTCTGCGGTAACCCTCGCCTGGTGATGATGATGATTGTTCTTCTGCATCGCTTTAATATCCATCCGCACCCACAGGACGTCTATCGTTTTGTCTTGCGTCCGCACACACGGCTACAGGGCCGAACAGACGTTACCATGCGGGGCGGCTGGATTCTCCTCAGCATCCTTCACGATTGACAGCCGCACATTGTTGGATTTCCCCGCTGCAGCGAAAACGTACAATGATGATGACGATGTGTGACCATCATTTCTGTCAGTCATTAGATTGAGAATTTGTGAAATGGCGTATTATCTATAGGTGAATCAGACCGGGGTTGCCACACTTTTTACGCCAGTGAACATTTCCCAGAGTAGATTTTAAGTGTGTTTCTGTATAGAAACACATTTGAATTCTTAAATACAACGTATTTTACATTTTATTTATTTCCACATATATACAGTTCATTTAATACGCGTTTACCTACAACGAGGCTTGTTGTCATATATGGGACACAAAAACAATTAATGAAGCTGTAATATATAAACTTGTGGTCAGCAGAAGTTGATAAATTAATCTGTATAATTATTAAGCTGCCTGCATAATTCTAAATAAATAAATTATTCATAATAACACAGCTACATTCATTATGCAGTTTTGATTCTTGCCTAAATGAATTTCAGAGTGGTTGTATTGTGCATTTCCAAAATGATATTATAATTTGTCCATCTATGTGTTTGCAAAGACCACACACAGTGAATTTATGTTACATTTTATGCAGTTAGTATACAAATAACTCATTTATCTCCTGCTTTATAAGATACTTTAAATAGACAGTTTTGAACTAGATGTTTGAAACGTATACAAAACCACTGCTATAAAAGCATACATTTGTGTAATTATTCTTTTGACTCAAACCCTTATAGTTACTGCAATAAATCCCCTTGTGACAATTAGCCCCAGTCTCCCCCATATGGGTGTGCATGTGATGTGAGTGACTGTGGTAATTCAGCAGGTCTAAGCTTATGCTGCAGTCAGATGAGCTGTAGGAAAAGATAGTACAGATCAAATAGCTCTGTTGCCTTCCCTCACTGACATTCAATCCACCCTAGTTACTTTACATGTGTTTTAGTGGAAAAGAAGGCCCAGAAACACGTTGATGCGTTTTAATGTAAAAGAGCATTTTAATGAATTACCATTTTCAATGTTTTTTGTCACCTTTTTTCACAATGTTTGTATCCATCTTCATTGCACATCAGAGATACGGAAACATTAAAAAAAAACAGTCAATCAGGGTTGTCCTCCATCATTATGTGTAACAATAACCTTCAAAATATATAAAATGTGTGACAAACAGCGATATTTCAATACAAATGTTTAATTTACTGTCCAAACAAACAAAATTTGAAACCTAAGTTACCGTATACTCTGTACTGGTATACCTTTAACATACATTTACAAGGTCAAAGATCTTTTTTCTTCAACAGCTATCTTGTCTTGATATGATTAGTCTTATAAGTGTCTTATCTTGTGTTAATCTCCGGATCTGGTGAGTTAAGGCAAGAGTTTTGCATATCAGCTATTGTAATTATCAGGTTAATGATACTGATTATGTTACAACTTTTATCAAAGAACAAGGTCTTTTTTATTTAAGTTTTATATCACACAGGCCCAATAAAATGTTAATGCAATAATAAGGTGTTGATAAATGTTGTCAGATGATACTGTCTGAATGACTGTTTTGTGTGTGTCAGGATGTTGCGGTTGGCGTGCACCACGGCCCTTCTCTTCCTTCTCCGGCTGTTCCTTGGCCTGCCCTGGTTCCAGGTTCTACCATCCATTTTCATTTTCTACCTGGGTTCGGGAGGATGGAAGTCCATCCATGTGTTTTCAAAGACCATATACCGCGATTTGCAGTAAGTTTATATGTTGTAATTTTAGCTTTCCTTTTTTTATATATACTTGACAAATGTATATTTTTAATATAATTTTTATGTACTTTTCGACTTTTTCTAAGTCATCAAAATTCTGAAATACACCAATTGAAAGTATGGAAGTTCTGTAGTGACAAAAAAATATCAAAACTATCTTGTTTTAGCTTTCCACACTTTGTCTAGATTCCAGCTCTGCACATTCTGGACATTTTCTCAACTAACTTATGAGGTGCATATTGGGATGTTTTTAAAAGTTTCCAAACCCTTACAAAATGTGAGAGCTTGTTGCCTATCAAATGTATTTTACTGAATTGTAATATTTTTACTCCTCTGAGAATTTATTTTCCTGTTACAGGAAACAGGAAACAGATTTTTTTTTTTTTTTTTTTCCTGTCATAAATTAAATTAGCATGAAATGGAAGTCACGATAGTCTTTTTTTTTTCTGTATTGTGATGTATATCCAAGTGAAACGGCTTCTGGAACAAGAAAAAATGTAGGACGGGGTTTGATTTTGTCCTTGGGGAATTGATTGGATGGTTGGATGCTTGCTATTTGCTATTGGTTGATCTTGTGTGATTGACAAGCTGTGCCGCCCTCGCGCCAGTAAACATGTCATCAGAGAAGTCAGAAGAGATGCTGCAAGAGGGTGTGGAATTTATTTTGAGTAAAGATTACGAGGCACATGAATGTATATAAAAAAATGATGTGCCTTATAAATCATTTATAATAAATACTGCAATATTCCATAAAAAATAAGAATTGTCACAAAGTATGGTTTTCGCCAGAAAAATAGCCAAAGAAAGCAGCTGGCATGGTGTTAAAAAACAAACAAACTGAAGTTAGACACGTTTTTTTTTTTTTTTTTTTTTTTTCCCCTCTATCTGGTCTAACTCATTCTCTTAAAAAGAAAATAGTGGATAAATAAATCCATACATATGCACAGTATGTTTTTATAAAACAATAATAGTAAAAATAATAATGTAATTACTGATATAACAACTTTCTATATAACTTTATAAATGAAAATATAATGTCAATTTAAGTCTTAAAAAGGAACAACGTAAAATATTGCATTTTGTTTATTAATGTGTTAACACTGACAGTCCTAGCAGACTTAAACATAAAGAAGTTCATAGATGAAATCTGATTTATATCTATAGATGTGGTTTTGTAAATAAAGATCACATAATACATTCTTCTGGGCCTTTTTAATCAGGCTGAACAGTTACTCGTAAAAGAAGTTCCTCAACAAATACAGCCACACATTCCTGTATTACGAGCTACGTGTGTGTTAAGAGGAACAAGTGGTTGAAGTGGGTTTCTGGGTTGACCTGGGCAGGTTCAGCTTGTTTTTCGTCAAAGACTGAAAATTTTGAAATGTGAATTGAGTAATCTGAAGCATTATTGGCAAGTATTTTAAGACTTTGAAGAGTGAACTTCTGTGTTTGAATAGCAAACAAGCCAATACCTCTGCTAGCAATCCCAGTTTTGGTTGTAGCGAGTGCTGGGGGTTATGAAATTCAGTTCAACTTCAGGTCCTGGGGTGTGGGTTTATGGTTTCAACAGCACCGATTACTCTGTAAGTGCCTGGATTAGAGGACTGAGGCTTTTAGGATAGCTGTTAATGGACAAAAGAACTCTTATGGGACAGGGGTCACTGCTTTTAGCAATGTGACAGTGTTTGTGTGCTCAAACACACACAAACTACTTCCTGGCACTTACAGATTTGTTATTGTTACTTAAGCAAGAAGTTGATGAAACCAGGATGATTATACGCATTAAACCTACAAACTAAATGTACAAAATGGTGTAAAGTACAGTACCGGTCAAAAGTTTGGAATAATTCAAACAAAAATGTAATGTGTTTTTTAAAAAGGTTTCTTATGCTCACCAAGGCTGCATTTATTTAATCAAAATACAGTAAAGACAATAATACTGTGAAATATTATTATAATTTAAAATAAATGTTTTCTGTTGTAATATATTTTGAAATGTAATTTATTTCTGTAACTGAATTGTCAGCATCATTACTCCAGTCTTAAGTGTCACATGATCCTTCAGAAATCACTCTAATATGATGATTTGATGATCAAGAAACATTTCTTATTGTTATCAATGATGAAAACAGTTTTGTGAAAACCATGATTCACTACCATTCAAAAGTTTTGGGTAAGTAAAATTATTTTTAAAAAGTAAAAAAAAAAAAAAAAAAAAAAATTATTCAGCAAGTATGCATTAAATTGTTCAAAAGCAACAGTAAGGATATTTATAATGTTACAAAATATTTCTATTTCAAATAAATGCTGTTCTTTTGAACTTTCTATTCATTAAAGAATCCTGAGAAAGACAAAATGTATCACTTTCCACAGAAATATTAAGCAGCACAACACTGTTTTCAGTATTGATAATAATAACCATTGTTAATAATCGAGTACCAATAATAATGATAATAACTGAGCATAAAAGCAGCATATTAAATCAGTTATAATGATTTCTGAAGGATGCTTAAAATTTCAGCTAAAATTATAATAATACTTAACAATAGTACTGTTTTTACTGTATTTTTGATCAAATAAATGCAGCCTTGGTGAGCAGAAGAGGCTTCTTTCAAAAAATTAAAAATTCCTAATTATTCCAAACTTTTAAAATCGTGTACCTATTTTAAATGAAGAGTTCACCAAAAACTCAAAAGGAGATGTTTTAAAGAATGTCCAGATACCATTTGCCCAGAATAAAACCTCATCCAAATCCCATCAATTCTTCTGTGTTCTTTTACAGTGCAGCCAGTGTGTTGCTGAGGGTAAAGCTGAATGTCAAAAAGCACCTACGTGAGCGCAACACCGTTCCCAAACTTTTTGCCAAGTCCGTCAAGAAATACGGTGACAAGACGGCTCTGATTTTTGAAGGAACGGGCGAAAAATGGAGCTTTAAAGAGCTTGACGACTACTCCAACCGCGTGGCTAACTTTTTTCTCCAGAGTGGCTTCAAGGAAGGAGATGTGGTGGCTCTGTTCATGGAGAACCGCTCTCAATATGTGGGGCTCTGGCTGGGCATGGCGAAGATCGGAGTGGAGGCAGCACTCATCAACTTCAACCTGAGACTGGAGGCACTGGTTCACTGTGTCAACATCTCCAGCGCCAAAGCGGTGGTGTTCGGCAGTGAGCTAACAGATGGTGAGAAGTGTTTTGATAGTTATCAAAGATGAGAAATCTTTTTAGCTTCCCAAGCTGCACTCATAATTTATAGCAGTTAAACCACAGCACTAATTAACTTTATAAACAAACTAGCGATGGGCCCATTCTAAACACGCTTTGTGAAGCTTCGAAACCTTTGCGAATCATTTGTTTCAAACCAGTTATACAGAGCATGTATCAAACTGCCAAAGTAACGTGATTTCATTAAACAAAGCTTTGTTACATTATTTAAAAAGTTTCAAAATTTCAATTGTTCGCCACTAGGGAGCGATTTTCTCTGTGAACCCATGAATCAATGTTTTATACATTTGTAGACATTTTTAATGACACATTTGTATAATAAAATTAAGTCTCTTACTGGCCTGATTACCCAAGCTCTCTGTAAAACAGGCTCTACAGTTTAATAAAATTAAACATATTATACAGAGACTTTTAAATTTAATGGTATTAGACATGCACTGATGTGTCTTGCACAATAATACCAAGAATGCGTAGTAACAATGTAAATAGTGTCAGTTTTGATTTCATGTTGACTTTAGGCCTCAGGGTTATATTTAATGAATAAGAGTTGTTGCCTCAATAGTATCGGTTAAGGCAGCAGTTCAGGAGTGTTGCAAGCGAAAGTGACACATTACAAGAAGCAAATAAGGAAGTGGCAATTGGACAAAGATTAGCACGTGTACTCTAGAGAAACAATGAATGAGTAGCATTGGGTACAGATTTATCATGGGCAGAGGTCACTGCGCGTAACTCATTGTGGAAGAACGTCATTGCACCAAAGAGAACTCATACCAGAGGTCACGAAAGGCCACAAAATCCTAATGAAACTATTTCCTAGTTGTCCCTTAAGTAATTGGAAACTGACTTATAAAGCATGCCATGTTGAGTCAGCTTCGTTTCTTATTGATTTAACATTGCCGGGCGTTTGTTTGTCCTATGCTTCTTCTGAAGAACTTTCTAGGCTCATTTTGTCACATTATTTGTGTCTGTGATGGTTACTTCATCTATTTCTCTCTCTCTCTTTAAATCGTTCAGCGATGTGTGAGGTGCACAGCTCTATGGGAAAGACTGTTAAGCTGTTCTGCTCTGGAGAATGGGACCCTAAGCAGGTTCCTGAAGGGACGGAGCATCTAGAGCCGCTGCTGGAGGCAACACCTACAAATCAGCCCAGACAACCAGATCGCAGCTTCACAGGCAAGACACAGTTACTCGGTGTCTAACCCCCACCATTTAGGGCATTAAAAAACATTTGAAAAAAACATTAGATCTGTCTGAAATATTGCATTGCAATTTATCTGTATTATTTTTTTTATTATTATTATTTTTTTTTAATTCAAAGCTTTTATTTTTCTTTCTTATGCTGAATGTTGTATTATTATGGAGCCCCATACATGTTATGCAGACAAAAATATATATATTTTGGCCACAAATTAAGAATTTGTTCCCATGACTGAAAATTATAAAATAAATTAATTCCCTCCTTTTAGTGAATCATGGCCACATTGTGGGCACTAATTCTTTCCATCATTTTGATTGAACTAAAACAAAGGAGCAAAATATTACAGTGTGGCCACTATTTAATAAAACTAGGGAATGAAATCTAAATTCTTGACCACAATTTGACTAAAATGAGGGAACAAATGTATAAAATGAGGGAGTGAAAAGTTCTGAGGCTGATCTACTGATAATGCGCAAATAAAAAAACAGTCATATTAAGCGCAAAATGGGTTAAGACATGCTTTTTGTAGGCATTAAATAATGGCGCAAATACCAGTAAATTGACTAGCGCAAACCTTAGTAAGGTCAGCCACAAAAATGTGTCCATGTCTTTTCATTGCTAATCTTTAACTCCGTGTCTTTAGTAAATCCTGACAGTAGTTTTTAATGGAAAAAGAGGGTTTGTGCTGGTACAAGATGTTAGTAAATCTAGGCCATAAATCACGTTACCAACTAGATTTTTAATAGTTTTTTTTTCTTTGCTTCTAGATCGCCTTTTTTACATTTACACGTCGGGAACCACTGGGATGCCAAAAGCTGCTATTGTTGTACATAGCCGGTAAGTGTTTGACATGTTAATTTTCTCCATTTCTTACGGTCTCCCTTATTCTTTTCTCTCAATGAATTAGACTCCCTGTCTTTTCTGCATTCTTCCCTCAGGTATTACCGCATGGCTGCCTTGGTGTACTATGGTTTCAGGATGAAGTCTGAGGATGTGCTTTATGACTGCTTACCACTTTATCACTCAGCAGGTACATCATGAACACAGGCTGATCTACACCTTCATGATATGTGCACTTCCTGTCACAGTCTGGTTCAGGCTACTTGCTGTGCGAGTTTTGTGGCTTGTTTTGGTGGATGTTTATCTTTGGTGGAAGACCCTTGAGTCCAATGCTGTTTTGAGAAAAGTATCTTTGTTTTTATATTTTATTGGTTTAACCGACTTATGTAGGTGTTGGTGAGTCTTTAATCTGGAAGTAGCTAATCAATAGGTTTGTTCTGAGGTCAGAGTTGTTTGTTCTCTGACAGGAAACATAGTGGGAGTTGGACAGTGTCTGATCCATGGAATGACTGTAGTGATCAGGAAGAAGTTTAGTGCATCAAAGTTCTGGGATGACTGTATCAAATACAACTGCACGGTGAGTAATTTGAATATATGTATTGTTATGGAAGTAATAATAATAAAAAATGTTTCTTGAGCATCAAATCATCATATTAGAATGATTAGAAGGATCATGTGACACTGAAGACTGGTGTAATGATTCTGAAAATTCAGCTTTAATCACAGAAATTTTATAAAATATTTTATAAAATATTCAAATAGAAAACTGTTGTAATTGTATTAATCTTTCACAATATTACGGTTTTAAAAAACATTTTTAAAAAAATCATAGACCTCAAATGATAGTATGTATAAAAATGTGATATCTGTGAATTTTTCATTTACTATGATTTGTGTGTGTGTATATATAGGCTCTTTTATGTTTTATTTTTTAAGATCAAGAGTAAGAATATGTTATGAAGAATTATATTTTATATTTATTTGCATTTATATTTATTTGCATGTTGGTTATATAGCAATACGTAATAATAAACAGCAGTATTCATGTATATACATTTTGCATGTCTTCCTTTTGAGTCGGTACACAAAAAAATAATTGAATCAGTGTTTTGCATCAGACTGTTTAAAAGAACTGATTCACAGCTGCACGATTCTGGATAAATTAAGAATAATGATTTTTGTTTAAAATAGAGATCACAATTCTTCCATGATTCTGAATAGTCTACTAAACAAAACATGTCATTTACTACTCACTCATAAAGACTTCATTGTTTTATTACTGGATTAATCAGAGTTTTTGAACAAATCTCTGGAATGAATGGTTCAATTACAAATACATTTTTTAAAAGTCACTTGTCGCCACCTACTGGTGAAACTACTATTACTTCTTAATAGACAAAGCTGAATCATTGTCATTAAGTGATAAAATTGCATGGGTTTACAAATTGAGATTGTGATCTTTTAACAATGAATTGTGCAGCTCTAAACACTACTGACAGTTTTGCTCCCACTCAAGAGTCAAGAGAGTTGTCTTCCTGACAAGGTTTTTAATGGCTAAATAGAGCAGAGCAATAAAATAGTTGCAATGTTCATGATTTTGCATAATTTTATATCGCAAACAAAATCATATTTAATATATGGTACATTCAGTAAATTTAAAGCTGAGGACTTCCAGACCTCAACTTTAATATTATAACTGTGTGATTGCAAATTAAAGTTGTTACATGGAAATGGAAATTTAAGGAAGTTTTTAAAAAATAATTTTTTTGTTTTCAGATCGTGCAGTACATTGGCGAGATCTGCCGCTATCTGCTGAACCAGCCAAAAAAGGACACGGAGCACCAACACAAGGTCCGCATGGCCCTCGGTAACGGCCTTCGCCAGTCCATCTGGGAGGAATTCACCAACCGCTTCCACATACCACAGATCGCAGAGTTCTACGGTGCCACAGAGTGCAACTGCAGCCTGGGCAACTTCGACAACAAGGTCTTTCCTGACAAAAGTGCACTTTAGACTAAGTGTCTGTAAACAGCCTTTATCAGTAGCACACACTTTTAAACCTTCGCAATAGTGGATAATGCATGCGGAAAAGGATATATACCCCTTCAGGGGTTCCGGCAATTAGCTTTGTGTATTACCATAAATTTGACAAGGCCATCTACAGTATGTTTAGTAATCAAGCACAGGTGTTTATGGGCTATTTAAGGTCTAGCTGAGACCAGGTTTATTTTGCTTGATACAGTATTTAGTTTTGAAGGGTGTGAGGTGATTATAACGAACATATGATGTTTTGACTGCAGACGGGCGCCTGTGGATTCAACAGCCGGATCCTGCCCTACGTCTACCCCATCCGCTTAGTCAAAGTGGACGAGGAGACCATGGAGCTTATCAGAGGACCCGATGGAGTCTGTATCCCTTGTGGTCCAGGTACAGTACTTCCTTACATTCATGCAGGTGAGCAGACAAAGTTAGTGGTAGACGATAGGGATTTTTTTGATGGCCAATGCCCATATCTACACCTTGCTAGTACCGGGTTGAACCCCCTTTTGCCTTCAGAGCTGATTTAATTGTTCGTGGCATAGATTCAACAAGGTGCTAGAAACATTCCTCAGAGATTTTGGTCCATCTTGACATGATAGCATCACGCAGTTGCTGCAGATTTGTCAGCTGCACATCCATGATGCGAATCTTCCGTTCCACCACATCCCAAAGTGCTCTAGTGACTGTGGAAGCCATTTGAGTATAGTGAACTCATTGTCATGTTCAAGAAACCAGTTTGAGATGATTTGAGCTTTATGACATGGAGTGTTATCCTGCTGGAAGCAGCTGTCAAAAGATGGGTAGACTGTGGTCATAAAGGGTCAGCAACAATACTCAGGTAGGCTGTGGCGTTTAAACGATGCTCACTTGGTACTAAGGGGCCCAAAGTTTGCCAAGAAAATATCGTGAATAAAAGCGAAAGTGATGAAAGCGAGCAAAGAAGTCAAGACGGCACAGACAGAAGGCAGTTTTAAATTTATGTCAACGTAACAGAGCATTCCAATAGTAATATTTTCATAGCGAGCCGCCTAGAATAAAGAAAACATTCAGCATGATTGATATTCAAAATGGTAGTCAACCGCTGCTTTGTTTACGGTTTATATATCTGCAGTCCTAGTTTTGGTTTCCCTTTTTGGTTGATGAACATAGACTATTGATATCTGCTGATATAGACAGTTATGTAGTCCTTTTGGTGTTCAAGCACAACTTTTTGGCCAAGATGGAGCCGACATGAGGCGACAACACAGCTTTTGTCACCGCAAGTTTTTTGACATCAGCTTGGTGTGTCATGGATGTTGAGGCACAGACGTTCTTAGCGCTGTCAAAATAAATGTCCCACTTCTGACAGTTATCAGCCAAACACAAAAACCTATCAGCCTATACCTATAATTAACAATGCCAAATATGGACTGATATATCGGTCTTAACAAAATGCAAAAATATTATTTACCATCCATTTCCTTACTCTATTTCTCAGGAGAGCCTGGTCAGTTGGTTGGCCGAATCATTCAGAACGACCCCCTCAGACGATTTGACGGCTACGTTAATCAATCAGCCACTAATAAGAAGGTTGCCCACGATGTCTTCAAAAAGGGAGATAGCGCATATCTGTCAGGTATTGTATTTTGAAACTCTCCACACAGCCACACTCTTACTTACATAGTCTCAGCTAGATAATAGAAGTTGTCCTTCTCCTTTCTCAGGGGACGTGCTGGTGATGGACGACTATGGCTACATGTATTTCAAAGACCGCACAGGAGACACATTTCGCTGGAAAGGAGAGAATGTCTCCACCACCGAGGTGGAGGGAACACTGAGCCGTCTGCTGGACATGAAAGATGTGGTGGTGTATGGAGTGGAGGTGCCAGGTAACAGCACATTTCACTACCTTTTCTATTTGTGTCTTTCTCTCCGTTTGTCTTCCCACCAATTACATTTCTTCCTGTTTAAGAAAATCTCAGCTAAAATATGCAAATCACTTTGCAGCACCCATTAAAACCATTGCCCTACCCCAAGCATATGGTTGTAATTTTATTTGTGCAGGTCTTAAAACTTAAAAATTTTAAAAACCCTGCAGATACATGACTAATTGCCAAATAAATAAATGCAAATGATACAATAAAGAGCGCATCTCTAAAGAAAGTCTTATTGCGGTGAACTGTTCTTTTAAGTGTTTTGAAGTAACATGAATCATCGGGTGCCCAGCCATTTTTTTTGAAGAGGAGAATAATTAATTTGAACAAAGCTGACTGCTGCAGCTCCTGAAGGATTCTGGGAATGCACAGCCAAACAAAGTCTTCTCTTGGCCTGGCTCTGGTTTTGCTTACGCTAGATCTATAAAGGAATAGCAGCAGAGTGCTGAATATAGCTTAGTACATTTGAGACTGCTGGCTGAAAAAAACCCAAAAAACTCTCACCTTCAAAACAAAGTCATCAGCAGATTTGGAATCGTGGGTCTACTCTACAGCATGTAGATGTGTATGTGCGTACATCATATACTGATAACCATCAAAATGTTTTAAGAGTCTAAATGCAAATTGATAAACCAATGACGCAAAAAAAAAAGTTTGTGAGATTTTGAAAACATGAGTGTTTTCTTTAGCTTTGACATTAGCATGAACAGACACACACAAGACAGCAAATATTGAATTTATACATTACACATCACTACGCTATTGACAGTAGGCAATGTCTGAAATGTTGAAGAAATTTCGCTAATATGATCCCACCTTTGTTTTCGAACATCTGTGCAATTAAGCCCAGATGTTATTATTCAGATAGTTAGAATGTTGGCACTTTAACTTTTACCAGCTTGCTAACTAACTGTATTTGTCTTCAAAGAGAAAAATAACTGCAGAAGCGGAAAAAAAGAGCAGTTTATACATATGTATGGTATAGTGCCTCTTGTGGCAGTGCTGAGAATGCATCACATGTTTGTGTTGCAGAATGAATGACATGTAACAAGAGATAACACTCTTTATAATAAACAAATCTGTTTTCTTGAGAGTTGCAGTTTAATAATGTAATGCTACTGGTTAAATTCCTGCCTGCAGTAGTTCATTGTAGTCTGTCCTTGGACCAGTGATATATATATATATATATATATATATATATATATATATATATATATAAATAACCTGGCCAGACAATGATCTCCTTAGTCAATTTATTTTAATCTACAGTGGCTCAGTGTCTCTTTATGCTTATAGGTTTGGCTTATGCAGTTCAGCTTCCTCTGAGGTTTATTAAAGAGCCTGGGGTTGCCTTTGTGTGATGCGTATGGATGGTTTTTTTTTTTTTCTCAGGTGCCGAAGGCAAGGCAGGGATGGCGGCCATAGCAGACCCGGACCATAGCACAGACCTGGCGAAGTTTAGCAGGGACCTGGAGAAAGCCCTGCCACCCTATGCTCGGCCCGTATTTCTGCGCTTCCTACCAGAAGTGAACAAAACAGGTGAGATATGGCATGCCTGATCTCAGCCACAGACAGCCCACAGACTGCTAACTGACCCCTGTCTGATGAATATTATTGCTTAAGGGTCGTAATGTTGCATATCACAGAAACAATCCCATCCAATTTTAGAACAGAAACCAAAATGTAAATATTCCATGTTCCAAGTTATTTGTTCACCAGTAACTTATCGGTGCTTTCTATTTCACCTTAAATTATGCAATGTTGCATTGTATCTATATCTAAAGCATGGTTCTTTAGAGGATTAAAGGATTTAAAGTGCTGTTTTTCTGTTAAATATAGCAAGGGTTCCTGTGGGTTCTTAAAATGTCTCAAATTCAATTTGATCAAATTTAAGGTAAAAATAAAGTCCTAAATATATTAAATAGTATAGCATAAGTCTTAAATATTATTTTAGGATGTCTGAAAAAAAAAAAAACGGGTAGCGCGATATGATCTAACTGTGAGCACGTAGAACGAGCAACCATGCAACAACTTTACTGTGAATGTGCAATGCTCACATTTAAAGGCTCACAGCCTTTTCAAGTTTGATCATTAAACTTCAAAAGACTGTGATGTAAGGAAATAAATGTGAGCGCTGCACATTTAAAGTAAAATCATTGTACTGTTGCACGTTCTAAAGGCTCACGGTTTCAGATCAGATCTCCATCAATGAATACTGCACATTTATGCCAAGCAATTGCTTATGATCTACTACTGATGAGCTATGACAGTGTTTATGTTGTGGTCTTTATATTGTAATATGTTGTAGATGGTTATAAGAGTGCATATTTTTTTTCTATTCTTTTTTGATGACCTGCTGGAAATAGTAAAGCATACACTTCCGGTGTATTTCAGGCTTATTTAAAATAAAACAACTGTGTTTTTCCCTTTTTTCTGGATATTATTGGTATTTTGGTTAAGCTGGGTACACACTAAAAGATTTTTAAGATCCTATAGTGTGTGGTGTGACAGACAGCACACCACACATGAACAGATTTTCAACCAGAGGTCCCGACTGTGAACACACAGGAAATCTTGCAAAATCTCTTGAGACTTCAGAATAAACATGGCGGATGATAGGCAGTAAGGAATTGAGATGATGGTGTTTGGAATGATTTTGACAGAAAATTCACAGGGGAAAAAAAAAGAAAAGGGTTTGGGTAAAGTCATAGAGACTGCGGGAACATGGTCTTTACTTTGTGCTGTGCCATGAATGCGTTTGTTATGCTTCCATTTTCTGTCAGCTCACTTTCTGTTTGAATATTGTTTCATATCACGTGATAATCTCCAGAGCATGCATGCGTTTGTCCTCTGGGTTCCCCCCACACTTCAGGACTTCTGATTGTTCAGGGCGGCTCCGACATTCTTCCGAGCAGATTCAGTCACTCTTAAAACACCTCACACCACAGGAAAATCTTATAAGATAATCTGTAGAACCATCCAGATAATTGGGACATTCCCTAGGATTGTCGAAAGGGGAGAAATCAGCCCAAAATCATCCCAGTTATCTTGTGGTGTGTACCCAGCATTACACAACAAACTATACAGCATTTAATTCTACCCTGTCATAAGAAGGAAAGATTAACATTATCCAGTATATCGAATTATTATTATTATTATTATTATTTTATTTATTTATTTTTTTTTTTCTTCAATACTGTTTTTGAGTTTTCATGAACTCTCACAACTAACAATGTACATTACATGTCTGTAACAACATGGGGGAGAATTAATTTAAAAAAAACAACACGAGACTATACAATATTGTGAAAAGCGCTATACAAATAAATGTGAATTGAACATATTGTTACTACAATATGTACTTTGGGAGTGCAAGTTAACAATACAACGCAATTGATATTAACAATGTACTTGTGCTATAAAGTGCACATTAATATATACCCTGATCAAGCAGTTTGATCCTCCTGTTATTTTGTTAATATCACCATGTTCAATAAATATTAAGAAGGGGCTCCCGACAAGAAGTAGTGCCAATATGGATCCTTGCGGAACGCCCTTCTTAACTGTTAATATGGCTGAGGTATAATTATCTAAAAAAACACTTTGAATTCTGTTCAATAGATTATTTTTAAACCAATTCTAAACCAAATTACCCAGACTTATACTTTTAAGCCTCTGTAACAATGAAGTATGATCCACTAAGTCAAACGCTTTTGTCAAGTCGATAAATTAGGCAGTGCAATGCTGTCCCTTGTCAAGAGCTGTGATTAAATCATTACTAACTAGTGTAGCAGCCTTTATCATACTATGGCCTGCCCTAAATCTTAATTGAAGTTCATTTAAAATACACTGCCCGGCCAAAAAAAAGTCACTGTTTGGATTTTAATAGGCAAATACTTAAGAGTCTATGGACGGATCATCATTACAGTGATTATTATTTTTCTAGCATGTTATACAGGTGCTGGTCATATAATTAGAATATCATCAAAAAGTTGATTTATTTTACTAATTCCATTCAAAAAGTGAAACTTGTATATTATATTTATTCATTACACACAGACTGATATATTTCAAATGTTTATTTCTTTTAATTTTGATGATTATGACTGACAACTAAGGAAAATCCCAAATTCAGTATCTCAGAAAATTAGAATATTACTTAAGACCAATACAAAGAAAGGATTTTTAGAAATCTTGGCCAACTGAAAAGTATGAACATGAAAAGTATGAGCATGTACAGCACTCAATACTTAGTTGGGGCTCCTTTTGCCTGAATTACTGCAGCAATGCGGCGTGGCATGGAGTCGATCAGTCTGTGGCACTGCTCAGGTGTTATAAGAGCCCAGGTTGCTCTGATAGTGGCCTTCAGCTCTTCTGCATTGTTGGGTCTGGCATATCGCATCTTCCTCTTCACAATACTTCATAGACTATGGGGTTAAGGTCAGGCAAGTTTGCTGGCCAATCTGCATCTCCATAAAGTTGGTCAGCAGCAGGAAGCATGGAGTGCTCTAAAACTTCCTGGTATACGGCTGCGTTGACCTTAGACCTCAGAAAACACAGTGGACCAACACCAGCAGATGACATGGCACCCCAAACCATCACTGACTGTGGAAACTTTACACTGGACCTCAAGCAACGTGAATTGTGTGCCTCTCCTCTCTTCCTCCAGACTCTGGGACCCTGATTTCCAAAGGAAATGCAAAATTTACTTTCATCAGAGAACATAACTTTGGACCACTCAGCAGCAGTCCAGTCCTTTTTGTCTTTAGCCCAGGCGAGACGCTTCTGACGCTGTCTGTTGTTCAAGAGTGGCTTGACATATGGAATGCGACAGCTGAAACTCATGTCTTGCAGACGTCTGTGCGTAGTGGTTCTTGAAGCACTGACTTGAAGCACAGCTGCAGTCCACTCTTTGTGAATCTCCCCCACATTTTTGAATGTTTTGTTTCACAATCCTCTCCAGGGTGCGGTTATCCCTATTGCTTTTTTTCTACCACATCTTTCTATTAATGTGTTTGGACACAGAGCTCTGTGAACAGCCACTCTCTTTTGCAATGACCTTTTGTGTCTTGCCCTCCTTGTGCAAGATGTCAATGGTCGTCTTTTGGACAACTGTCAAGTCCGCAGTCTTCCCCATGATTGTGTAGCCTACAGAACTAGACTGAGAGACCATTTAAAGGCCTTTGCAGGTGTTTTGAGTTAATTAGCTGATTAGAGTGTGGCACCAGGTGTCTTCAATATTGAACCTTTTCACAATATTCTAATTTTCTGAGATACTGAATTTGGGATTTTCCTTATTTGTCAGTTATAATCATCAAAATTAAAAGAAATAAACATTTGAAATATATCAGTCTGTGTGTAATGAATGAATATAATATACAAGCTTCACTTTTTGAATGGAATTAGTGAAATAAATCAACTTTTTGATATTCTAATTATATGACCAGCACCTGTATGTTTGGCAACGGTCAATGCAAGATCTTGACCAAAAAATGATGCGCCTCTCGATGAAAATAAATGTTATGATGTTATTTCCATCAAGAGGTGCATCAATTTTTGGTCAAGATCTTGTATTGACAATGCAAGAGGTGAGCACTCTGTAAAGTCTCCTCTAGCACATCCCAAAAACTTTGAATGAAATTAAGGTCTGGACTCAGAGGTGCCAATTCATGTGTGAAAATGATTCTTCATGCTCTCTGAAACATTCTTTCACAATTTTAACCCTGGTGAACCTTGACATTGTCATCCTGGAATATGATCTTCCTACATGGTTGTTTAAGAAATGAAAAGCTACACACTCCATCTTTAAGGGTTAAAAGAACCGTTGCCAAACATATAACATGCTAGAAACATAATAATCACTGTAATAATGATCCATTCAGTCTAGAAATAGGGTGATTAGTTATTCAATTCGGAAGGATCTCCTCCCTTTAATAACAGCAAAACCATAGCAGATTTTCAAGAAGGTGAATTACATAAAAAGATGAACATATCTGCGATATTAACAATTAATCTCTGATTCCCTTTTAAAACTTTTGGGAGACCTTTGAATTAGTTTGATCCTGCAAGAGATTACGTCAGTTTCCAAAATTTAGAAGGATCATTTAAAGCAACACCATGGAACTTCTGGCGCTTTTGGCGGTTGATAAACAGAACTGCATGCGTCTTGCGGAAGAACATTGTAGCCGGAGCTACTTCTCTCTGTTTATGTCTATGACAAGTCATGCAGGTACTGTGCTACTCCACAGCGGTGATGACCTGATCAGTCTGAAATACACTTTATTATAGATGTACCGTAGTGATTCAGGATAAGACAAAAACACGGTTTGGAAAATTGATTCGTGATGTACTTGCTCATTATATAAATTTTGAACACAAAAAAAGTTAGTGCTGCTTTAAAATGTCATTGATCAAATTAAGATGCATATTATAAAATTATAAGTATGTTGTTTTTTTTCCAGGGACTTTCAAATTCCAGAAGACAGAAATGCGACGGGACGGATTCGACCCCAATGTCGTTTCTGACAAACTCTACTTCCTGGACTGCACTAAGGGACAATATGTGGAGCTGAATGTAGAGCTCCATCGCAGCATCGTCTCAGGAAAGCAGAAATTATGAGACTACTGCCAACCTCCACCTGTTCCCTCACCACCCCGCCTTCAACAGCCCTCAAACCCCACCCCCTCATCACTCCGCCCCTCGTTACCTCAGCAAAAACAGTGAGGGGCCGCAGGAACGCATTCTGGCCACATATTCAAGTCCCTGTTGATTCATTCATTCATTCTCACAGCCCATGTCTCTTACAACCGGGATGGGACTGAGGTGGTGTTCAGCCATCTTGAAAACAAAACAAAAATAAAGAATACAAAAATTTAAGCAATTTAGCAAACAAGAATACAAAAACAAACAGCAAGGAAAGGCACAAGGACCAAATACACGTCTGTCAAATGGTAAAGCTTTCCCTTTGCCTCAGCTGCACAATGCTCGCCTGGCTACAGGATTCGGGACTGACACACACTCATTTTGACGGATCTGACAAGCGACTGCCATCGTAAATGCGCCCTCAAGCCCTGACCAAACCATGTGGATCGACGTGCAATACAAACCCAGCACTGGCTGCGCACTTGTCAGCTGCCATGTCTTGATCAATGCTGTTTATTTCAATGTGCACCAAATATATTTAAGTTGTAGAATAGCTCATCATCTATTTACAAGTTATGAATCTATATGCTGCGTTGAAGACATCCATGATTGCACTGCTACTGTCATCATGAAAGCTGATTTTTGCTAATGTCTATACCGAACAGCCCGGTGTGACATTGTGCACAGTGGGCTTCGTGGGTTCGCTCCATTTTTGCTAGACATGACGACCGTTAAGATTTCGGTGAGGACTTCCTGGACTCTCTACCAGACGCTATAGTGGACTTTGCATAGAGGTGAATGAAAGTAGTATACTACTCTGGTGCTAAAGATTGAACATCCTCCCCGTCTGCGAAGTGGCGCCAGACCTAAAAAACGTTTTTTGCTTCTTGTCATGAAGAGAATGGAAGCGATGTAGAGTGAAGGGAAAGTGATGTAGGCTATCTGTCATCTGGGTTTTAGTTTTTCTTTCAGCAGCATGAATGATTGATGCAAACAGAGCACTGTGCCTTACTGTCAGGTCACCACATAGTGTTAGTGCCCTTGTCCTGTATCATTACACTAACTGACCCTGGATGTCTCCTCCACATCTCTTAAACAGCTAGTTTATTTTCTAGACCTAGCTTATACTCCCCTCTCATGCAAAGTGTCCAGCACTACATCTATGGGCATCCTTTCCCTTCCATGTGTATTTTGCACCATCACCTCTTGCAAACTTTCCTGTTCTCCTTCGCCCACTGACAGCTGATTATTTATTTATATCGTAGCAAGTATTTAAGTTTGTGTGCACGTGTGATGAGATGATTTTGTGTGACAGCACTTGAATTTCTCCAGTCACTGTTTTGGCCCCTGTACATTAACGTACAGCACAGATATGGGAAAACATAGAACTGTGTTGGCATTATATGAGCGAGTCTCATAAGGAACATACTTCACCAAAAAATAGAAAAAAGATTATATTTTGCATAAAAAATGAAGCCTGTTTTACAATGTTTTTTCATTAAAAATAAGGATTCTCATTACTGTAATGCAAAATGCTAATTTCCATTACCATATTGACATCTCATTCTGATTATAGTAATGACAATAATCAAATTCTTATTATCATAATGACAATAAAATCTCATTCTCATTACCATAATGGCAAAAAATAGAATTTGCAATATCTTAATGACAATAGAATCTCATTCTCATTAACAAAAGATCAAATTTGCCTTACTGTAATGACAAAAAATCATTACCATAATGACACTAAAATGCTAATTACCATGCTTATCATAATGACAATAAAATGCTAGTTCTCATGACCATATTGACAATAACATCTCATTCTGATTATCGTAATGACAATAATCAAATTCTTATTATTGTAATGATAAAATCTCATTCTCATTACCATAATGAAAAAAAAAAATTGAATTCACATTACTGTGAATTAATGACAAAAACATTTTCCTTATCAGAATGACAATAACATCTCATTCTTATTACCGTAACGACAAAAAACAGAATTTGCATTACCGTAATGACAAAAAATCACCAGTAAAAAATTATGGTCATGAGAATCTCATTCTTGTCACCATAATGACAAAAATATTGTTTTTAATACTGTATTACAGTACATCTTGTCAGGACATTTTTTTTTTTTTCCATTATAATTATTCAATTCTACAGAGCCCCGGACATGACATGCAGGAAAAAAAAAATAGTGGGCTAAATCGTGCACACGGTTTACTATTTCGTTCTTTCAATCTATAAATCATGTGCATGAAATAGTAAATTGTGCGCATGATTGCATGTCATGTGCAGGGCTCCGTAAATTCAGTACAACAGTGTAAAAAAGGACTTCATTTCTTATTCATTCAAAATATATTTTTCCTTTGGGATGTAGTGTCAGCCACATAGCTGTACAGGTCATTTTGTCTTTAATTGATACTTCTAGCCAAGGGTGCAGCAGTGATGTCATTTATTAGTCCGCTAATCAGATGCAGTTGTCTCCATCAATATTCTTTTCCTGTTTTTATTTTGTTGTTTGTCCTTTCCTTTATTACTTGGATTTTTAAAAAAATAATTTTGTAAAAGAATGATGTGTTATGATTTGTTATGGGTTGAGCTTTATTTCTCCGTTAAGCTTGTTTTTGTTTGTTTGTTTGTTCTGGGTGTGTGAAAAAGAGGGAAAATGCATCTTATGCACGGAGTTATATTTTAGACACAATATGATGTCTGAAATCTTCTCTACAAACATTTCTTTCTCTCATGATACTGTGTGTTAGTGTTAGTGTCCTATGACAGCAAGAATCCTCATCAGGGAGGTTTTGCTGAGGCGCTCCTCCATATTTCTGTTAATTAAAGGAACAGTTCACCCCAAAATGGAAATTCTGTCAGCATTTACTCGCTCTCATGTTGTTCCAAACCTCCAAAAAGGACAAAAAAATCCAAATGACTTATTCTAAGTCTTCTGAAGCCATATGATACTTTTATGTGAGAAAACTGATAATCTACCTCCATTTCAGCTTTCAAATGTCATTCTCCATTTTGCATATTTAAAATGCAGAGTAACCTTGACATCATCCTGGTGCATTAAAATGCCCTGAGTTTTGACAGAGAAGATTATCGGTAAATTACAACTTAAAACTACTTCTATGGTGCTTTTTGTCTTTTTTAGAATGTGAATGAATATTATTTTGTGTTCCAATAAAGTCATACATGTTTGGAACAACATAAAAGTGCGTAAATGATGTTTTTGATGTACTGTCTCTTTAAAGTTTCATACAAAGGCACTTGCAGACACACATAAACAACCTTCAATTTCAGTAGTTTCCACATTAATTATATCCGTTTAGAGAGAGATTTCTGCATTTTATTTATGACTTAATGACTTTTTTTTTTTTTTTTTTTTCATGTATTGTAAAGGCATGTGAAATGCTAAAGCCAGTGCTGTGAATAATTTTGTATTTATTTATTTTTTTAAATAGAGGTTTTTCCCACTGCAGCATAAAAAAAAAAAAAAAACAGTCCGTCTGTTTTTTTTTGTTTTCAGTCTGAATATGTTTCAAAGGATCTGTTTATGTGTGCAAGTGTGTATTAGTTTCTTTTCGAGATGACGTGACACTCCTTGTGCAGGAAATGCGATGTTGTTCTAATGTCTGTCCACTAGGATGTGATGCTCATTCAGGCCTCATTCCACAAACCTTCCTTCCTCATGCTCAGAATGCCTGATTTTTCATCCAAAAATCTTGTTAATGCACCAATATGTTTTCACTGATAATGAGGGATATCTAATGTTTTATGTTCAACCTATTTACTGTGGATTTTATTTGTTTTGTCAATGGCTTTAAAGCTACAAAGGACCATTTTCAAGCAACACAAGTTATATTGTTTATATCTTGTTTTATTGAGCACCGAAGCCAATGAAGATTTTGCATTTTGTTAGTTAGAGAAGTCAGATTTGTACCGATTTGTCGCCCTTCTCAAAAGACTGGTCATAAATGCACTTTTGTTTTGTCTATTTCTGTTCAGTACTCAGGAACAACATGCAGAGGCAGATGAGAAGTGGAAACTATGAGTAAGCTGGCTGTGTGTGTGTGTGTGTGTGTGTGTGTTTATGTAGAGGAGGTGTGTGAGGTGTGCCGCGTCACACTGAAGTCCTCTTGTCTTAAAGACTAGCTGTAAATCATGCTCTTTCAAAACAATGGCATCCAAGAATCCATATTAATAAAAAATATATTAATTCTCTGCAGTCGCATCTGTTTATTTACTTTATTGTACAGAAAGCAGTGTTATTTTCAAATACTATTATAGTTTTTATTCATTTTTTTTTCTTTATTAATATTTTTTTTAGTTTTAATAATTGAGTAAGATTCATAAAGGAACATTTATATGACTTTTTGGCTTGGAAATCTTAATATTTTTAAGTTTCAAACATGACCTTCAATGAATGGTCCTTCTGTTAGATGTGTGTTCTGGTGTGCGATTGGCTGGATTGTTGAGGGGGAGGGGCTAATGTGGTTGGCACCCTGAATAGTCCACAATTCCTGGCTGTGTTCCTCTCTACAACGTAACCATGAAGATCGCCTTGGTGACCATTTTTTTGCTGATGCTCCTGACAGACATCCACGCCAAAGTCCAGCCACAGAAAAATTTTGACCTTCAGAGGGTGAGAACTTTAGCCTTGCGCTTTACCTGATGTTTTGGAGACTAGCTTTTTAGATGCCTTTATCTGTAGGACAGTAGTAATGCTGCTGGTTATGGACTATAGTGGCAAAACTTGTCTTAGATTTGTACAGCTGAATAATGTTTATATGATGTTTGTTTCATGTTTGAGGTCTTTTCTAAATGCTGACATGGACAAGCTGTTGTTCCATGAGGAGGAGGGTAATGGTCTACAGGGTCGTTTCAGGGGACAAACTCAGACAGCGATTGCATTAACAGTAGAGACAGTGCAGACAAACAAACCTCAGGGCAAAGGTCACTCGCTCAGTGTTGCAACAAAGAACGGCTGATTTCTGCCAGTCGTTTGAGGCATCTTCATGAGATTTTATGAAAAAGAGTTGGTTGTTGAGACACTGAGACAAATATTTTGGCAGTTAATGAACAGACAACACATGGTTCTGCTATATATGATAATCAGGATTATTATTTTTGGTTGGATTCAGAGGTGACCTCTGTTCTTTTTCCAAAACATCCTTGTCAAATTATGCTTATTATCTTGAGATTTAATATGTGGATTGTGTTGGCTCAGTTTGCAGGGAAGTGGTATCGGGTGGGTCTGGCCTATGATTCTCCAGGCTTTGTGGCGTACAGAAGCAGACTCACTATCTCTATGGGCATAGTGGAGCCAAAGGAGAATGGGGACGTCAACATGACCATGTGGAGTTTAAGGTGGTGGACACTCATTTTCAACTATGATTGTTTTCAGACAAAAATATATAATATAATATAAATGTATATTGCATACACCCAATTAAGAATTGTATACATTGTATATAAAAGCACTATTAGAGTGTGATATTGCTTTTATACATAATTTCAGTTAATATTGAGAAACTGACATTTCAGACACACCATTTGTTTTGTTTTAGTTTTGATTCACAATGAAGTTATAATAGTTCCTATATTTTATTTTATTCACACACTGTGATAATTCTTGTCTCATATCTCATAGTTAGAATAGTTCCTAATAATTTATTTAGTTTTTTATTTTTTATTTTATTATAAACTGTGTGTTGATTCTTGTCTCATATCTCATAGTTGGTATAATTCCTAATTATTTTATTTTAATTTTATTCACACACTGTGATAATTCTTGTCATATTTCATAGTTAGAATATTTCCTAATAATTTATTTTATTTTTTGCACACAGTGTGATGATACTTGTCCCATATATATATATATATATATATATATATATATATATATATATATATTAATATATATTAATTTCCCAATTATTTTTTATTATTATTTTATTTTAATTCACACAATATGTGATGATTCTTGTCTTATATCTCATAGTTAGAACAGTTCCTAAAAATGTATTTTATTATTTTATTTTATTCACACACTGTATGATACTAGTCTCATATCTCAAGGTTAGAATAGTTAATAATAGTTCCTAAAATTATTACATTACATTACATTACACTCAGACATGATTGCATGTGATTATATGCAGGTCTTCTGGTTGTCAGCGTAAAGTCTATGTTTATGAGAAGACGTCTGTGCCCGGAGTATTTAACTACTACAGCACTCGTGAGTTAACAATAGATATAAGACATTATAGCAGAATGTTTGACTGATCAGATCAGATCAGACACTGAGAAAATGATACTACAGTTGTATTGTATTGTATTGTTTTTGGAAGGTCACAGAAGGGTGAAGGATGTTACTGTGGTGGAGACAAACTATAGTGAATATGCGCTGGTCCTCAAACACAAGAAGATTAACAAGGAGTTCACACAAGTGTCTCTTTACGGTGAGCCTGAGATTAACAACAGCATGAGCTGAAGTGGACTTCTCAAATATAGCATCTTGGGAGGGTGTTTTTGTTCTTCTGACTTTTTGTTTTCACGGAATTTGGCTGTAGGTCGTACTAAGAAGTTGAGGGCAGATCTGATGGAGAAGTTCAGAGTGTATGCCACAGCTCGAGGATTCTCCAAAGAGTCCATCCTGACTCCACCAGCTGCTGGTAAAACAAATAAATCACTTAAACCTACAAGTTTTACTTTATCTGGACACGTATGCCATACTTAAAACCAGTGCATCAAATAACAAAATACCAAACAATTTATTTTAAGGAAAGACAACACAAAAACACTTTTTAAGCAAAACATTTCATATAAACAGGTTCTTTAGGGTTTAAATAAAACTTCAAATTGATGACAAAAAGTATTTGTACAGACAGTGGCTCATGTTTGCAAATATGACACTTACAGTTTGATATTTGGTTTGATATCTAACTCAGTGAGACATTCAGACATTTCTAAGTGTGGTCGAAATACTTTTACTATCAAGATTATACATGTATGACAAACAAATATTTGCTCAACAACAAATGATAATCAGTGTGTGACTGAACTTTTGTTCACAAATCATTTAAATGTTTATCACCTAAATTTCTCATTTTTGTTTTTCTTTTTAGAAAACTGTCCTCCTTCAGGAAATTAGGTAAGCGAGAGCTTTTAATCTAGTTTATCGAACCCCATTTTCTCATCAATAATCTAGTTATCACCTAATATTCATTTAGTTTGGAAAATATGTATTACATAGTGTTTCTTATCACATTGTGTTTTACTTGTTTTTGTCTCTCTTTCAGTCCCTAATCCCATTTAGAGCTGAAGGCCACATGTCCTTACCCTAATGTGCCAAAATGATGTGACAGTTTGTAATACTGTAACTGACGTCATTATCGTTTGCTGTGCTATAAAGCTGACAAAAAAATTCAACCTAGATACAGAACTGGACATACAGAAAGTGGTCACTTCTCTAATGATCTTGGCTGGCAAAAATAAAACACTTGTTTTTTTTATGTTGTGTTTTTCACATCTGCCATTATAGTTTAGCATAAGAAATTAAAATGAATGTGTAAATAAGTGGGAATGTTAATGTGTGTACTGTACATCACTTCTCTTGTGCTAAAGATTTTCTCAGGAGAGTGTGTCTACGTCAGACGCGAGCGGCGCGGTGCGGCGCGACAAAAGCAAATAGAACCCATTATAATCAGCGATGCCTTCTACACTGGATGCGGCGTGACAGTAAAGCTGATGATGCCCCGTTCTATTTCTGACGTTCTTCAAGCGCTCGTGCTACTTAGACAAAGAACAAATGCAAGTGCAACCTTCGCTTTGTCGCATCCCGTGTAGACCATAAATATAGATGTAGATGCCTCTTTGTGGCTGTTTCTATGGGCCGCTACATGTAAGCCATATGCCATAAAACACCAGTCTGTGAACATTCGAGAGCAAGTTGACTGAGCGTCTGCAACCGTAGTTAGACGAGAATCTATATTTGCAATAGACCTCAGCAGATGATTTTGCTAAACAAACACAATACAACAAGACAGAGGCGTCAGCTAACACAACATTAAAAAGTTACCATAGTAAAAGTAAAAACATTAAAAAGTACCATAGTAAAAACTTGTAATATTGAGTTAAAACATAAAACACAAACCAATACATTCTCACCTATGAAAGGTTATCCAATTTCTTCGGGAATTTAAATCTCTGCGGTTTCACAACCAGAAGCTGTGCAATGTTGTGGCATGTGCTGTGAATGACTACATGCTGACCGTTCCAAGATGGCTGGAGCTCTGATGTGTCTGGACTGTCTGGAGCAGCCGAATGTGGCACTTACGTTTACATATGTAGACAGCCTGAAGCTGTTGCGGCACAACGCGCCGTATGTCATTTTTTTGTGACAGATGTTTGGTAATTGTAATTGAAAATCTAATTCTGTGAGGGTATGGTATTTGTTGCAGAGCAGATCTGTTTTTTGTTTTTGTTTTTTCTTTGTTTAGTTCTAAATGTACATTATATAAAGTCACTCAACAACAAAAAAAGAGATTAGGCCTTTTTGACTCTTACATAGGCTACTGAATTGTGGGAATATTATCCAATTATTTAACAGAATTTGGCAAAGAGTTTCAGCCAAAACAAAAAGGAACATAAGCCACAGTCAATAGACTGATAAGAAGAACTTTGTTCTATTTGTTTTGTTGGACTGGTTTTGGGGGTGGTATTGCACACATAGCCTGCAGGTCGATGTCCTGTGGATGGAGTGGTTCTCGCTTGGCTTTGGGATCAGAACTTAATTTGGATCACAGACAGACAGCATGATGCGTGTTGTTCTGGTGTTTCTGCTACCCTTCCTGGGACTGTTGCATGCTGGGCCTTTGCCCGATGAACCTGTTCTCCAGACCCAAGAGAACTTTGATGTTACCCGGGTAAGTTATTCCTTTTGGAAGTTTAAAAGAGACTGTTTGTCATAAGACAAGACTAGTTGTACTTTAACTAATACTTTTTAAATATATATATATATATATATATATATATATATATATATATATATATATATATATAAACACTTCAACCTATATTGCTCGGGGGAAAAAAGATTTTGACCTTCTGTGACAACATGCCCCAGTGGTCACACTGTATGTCACGGTTGTCACAATGGAAACGTTTATTGACACAAATGTTTTGAAGAACACTTTTAAGTTTAAAAAACACCTGTATTTAAAAGTTTTTATAGACTATTTATTTGCATTTTAGCAATATTTTATATTGTAATAATATAAAATATTTTTTGAGAAAAAGTATATAAAACTAAAAAGACAATAACACAATAAATACAAACTTTTTTAACATAAAAACAAATATGAAACAAAAAATCATGAAATCGCATGAAACAGGTTAAAAAAATAGGTTTTGTAGGCTACTTATTTGCATTTTAGCAATTTTTTGCTTTGTAATAATTCAAATACAGTATGTACTACATACAATATATACAATCTTTTTTTAACATGAAATAAATGAAGCAAAGCAAATCATGAAATAGCCAAAATAATTAATAATTAATTTTATTAATAATAAGAATAATTGTATACAATTGTAACATGTAAAACATTTGTGCTGCCGACCAACCTAACATTATGCAAAATGTTCAGTTGAAATCTATTGTTGACTCTTTAGCAAAAATATAAATAATATTGTAATAAAAATCTTGTAAAATTACTTTGTAGGTCCTCCCTACATAGTGAATTTGGTTTGTACACATTTCATTAACTATTCTTCGATCTACCACCAGTGTTAAGGTGATATCTGCATTAATTAAATGACTCTCTGGCTATTGCACAACATGTAAATAATTATGTAATATTTTGCCCTGTTACACTAAATTTGGTTGCTATTATATTTGGTTGACACTTCATTCTTGTGATGAATATGCAGATTATTTTATTATTTTCATAATTATCATTGTGATCTGTAAATTCAGTGGTTCTCAACCAGGGTGCCTCAACAAACGTCCAGTAAAAGTAAAAAGGCTCTACTGCTCTAATTGTCCTTATTTCTCCTTATCTGACCACCTCTGCTCCACCACAAGTTCATGGGAAAATGGTATGATATTGCGATGGCATCCACGTGCCCTTGGCTCAAGCGTCATAAGGGAGACGCAGCCATTGGCTCGATGGAGCTGCAGTCCAGTGGCTCGACACAGACCATCAGCATGACTCACATCGGCCTCAGGTATGACAGAGTGATGCAGGGTATCAGCAACAAACAATAGGTTAATATTACACCAATTGAACAATGCAGCCAACTATTTATTTTATTTTATACCCTCAAAAGCAGACCCAGTATGACGGCATTATTTGTTTATTTTGCAGACATGGGACCTGTAAGTCCATCAGTGGAGAATTTCAGCTGACCAAAACACCTGGAAGATTTCACTACCACATTGAGAGTGGGTACAATACCACAGCTGCAACCATTCCCTTCATTTCACTGTTATCTGACTGCTGTTTGTGTCTTTTGGCCTGAAGAGTGGAATGCTGATGTGGATTCCTACGTGGTTCACACAAACTACGATGAGTATGCACTGGTGGTGATGTATAAACAAAAAACAGGCGGTGAAAAATCTACATCTGTGAAACTCTACGGTAAAACTACCCTTTTCTTCTTGGGAAACATTTAAACTTATTTTTTTCAAGATGAGCTTTGACTTCAAATTAAGATAAGGGCATGCATTATATATTATTTCTGGGGATTTTTGGGGGGGTAATATTACCCACATCCCTTGTGCTGAAGATGATGAGAAGGAGTTTGTGACGGTTTGGTGGCTTGATGGTTCCCCTCTCAGTTGAAGAAAATAGTGAGGAATGTGAGGCAAAGTTTTAAAACCACAAGTTTTAAATGTATGAACACACAAAAAAATTAATTTAGCTAAATGCTAATGCTAACATGCAATCAAAAACAGTATGAGACAAAGAAGTGTGCAATAAAACACCATTCTATGATCATTTTAACTCAAACTCTCACTGAATGACTTTAGTTCACTTTGTCAATAGCATACTAACACAGTATGTATGTGTTGGTCAATGTTTACCTTATATACTGTTTAAAATACATTACATAGAATTAAATGCTGTTTAATTAAAAAACTTTTTAAGTAATCATTAAGTAATAAATAAATGAAGGCCATTCACATGCAATATGTGGTCATGTGACTACATTGTGACATACTGCTGTTTTAATCATGGGCTGCACCCAAAATCGCATACTTCAGTACAAAAAGAGTAGTGTCAGAATTCATAGTATCCCATGAAGCCACGGGAGAGGATTAATGAATGGCAGTGAAGTGACGCAATTGACGCTGTTAGGTCACATGACAACAACGGATTTAGTACATGCGGATTACATTCATACTGCACACAAGCATTCATGCAATATAAAACTTTTTAATGGTCTAGAAGTAATTACTTATTCAGAAGAACCTACTCAATGCAATTTTGGACGCAGCCATGGAATAATGTCTGCTGTTCACTATTTTGAATAATAGCAGGCAGAATACAGTGTTCAGTAAGTAATAAGCTGGTATTCAGTTCTGAACATAGCCGGTGTGATCACCTGTATTTGTGCTTGTAAACAATAATAAACTAGTTATACTGCCCCTGTAGGGCGTACCATGCAACTGCGGCCCACTCTCATCGAAGACTTCAAGACTCTGGTGGCTGAACAGGGAATGAGCGAAGACACTATAGTTATCAAAAAGAACAAAGGTATCCTCATGACACAACCCAATGCAAAACACTACTTTTATTCTGATTCTGTGTTATTATTTTTACCTTTTCTTCCTCCTCTGTGGCATCAGGGGAGTGTGTTCCAGGCGAGCAGGCCACACCAGAGCCACAGATCCAGGTGAAGAGCTCGCGATCACAAGAAATGAAAACAATACTTACAGCATAAACAGTGAATATTTTCATTTTCAAGCAGTGGTTACTCTTTAATTTCAAAAATAAAAATCCTGTCATCATTTACTCAGCCCCGTGTCGATTCCAAACCTGTATTTTTGCAGACCATAAAGGTGAATATTTGAATAATTGACTGATCGCTATAAAAGTGCTTGTGAATTAATTCTACTAAAGCCATATGTTAACTAACAGATGAACAAAACACGAGGGTTAGTAAATAATGACAGAATTGTAATTTAGAATTATTCGTTTAACTCATAGAAGCTTTATTAATAATTAGGGTGACCAGATGTCCCGGGACAGTTTCGTATTTTTAGTGTCCCGACTTATTAAGAAAAAATCATGTTTTGTCCCGTATTTCATCTTTCCTCAAATTTCCTTAGGACTGGGTGAGTATAGAACTAGTAGTAGTAGTTGTGGTGGTGGTGGTGTTCTGTCACCAGAGAACAGCCCAATAAAATTCGTTGTAAAACAAAATTACCATCTTATCCAATCACAATTCGTTATCGATTAACTTGCCATTAGTGAATGCGGGATAGGCGGAATCGCGCTGAATGACACACACCAGAAGCACTCTCTATCTCTTTCCTTGCGCGCGATCCCAGACAGCGCGTGATCAGTTCTCTTTGCGCCTGAATGGTCAAATGCACACATAGTTGCCAAAATGTCCATCGTGTGGAGTATCTCATGTAAATACTGTCGGTTTTGTCTCAAGTGGACATAAACAGGTGGGTGAAAACCGGATAAGTGTCAGTATATTACATCCATGAATTCGGTCTTAAAGGGACAGTAGCCTAATTAAATATTTGTCATTAATGTTAATCAAATAACAAAATATGTTAAATAAGTGTATACATGGTAAAAAAAGAAAAAAAAAGTTTATTTAATGTGTATCTCTGTTGTATTTGTCGTATTGTTTGTAAACTTCCTTTTTTATAAAAAATGTATAACAATAATTATATATATATATATATATATATATATATATAAAATCGTAAAATAAAATTTCTCATACTGCAAATAAAATGGTCATATTGCTCACCCGTCCCTTATTCCACCATGAGAAATCTGGTCACCCTATTAATAATCCTGTTATCTGACTCGCTCACAATAGAGGGCGAGGAGGAATGTGGTTGTAGCGCCCCCTGAGGAGGGATCGGGTGATGACACACCCATGTTCAAAGGACCTGGTGAGTAAAAGTGCCACTTATGCGCTTTCTTCATATTTAGAAGGAAATCATCATGTTTCATATGTGGGAAGTTCACAAATAACTTTTATAGATTGCTTTAAAAAATTGTAAAAATTAAAATTTTTAATTTTTAGCATTGTATAAGAGAAAGTGTATATATTTTGGGGTACATTTGTAGATGTTGTGACTGGAAGGTAACCGTTTTAATTTAAGATGTCAGTAGTACATATGTCAGTAGTAATCACAAGTAATCTCAGTAAAATTATTTTTAAAGGCTTCAATTATTTGATCAAAAATACAGTAAAAACTGCAACATTGTTAAATATTATTACAATTTAAAATAACTGTTTTCTATTTTAATATATTTTAAAATGTAATTTATTCCTGTGATCAAAGCTGAATTTTCAGCATCATTACTCCAGTCTTCAGTGTCACATGATCCTCCAGAAATCATTCTAATATGATGATTTGATGCTCAAGAAACATTTCTGATTATTATAAATGTTGAAAACAGTTGTGCAGCTTCATATTTTTTGTGGAAAACATTATACATTTCTTTCAGGAGACTTTGATGAATAGAAAGTATAAAAAAACAGCATTTATTTGAAATATAAATCTTTTGTATCCATATAAATGTCTTTACTGTCGTTTTTGAGCAATTTAATGCTTCCTTCCTAAATAAAGGTATTCATTTCTTTCAAACAAAAATCATACTGACTCCAAACTTCTGAACAGTAGTGTATCTTACATTGTTTTTAGTTTCTTCTAAAGATTACATTATGATTCAAAAATATTGCTTTAATTATAGTAAAGTGGGTCACTCTTTATATTAGGTGTCTTTAACCACAATGTATTTACATAAAAAAATAAATACACTGTATGTATTGTTTCCATGTTGTGTTGCAAAAGACTTTTGGGACATGGGCAGGTTAGAGACAGGTTCAGTGGTATGGTTAGGTAAGGGAAAGGTTAACAGTGATGTAATTACAGAAAATGAATTACATATGTAACTATATGCAGGTATTTTTAAATACAATTTTGTACAATGTATGTACAAAATAATTGCATTGTATCAAATGATTTTAACGAATTTAAATGTTACTACATGGTAGTTAAAGACACTTAATATAAAGTGGGACCGTAAATTGACCTGTGTATGTATGTGTGTCTGTGTCTGTAGAAGCATGTAAGGCTGAGCCAGATTCCGGCCCGTGCTTCGGAATGTTGCAGCGCTTCCATTATAACTCGTCCATCATGACCTGTCAGGTGTTCACCTTTGGAGGCTGTTTGGGAAATCAGAACAACTTTGAGACTGAAAGGGAGTGTCTGCAGAGCTGTCGCACTGAGGGTGAGTGTGTGTGTGTGTGTGTGTGTGTGTGTGCATGCGTTTTTGTGATTTAAATTTGTATAATGACATGGGTATTACACTGGTATTATGACGTAAACATGAAATATGAGGACATTTCATGAGTCCTCATATTTAAAATAGCTTTAAAAACATACTAAACAATTTTTTATTAAAAATGTAAAAATGCAGAATGTTTTCTGTGATGGGTAGGTTTATGAGTAGGGGTAGTGTAGGGGGAGAGAATGTACAGTTTGTACAGTATAAAAACCATTACGCCTATAGAATGTCCTCATTATGTCCTCAACAAACCTCTGTGTGTGTGTGTGTACCTGGTATTATGGGGACCAAATGTCCCCAAAGCATAGTAATACCAGTAAATTTTGACCTTATGGGGAAATTTATTTGATATCAAATCATACTAAATGAAGTGTTTTGAAAATGTAAAAATGCAGTGTGTAAAAAGTCTATAATTTAGGGGTAAGATTAGTGTAGGGCGATAGAATATAAAGTTTGTACAGTATAAAAATCTTTATGTCTATGGAAAGTCTCCATAAAACATGCAAACCTGTTGTTTTTGTGTTTGTGGTCTAAAGATGGATTACGGCCTAGCTGAGAGGCCCATAGTGACCCAGCACTGTCATCTGTCCTTGGTGTGGTCTTAATATATACTATATTTTGTCCATCTAGCTGCCTGTAGACTGCCCATGGATGCTGGTCCTTGTAAAGCATTCACAGACCTCTGGGCTTTCGATTCTTCTGCGGGAAAGTGTGTGTCCTTCAAATATGGAGGCTGCAAGGGCAATGGCAACAAATTCTACAGCCAGAAGGAGTGCGAGGAGTACTGCGGAGTTATGACGAGAAATGGTAGGACACACACATTGCTTTGGGGGGGGGACTTTTTTTTTTTTTTTTTTTTTCATTAATATAATTTATCAAAATTGTAAGGAGAAGCTCATATTGTCATACTTGTGTCATTTTGTTATTATGGATTTGCAGGAGATGACGAGTTCCTTACAGTGAACTGAGAATGGTGTGAATAAGAAAGGAGCATTACTTCGTTTAAAACAGAAAAGTGCAACATGGATCACTTTCCAACGGGCATTTACTTCAACATTAACACAATAAATAGAAACCCGTTAAATTATCTGATTGTGCATTTTATTTTTATACATTTTAAGATACTGTGCTTCTGTTGAGGATTTTATTTTATTTTATTGGGATATGCTCTATTTTCTTACTGGATAATTTCTTACAATTGCTCCTGGATTCCCCTACTGACAGTGGCCAGGAGAGGTCAGTGTTGTCTACTGGAGGCGATCTTATTTACAAGCTCTAGTTTTTGGAGTTGTGTAAAACTGTCTGCTGATCTGATTTCACTGCTGATCTGTGACCAGTTTTATGGGTTTTGTAATAATGCTGAAGCATTACGTTCAGGCTTATAAAGCTGATCCTGCATACGGGCAAAAAGAGTTTGGGCAAAGTCCCCAGCAGCCCTGCCAGGCTTCCTGCCCGCTGTTTCTCAGAATTCACGGCTGGTGATGTTGCTGTGAGAATGCTGGGAATATCCGGAGAGGAAAAAGGAACTGACGGCTTTCAGTGACCTTCCGGCCAGGGCCACATCACCTGCTCTCACACACCCTCACACAGAAACAAATGCACTGAAGCTGTAGACAAGCATGTACAGTGGCTGCAAAAACTATTTGGACACTTAATGCATCCCTAAAATGTCTGAATTTCATTGCATTAGTTAGAAAATATCAAACCAAGTCTGTGCTCAAATGTTGCTGGTGCTTTTCTCAGAACTAACTTCTCATTTCTGAGTTGTTATTTTTACATGATTTTAGTGGAGTCAGTTCCCCTCAAATTAAGCCAGTGTCCTAGCAGAGTAACCACAGGTGGAGTTTCACTAACCATGATCCACTAATGTTTGACATGTGCAAAAGTGTCCACAGTATTGATACAATGAAACTGCACAAGATGTGTGCTCATATAAACACACAAACATCCGCATTTACCAACACATGCTGATACAGCAAACACAAACCCACAAAGCTACAGCACACTTATAAACACATTTTCAGTTGCACCCAACCGCACATACACGGCAAAATCTGAACTTCTTTAGAAATCACACTCATTTGTCACACGCCACAGGTGTTTACACAAAAGGGGGAAAAAAAACATTTGAGCGGCTACCCCTATCTTCACTACCAGTTTATTTCAAACCCACATCCACCTACTGTATAAATAAAGAAAGGTGTATAAATGATTATTAGTGATTTATTTTAAGACATGCTACTAGTGCTCATACTTGTTAGGGATTTCAAAAAATGGTGTGTATCGCCCTGCATTTTTTGTACAGTGGGCATAAATTATACCTCAAATCGTGGAGTTTTTTGCAAAGAGATGTGTTATTACTTTTACCACCTGGAACACCTTAGCAACTGCATAGCAACGCCCTGGAAACCATCCAGAAGTCAATTCAAGTCACCTTTATTTATACAGCCATTTATACAATACAGATTGTTCCAAAGCAGCTTTACGGGAATAAACTGGAAAATAATGAATCAATTATACAAATAGAGTTCAATTCTGTTGTAAAGCAGCTCTAAAAAGAAAATGTAATTTTTCAGCTGAGGTCAGTTCAGAACACCTTAGCAACTGCATAGCAACACCCTGGAAACCATCTAGTATACTTTAGCAACACCACAGTATTAGTGCAATCAATTTGCACAAGATGTGTACAGTAAAAACCTGGGAAACCACACAGAACACTTTAGTCAAACTGCACAAGAGGTGTATAGTAACACCCTGGGAACCATTCAGCACACCTTAGCAACTGTATAGCAACACCCTGGAGACCTTCCAGAACACTTTAGCAACTCCACATCATTAATACAATCAAACTGCACAAGAGGTGTATAGTAACACCCTGGAAACCATCAAGAAGTTCATAGAAACTGCACAGCAACACCCTGGAAACCACCCAGAACACTTTAGCAACTCCAAAGAATTAATACAATCAAACTGCACAAGGTGTGTATGGTAACACCTTGGAAACCATCAAGACCGTAGAAACTGCATAGCAACACTCCGTAAACCACCCAGAACACCTTAGCATCATGATGGAGAGTTTTACAAAGGCAAGCAGCACTCACATTTTCCTCAGAAAATATATAAATCTACTTTATATCATATGTCTCATTGGTAAAATACTCTGGCACAGCTGAAAGGTGTTACACATAATTGAGCCTTCTTAGTATATACATGTTGAGTCATGAAGTCAGATGAGTCTACCAGCTGTAGAGTTCATGCAAACCTTTGATGTGCATGTTTCCCACAGTGTTGCAGTGGTCTGGGTAAATGAAGGATACATAAGGCATCTTGTGTGTGTCTATGTGTGTGTGTATTCGTGCGACTGGGACCAGTTTGTGGTGCTTCTTTGCTGTGGGAAGACTGCTGGTGTGTAAATATGAAAAGAGTGTGTGAGAGTCTGCATGTGTACATGTGTCATGTCTGTTGGCAACTCAGAAAAACAGTTTCAGACCGCTGAACAGGATCAAAGCCAGTCAGCTTAGACAGAAGGGTTCACTTCTCCTTCGAGATACACACATGGTCACACACATATACATTTTCACACACGTATTCAATCACACCCAGACTTTCCCACAGATGGCCACGTTGAGTGCGCAGCTATGCGGAATTGCAAAGCACACACACCCTGTAAGGTATGGTTCACAGAAAAATGTAAGATTCTCTCATCAGTTATTCAGTCTTATGTCAATCCAAATCTGTGTGATTTTTTTTTTTTCTCTGTGAGAAGATTTTTAAAGAATGTCTCATGACACCATTGACGTTCAATATATAGACAAAAACAATTTAAGAAATGATTCAAAATATCTTCAGTTTTGTTCGACAGAAGAAATAAAGTCATGGAGTTTTGGAATAACATGAGGTTGAGTAAATGTTTTGGGTGAACTATCCCTTTGTGCCCCTTCCAGTTCCCATCTATTGAAATAGCATGGAAATGGTCTTTAGAATTTCTTGTGTTTCAAAGAAGAAAGAAAGTCATGCGGGTTTGGAACAACAAAAGGGTGATTAAATGATGAAAGAATTTCATTTTGGTTTGAACTAATTCTTTAAACCAGTTTCACTATGTCAATACATGCATTGCCACAAGCACTCACTGCAGAAAAACATAAACCACACAGACCATGATTGACCAGGATGAATTGCACCTCTCTTTTCCATAGCAATTAAACACAAATGCAAGCAAAAACACAGACTGGGTGCATGGATTCCTTACTCCATCTCCTTACAGGCTCTGAGCTCGACCGTGACCACAGGAAGAGCAACGGCACTGATTGGTCATTGAGTCTCCACTCAAGCACATTTGTCAGCTTGGTTGTGTACATAATAAAGCCCTCAGCAGGTTAGAATTAACTTTGTCAAACACTTCCCTTGCATATGATCAAAGCTATGCCCTCTTCCTGTGTAGATTTGACCTTTCTTTTATGTGCGACTGCTTCTTTTATTAAACATAACTTGGCATGAACGTGTCTAATATTGTCAATACATTGCTATTTTCTTTCATATTTTGGAAGTAAACAAAAAACATCATGTAGACTGAGAAGTTTTTAAAGGTGAAGTGTGTTTTTTTTTCTATGTTAAAAAAAAACGTGTAAAAATTGTTTATACAAACTTTATACAATTACGTGAAAAAGAAAAGAAACCCTTTAAAATTTTATAGTTTTATCTATCAGAACATAATAAAAATCATCTGGTCATTAGCAGGTCTTAAAATTAGGTAAATATAACCTCGGATGAAGGTTATCCTATGATTCAATTGCTTGTAGAGCCACTTTAAGCAGCAATTCTTTGAAGTAATAATTTTCTGTACAACAGTATCAGTCTCTTGCATCGTTCTGGAGGAATTTTGGCTTGCTTCAATTTATTGAGGTTTGTGGGCATTTGTTTATGCACAGCTCTCTTAAGGTCCTGCCGCAACATTTCAGTCGGTTGAGGTCTGGGCTTTGACTGGGCCATTGCAAAACCTTGATTCTTTTCTTTTCAGCCATTTTGGTGTAGATTTCCTGGTGTTCTTGGGATCATTGTCATGTTGCATGACCCAATTTTGGCCAAGCTTTAGCTGTCAGACAGATGGCTTCCCGTTTGACTCTAGAATACTTTGGTATGGAGATCATGGTCATGGATCATGGTCGACTCAATGAATGCAAGGTGCCCAAGTCCTGTGGCTGCAAAACAAGCCCAAAATCATCACCCCTCCATCACCATACTTGACAGTTGGTATGAGGTGTTTGTGCTGATATGCTGTGTTTAGTTTACACCTAACTTGCCGCTGTGCATTATGGCCAAACATCTTCACTTCGGTCTCGTCTGTCCAAAGGACATTGATCCAGAAGTCTTGTGGTTTGTTCAGATGCAACTTTGAAAACCTAAGCCGTGTTGCCATGTTCTTTTTAGAGAGAAGAGGCTTTCTCCTGGCAACCTTTCCAAACATGCCATACTTGTTCCGTCTTTTTCTAATTGTACTGTCATGAACTTTAACATTTAACATGCTAACTAAGGCCTGTAGCTCTTGGGTTTTTTGCAATTTCTCTGAGCATTACATGGTCTGATCTTCGCTGGAACATCCACTCCTGGAAAGATTGGCAGCTGTCTTGAATGTTTTCCACTTGTGAATAATCTTCCTATCTGTGGAATGATGGACTTCAAATTGTTTGGAAATGACCATATTACCTTTCCAAGATTGATGACAGCAACAATTGCTTATCTAAGATCATTGCTGATGTCTTTCCTCCTTGGCATTATGTTAACACACACCTGAAGGCTCCAGACCAGCAAACTGCCTGAACTTCTGCTTTTATAGAGATGGTCATGCTTTCTGATGATCATTTAATAAAAGGCAACTGATTAGCAGCGCCTGACTGCTACTTACCCTCTTCATATGTACTTAGTTTGTCACCCATGGCTTTTCCATTTTGGTCTACTTTTCGTTAAATAAATAATGACACGGTGTAATATGTCATGTGTTGTTGTTCATCTGAGGTTGTATTTACCTAATTTTAAGACCTGCCAAGGACCAAATTAATTTTTATGATGTCCTGATACATAAAACCATAGAATTCAACAGAGTGTCCTTTCTTTTTCACATGACTGTACCTTATCTACCCGTAAAATGTACATGTTAATAACTTAGAGTAGTAATATGTACCCTTAAAAGGATTAGTTCACTTTCAAATGAAAATTACCCCAAGCTTTACTCACCCTCAAGCCATCCTAGGTGTATATGACTTTCTTCTTTCTGACAAAGACAATCTGAGAAATATTAATAAATATGCTGACGCATCCGAGATTTATAATGGCAGTATGCGTTACCAAACGAGTATGAGCTAAAGAAAGTGTCTCCATCCACATCCATCATAAACATATTCCTCACGTATTCAAATTACGGGAAAAACTTACGGGTAAGTTGAATAGGGAAGGACGTACAGCGTTAGCTTTTTGAAGAATACGGAAGGCGGTCTGCCGGAAGCTTTTTTTTACTAAATATGGAAAAAAAAATGTACACAAACGCATCGCTTCACTTCAGAAAGCCTTTATTAACCCTCTGGAGCCGTATGGAGTATGTTTATGATAGATGGATGTGGATGGAGACACTTTCTTCAGCTCATACTCGTTTGGTAACGCTTACTGCCTTTATAAAGCTCGGATGCGATTAATATATGTACAATTGTGTTCGTCAGAAACAAGAAAGCCATATACACCTAGGATGGCTTGAGGGTGAGTAAAGCTTGGGGTAATTTTCATTTGAAAGTGAACTAATCCTTTAAGGTACTTCTATAAACCTTTTAGGGGTAAATAAGGTACGAAGATGACCCTTTAAGGCTAAGCCCCAGTTACAAGCTGTTATACTCTTAAAGGTACAATTTTGCGTATTTTTTCTAAGAGTGTATGCCAAATTAATCTGTATTGGCAACTATAAACAAGTCAACTGTACAGTAGATTGATTTGTAGTTGAACTAGAAGAGAAAACTGATCATTAGTGTAATTATTATACTCCAATTTCCCTTGTCACCGCAATGCCCCGTGCTTGTAATATCATGCAAAATTGAGCTTGCAAGCATCTGTGTTCATATAGAGTACCTCAGAGATGACGTGTTTTTGTATGCAAAACCCAGAAGCGAGTTAGCATTTTAGGACTTCCAGTTCCATCGTCCTAAAGTCTATGGGTTTTTTGAATGGGTTTTTGTTAAATCGCCTGAAATAAGGTCTGTGGTTAACAAAGCCTCTAAATATTTTCACGTTTTGATCTATGACATAAAACACACCAGTTATAACCCGCTTGTGATTTTTTAAACCTTTATTGTGTCTTAAAAACGGCGGTTGCTAACAAGTTGGGGACTACTTCCTTTGGCGGGGACTTTAGACATCATCATGACAAACAGGACATTCGGACAGCATTTCTCATAAAAAAGGGGGTAAGTATTCATACACAGCGCAGATCATAATCAGCGAACATGGTTTTAAATAAATTTGTTTCTTAAATAAAAATTTGAGGAAGCTTGGTGGTGGAGACGTTGATCTGCGACCATGGTGTGCTGTAGTCCGTTTATAGCCTACTGTTAGCTTTTTATATCTGACGACTTTATTTAGGCTTCAAAATGTATAAATGTTGTGTTAACTTGTAAAGATTATCTTGATAGACAAAATGTGTAAGTGTCATAACCCTTTGTTAAACACAGAGCTTATTTTTTGCGATTTTCCAAAAGTCTATGGTAAAAATGCATAGGCTTTCAATCGAGGGAGAACCCGTGCGCCGCTAACTTCCCGGTTGGCCTACAAAAACACGTCATCTCTGATGTACTCTATACTTGTGTTAAGTATATTACAAAACTTAAAGTATTTTATTATTAGCTTGTTGAGACAGAGAAACTGCTTCTGTAGAGTAGAAAATAAAGCTATTCAAATTAAGGCTGTAGACTAGAAAAAAAAAATCTTGAAAAAAACTTTTTTTTCTGATGAGCTGAAGGTGAAAAAAAAAAAAAAAAAAACCCTAAATAAGTAAGAAAGCCTGGTTAGTTTCTACTGTTTTTACCCCTCCCTGTACCCATTCGATCTTCCCTTGTTGATCCCAACCCCCATTTCTCTCTCCCACCCAGACATCTCTCTCTGTCTCTCTCTCTCTCTCTCTCTCTCTCTCTCCCTCTCGCTCTGTCTTGGGCTGTATGGGGCAGCAGAGAGAAGGGGAGATGACAATGGAGAGAAAAGAGGGTTGCAGTTTGGGGGTCTACTGAATAGCCCCATTCAGCCTGCCCAGTCAAACAGAAACGCATCTCCCCACTCACTTACAACCCATAGTTTCACTGCAAACAACCAGGGCTTTATTCCCCACAATCACTTGCCAGCACACACTCACGCTTGTGTAGCCCAAAAGGAGTGACGGCATGGCCAAACATACGTACATACACGCACACTCATCCACAATCAATAGGAGGAGCACTGGGGTGACATACATAGCGTATACTCAGCTACAATGTGGAGCAGAAGTGGAATTGGTAAGTGAGATCTAAAGTGCTCTCCTGCACTCTAGTGCTGTTTCGACATGTACATGGTCACATGGAATGATCGCAGAATCAATAGAAGACATGAGAGTGTTGACGTGGTGGTCAAGAGGTTTGTGGCAAGCTGTTGTTTTCAAATGCAGAGGACACTTCCAAACCTGATGAACTTGTACAGTTGTCAGCAACAAAAGATGATTGTAAAGCAGAAAAAATCTTTTGTTGATGGGATTACACTGTTGGCTGCAAGTTTCTTAAAGCTGGCATGAAATGAAAATTCACCCAATCTAAATGGATGTTATTGATCTTACTGTGAACGATTCATTCATGCATATGTTTATTTTATTTTATTTTAATTACATTCTTCTCTCTGGTGAAGACTTAAACCCTGCCCCCTTTCTTAAAATTGAATGCAAGCTTGCATTCAGATATGCCTTCATCCAATCAACAACCAATGGATAGAACCACATCCCTCCTTACATTTTTATTTTCGATAATCTGTCTCACTTGGATATACAACCTGAATTCCGGAAATTCGTCCGTTGGTACGTTTTTTTAAATTTGAAAAAAAATGAAAACTAAAAGGCTTTCAAATCACACGTGTAAAAAGATTGTGGAATACTTTAAAAACAATGTTCCTCAACATCAAATTGCAAAGGCTTTGCAAATCTCATCATCTACAGTGCATAACATCATCAAAAGATTGAGAGAAACTGGAGAAATCTCTGTGCGTAAGGGACAAGGCCAAAGACTGCATCACTCATTGGCATGATTGTGTCAATGGCATTACTAAATGGGCCCAGGAATACTTCCAGAAACCACTGTCGGTAAACACATTTCGCTGTGCCATCTGCAGATGCCAATTAAAGTGCTATCATGCAAAAATGCTCATTTAAAATGGACTGTTTCAAAGTGGAAAAGTGTTCTATGGTCAGATGAGTCCAAATTTGACATTCTTGTTGGAAATCACGGACGCCGTGTCCTCCAGGCTAAAGAGGAGGGAGACCTTCCAGCGTGTTATCAGCATTCAGTTCAAAAGCCAGCATCTCTGATGGTATGGGGGTGCATAAGGTATGGGCAGCTTGCATGTTTTGGAAGGCACTATGAATGCTGAAAGGTATATAAAGGTTTTAGAGCAACAAATGCTCCATTCCAGATGGCGTCTGTTTCAGAGAAGGCCATGTGTATTTCAGCAGGACAATGCAAAAACACATTCTGCAGCTATTACAACAGCATGGCTTTGTCGTAGAAGAGTCCGGGTGCTGAATTGGCCTGCCTACAGTCCAGATCCCAACTATTTTGAGACCTGTAGCAGGCATCAAATTTGAAATTAGCTCATTTTTCAACTTGTACAGTTGTCAGCAACAAAAAATGATTTTAAAGCAGAAAAAATCTTTTGTTGATGGAATTACACTGTTGGCTGCAAATTTCTTAAAGCTAACATGAAATGAAAACTCACCCAATCTGAATGGATGTTATTGATCTTACTGTGAACGATTCATTTATGCATATGTTTATTTTATTTTAATTTATTTTAATTTAAATTAAAATGTCATAACTTGATCTTCCAGTGAAATTACATTCTTCTCTCTGGTGATGTATGTTAGACTTAAACCCCGCCCCTTTCTTAAATTTGAATGCAAGCTTGCATTCAGATCTGCCTTCATCCAATCAATAACCAATGGATAGAACCACATCCCTCCTTACATTTTTGTTTTCGATAATCTGTCTCACTTAGATATACAACCTGAATTCCGGAAATTCATCCATTGGGACGTTTTTTAAATTTGAATAAAATGAAAACTAAAAGGATTTCAAATCACATGAGCCAATATTTTATTCATAATAGAACATAGATAACAAAACAAATGTTTAAACTGAGAAATTTTACACTTTTATCCACTAAATGAGCTCATTTCAAATTTGATGCCTGCTCAGGTCTCAAAAAAGTTGGCACGGGGGCAACAAATGGCTGAAAAAGCAAGAAATTTTGAAAAGATTCAGCTGGGAAAACATCTATCAACTAATTAAGTTAATTGATATCAGGTCTGTAACATGATTAGCTATAAAAGGGATGTCTTAGAGAGGCAGAGTCTCTCAGAAGTAAAGATGGGCAGAGGCTCTCCAATCTGTGAAAGAGTGCGTAAAAAGATTGTGGAATACTTTAAAAACAATGTTCCTTAACGCAAAGAAAGGCTTTGCAAATCTCATCATCTACAGTGCATAACATCGTCAAAAGATTCAGAGAAACTGGAGAAATCTCTGTGCATAAGGGACAAGGCCAAAGACTGCATCAGTCATCGGCATGATTGTGTCAATGACATTACTAAATGGGCCCAGGAATACTTCCGGAAACCACTGTCGGTAAACACAATCCACCGTACCATCTGCAGATGCCAACTAAAGCTCTATCATGCAAAAAGGAAGCCATATGTGAACATGGTCCAGAAGCGCCGTTGTGTCCTGTTGTCCAAGGCTCATTTAAAATGGACTGTTTCAAAGTGGAAAAGTGTTCTATGGTCAGACGAGTCCAAATTTGACATTCTTGTTGGAAATCACGGGAGCCATGTCCTCCTGGCTAAAGAGGAAGTAGACCTTCCAGTGTGTTATCAGCATTCAGTTCAAAAGCCAGCATCTCTGATGGTATGGGGGTGCATAAGGTATGGGCAGCTTGCATGTTTTGGAAGGCACTATGAATGCTAAAAGGTATATAAAGGTTTTAGAGCAACAAATGCTCCCCTCCAGACAGCGTCTGTTTCAGAGAAGGCCATGTGTATTTCAGCAGGACAATGCAAAAACACATTCTGCAGCTATTACAACAGCATGGCTTCGTCGTAGAAGAGTCCGGGTGCTGAATTGGCCTGCCTGCAGTCCAGATCTTTCACCTATAGAGAAAAATACATGAAAGACAACCACAAACTCTTCAGCGCCTGGAAACCTATATCAGGCATTTTCCTCATATTTTTCCTCATTTAATCATTCACCAGGTATTGCTTAGAAAAGTAAAAGCACAGCTCTCTTTAACAAGCCACACAATTTGAGGTACCATTCATGTTATAGCTTGTAAAGACAAACTGCTTATTTACAGTAGAAAACAAAGCTATTCAAATTGAGGCTGTCACTCAGACTATAGGATAGAAAAAATCTAGATCTAGAAAAAAAAAAAGGTCCTAGGACATATACTTGGGTTATACCTATCACCATACATTAATAATACATATTATGGGTGGTGGATTTTTCCTAATCTTATCATTTACCAGGTGAAAACTGTAATTTGGATTGCTTAGAAACGTAAAGGCACAGCTCTTCTGAACAAACCTAACAATTTGAGGTATCATTCATTTCTGCAGCAAAAACAGTTTTTGAACTGAAAGTTGTGGTTATTGCACCAATTTTAGTTCATCCATACTTTTCACGGGGCAGATTAATTCACTGAAGAACTTACCTTTAGTAAAATCTGATTTTCTGAAAAATCTGATGTTTTCCTCACAAAGATGAACCCAGACATGGACGATAGTCACATCAGAGCGTCCAGCTGGGTGAGGTCAGTGCCCTCTGGTTACAGAGACCTGAACATGTGTAGAGAGGAGAAAGTCTGACCCCAGTGCTCGCACCCTACTCCTTAACCTCAGCTCTATATGTGTGTGTGTGTGTGCGCGTGCAGGGGAGCGCCCTGCCCTTGAAGCCTGTTGCACGAATGCGTCGCTGACCAGACATGCCCTCCTAAACACACACTCACACCCACACCCTCCCTCTTTATGGTCTGTTCAGGAATGAGGCAAACAGCAGCGAATGAGATGCACAATAGCAGAACAAAAGGCGCAGGCAGCAGGAGGGTACAGCGATGTGACAGGGTGAGGGCTGTGTGTACGTATGCATGTGCGGGTGAGTGTTAATGCGCGTATGCTCCATATGGGTGCTCCCTCGTGCAAAAAGGCAGATGTCACATGAGTGGCCCCGCCCTGCAGGCCACTGGGTCACGCCGCTCGGGGACACGTCTAAATAGCTGAGCAGGAGCAAGGATGGGGCCTCTCCCCAGCTGCCTGCTCCATATACACATAACCATATTCATGCACCCTCTCCCATGCACTAAAGCGCCCGTGTTCCCCTCCTGCTTTGTTAGTGCTCTTTTTTTTTTTTTTTGTTTACTTTCCACACTGATTTCTGCTGGATTGTCCTCTGTCTATCATGCTTACCGTGCACACACTTCTCTCTCTCGTGGTTTGAACATCACACTACATGTTTGTGAAGTTAAGCTGAAGTACAGTAAGTTTAAAATGGCTTATTGTCATTCAAGTGATATAAAAGTACAGTAAAACAGCAAAAGGCTTTTATATATCTGTAGTACAAAGCAAAATGTTGTATGACCAGAGCAGCCTTGCAAATTATACAGACACGACAAAGAAATCACTGTAAACAATACAAGCACTAAACGCTAACACACTGCAAACAATAGATGGATGAAAAACATTAATAAGGTACAACAAATTATGCAATATTTGTTATATATAGAGGATGTTGTTACATATATACACTTTGAGTGCCAAATTGATTTTGATAAACGGTTTCTACATAATAAAAATAAGAATGCAGAAGTATGTATATAGTGTAAAAGTGATCATTCATTAGTTTGATGTGTTAAATGAGATGACAAAAAATTAATTCAAGAATTCACTCACACAAGTTTTCATTTTGGCATAATTGGGCACTGTGTGTTTGCATACAATCTTAGGTATTTTACATCTGAAAGCAACCATATTAAAGGATTAGTTCACCCAAAAATGAAAATTCTGTCATTTATTACTCACCCTCATGTCGTTCCACACCCATAAGACTTTCGTTCATCTTCGCAACACAAATTAAGATATTTTTTAATAAGATCCGATGGCTCAGTGAGGCTTCCATTGACAGCAAGATAATGAACACTTTCAGATGCACAGAAAGGTAAAGACATATTTAAAAAATTTTATGTGACTACAGTGGTTCAACCTTAATGTTATGAAGCAACGAGAATACTTTCTGTGCAGCAAAAAACAAAATAACGACTTTATTCAACAATATCTAGTAATGGGCGATTTCAAAACACTGCTTCATGAAGCTTCGAAGCTTTACGAATCTTTTATTTCGAATCAGTGGTTCGGAGCGTGTATCAAACTGCCAAAGTTTGATTGAAATCCATTGAAATTTCGAAACACTTATGATGTAATGAAGCTTCGTTTACTGAAACCACGTGACTTTGGCAGTTTGATCTATAGGCAGCTTAGGGCTTGGTATCATCTCCATAAAGTGACATAAATATGGATAGGTTTTTGGGATTATTTTAGAATACAGTCACGTATTTGGGCTTGTTAGTGCTTAACCATATAGCACATTATATTTTGGCTGCTTCATTGTTATTTAGCGAGATGATGTTTCTCACTGTTGCAAGTCACTTATTTTAGGCTTGTTTTGTCAGCGTAGTTTAATTATTTTTATTGGAAGATCTTGTATCACCTATAAAGATGCACTTCACATCATATTCACAGATTTCAGTCTGTCTGCAACACCGCAGTTCTTACCGGGATGAAAGCGACTTTAATTAGGCATACACTCATTTTTAATGCACTTCAGAGCCCTGTACATAGATATATAGTTAAGGTACAGTAGTGGATAATTAACTGCAGTTTCTAGCCAGAATCAGTATGTGGCTTGGGTGATATTCAGGCCATGGATTGAAAAATCCTGTTTTAGCAATTACAGCAAAAGGAGAGACGATATAGGTGTGAGCCAACACGCACACTGTGTTATGTGAACCTTTGCCTGAAGAAGGGCAGGGATATTGTTCTCTTCTCACATGCGTTTTTCTTTATTTCTCAGCTCTACCACCTCAGTTTGTTATGATGATACAGAGTCGCCCCTATGATTCCCTGTCATTTCCCCATCTCTCTATTCCTGAGGTTCATTAGCATAGCAGCTGCTGAGTGCAGGGTGTGTGAGGTGGAGACGGCGTGTGTGTGTGTGAGTATGTATTGGAGGGGGTAAGTGTAGGGGGATCTAATCAATGGTGGTCCGTCTGGGAGCTGAATAGCGATGAAGCAGAATCCAGCAGGCTGGACAAAAAAAGAGGAGAGCATAGAATAGAATGAGAGAATGAATGTGCTTGTCACTGTGTGCTTGAAAAAGCACAGAGCAGAGCGAAAGAATGAAAGAGAGTTCAAACAGGAGAGGAGGGTAAGGAAGGACAGGCCTAGCCACCTGTCTCATTCTCTCTATATTTTTCCTCTCCGTTTTCAGTATGAGAGAACATGGTTTCTCATATTAAACAAAAGTGAGTGACAGTGTTCAAGATCACTGATTCTTTTAAATCTAGATTTCCGCTTATATTACCTGTTAGTCAGTCTAGTGCGTACTACATCATTTTTTTTAAATGACAAAGGCAATCATATATGACAAAGTCATTGCGATATCAAAAAGTTTTACAGAGAATACTTCCGTCTACAAATGTGTAACAAAACAAAAATCGAATAAACTATTATTCAAGAGCTAATTATTTTAAACAAAATAAATAAATGTTATGCTCTAAAACTGAATACAATGTTGGTCTGATTATAAGATGTTACAAATGTTGGTCTGAATACCTAAAATGAACAATAAAACCATCACATCTTTAACACTATAGCTCATTCCCACCAGCAGATTAATGCATTTTTGGATTATAATGTGTTTGAAAGAAACTTTTCCTGGTAATAGTTGTGGTCATGACTAAACCACTGCAACAATCATTCATCTTCATTCCCTTCTGGCTATAATGTTCCTCTCCTTCTGAGAATTTGCAACAATTTTTGCTGCCACAAACATGTTTTTCTTTGCATGTGTGTACTTGCACCAGGGAAAGCAATGTTGTGGGGCCTTTGTGGAATTACATACGAAAGTATGTGAAACTACTGACATGAATCTGTCCGTGCAAAGAGGTCGTTTTGATCTCTGGAGCACTTGCGGTGGATTTCCAGAACTCTGAAGGTACAGAAAAACAAAACATTCCTGTGCACCTAACTACAAACAAAAGAGGAAAAACCTCCAACTCAAAGCCTCCACTTCACATTCTCAGCACTAGAAGAGGAGCATGTTTCCTTCTCGCTCTCAAGTACATTCACAAAATTCTTTTTCACATTGTTGGGTTTACACGTCCCTCCCTCTCTAGCTAGCAGTGGGGGAAGGCTAGCGCACAGCGCGACGGGACTCTGTTAAAATCATTTCCAAATTCCTGCAATGATGTGTGTCAGGACTGAGGCACATGAAGAATCTATTAGGGGGCCTCTCTATTGCACTCTGGGAAGGTGGCCAACTCAGCCGCCGGACAATGGAAATCCAGCTCAACAATAACATCCTGCCGGGGGGAATGGAGGGGGGCATGGAGGGGGGTGGAAACAGAGAAGGATGCCATTGAGGTCACAGTCTTCTAGTGAGGGTTGTCTTCAAAAGCATGCAGTAAACTAGGTTTACCTGCAGAAAACACCAAGCACTCAGAGCTGTTTTCTTGTGTTCTGCTGCAGTTCAGATTACCATTGCAATAAAGCAGCCTCTGGGTGATGTCGGATAAAGTTTTGGGACTTATTTGTGAATTTCAGAAATGCACAAGCTGGACATTCCACACTCTGCTCTAATAAATCAGAAGAGAAACAGAAATCAGCATACCAACTCTCTCATTTCATGAATACATGCAAAATGTGGAATACATGACTTAATTTCTTATGTATATCTGTCAGTGTTCCAGAGTTCACTTTGGAGTACAATAGAAACTGAGGCAGGCTCTGGACTCAGAACTGCATGAAAATGAACAATTAAAGTGCTTTATATGTGTTTTCTTACGTTTGTAAGATAAGTATGAAGAAACACTACGAGACTCCCAAAGAACAGAAGGGCAGAGAGCTGCTCCATGCACAGAGTAACATAAAACCCATGCAAACATACAGGGAGGGGATCTGTCTTTAAAACAAAATTACCCACAACCCCCTGCACTCTTTTATCCAGCATATGAAAGGACTAGGCCAAATGAATGACAAAAAGGAGAGAATGGAAACTGGGGTCAGGTTGGCCCAGAGAGGAGGCCCAAACCAGCCCAATTCTTCCTTAAAGATAGAAAGAAACTCGCACAGCCACACACTGAGGAAGGTTTAATTATTTCTTTACTGGCTTGAACACACACATACAAAAAAAAATAAAAATACAGCACTCATATTCTCACCACACATGAATCACAGTGTTACAAATGTTCAAAAAAAAAAAAAAAAAAAAAAAAAAAACAGACACACAAACAAAAGAAAAAGGAAAAGATAAAGTCAACACAAAAGAACATTCGCATCACTCATAAAACTTTTGTTTCGCTGGAGACACAAGATGAAAAATAACTTGGTCCACATAAAAGAAAAGAAAAATACAACAGCACTTTTACTCATTCATATACACCTATCCAGTCATTTAAACCCCATGTCATAAATGTTATGACAAATGGTGGGGTAAAACAACTATACATCGTGCAATTTATTTTTGTTACAATGATCTTACCATCACAAGTATTATTCCCCTTTATTAACATCAGGAGGAGAGCACTTCAAATAAGAAAGTGCTCTGAGATATCAGCGTCTATATATCCATATATATACCATATATGTATACACATACACCCGATCACAGAGATACAAACATCTTTGCAAACGTAATGTTATACAATGTAACACACAAAAAGAGACAATATAACCTGGAGCTTTTTTTATACAATAGTATTTTGTTGTGTTCCTTTTTTCTATTTAGAAAAAATAAAATGTTGACCTGAAGTCAACGAATTAACAACAGTCATCAGTGCAATATTTTCAACAAGAGTAAAAATATCAAGTTTAAGACAAGCGATGCATATTTGTTCTGCCTATACCAATCGAATAGATGATCATGAGAATCACATCTGTTGTATCACCAGGTGTATGAGGAGTTCCTGGTTGGTTAACCAGGTTGAGCGACAGGGGCTGGAAACATCAGCAACACCACTGAAATGTGGCATGCATGCAAGACATGAGTATAATCACACATGCTCACACAACTGCATGGGGCTTCTTGCAAAAAAAAAAAAAAAAAGGAAAAAAAATTGATTCTAACTGATATTTGTCCTCATTCACTCACCGTTAGCCATTGTATCAAGAAAAAAAACTTACATAAAAGCAGCATTGAAACAAACATCAGGTGCCATGACTCTTAAAGGCGGCAGGCAGTCTTTTGAATGAATCTGTCGATGTTTCCTGCAACAGAAGTCATAGTCTTCTCAAAGTTCATATAGTCCTGCTCAGTAGTAACTATTGGTAAGCCTCAGCTCCTGCAGTTACCCGACCAGGCACTAGGGGGCGTAAAAGGCTCCACATTTATGTGCAACAAAACTCCCTGCATTTAAGTCATGCAACGCATTTCAGTAACTAAAATGCAAACAAAAAATGACAATGCAAAATTAAGCAGTCAGCTTAACCTACATATAAACTGTCTCAACCATGCTTGACGAACGAATTTTTTTTTTTTTTTTTTTTTTTTTGAATAACCAATGGATCTTAATTTTGGTTCGCGGAGATAAATTGTCCCGAGTGAAGATTATAAAAAACGAGAATGACAATAAAAAAACATCAAGTAAAATTACCCAAACAGGGCCTACTGATTCTGTTGAGCTCTAGTGGGTAACTGAGTGTTAAGAAGAAGGCTTGAGAAAGAGAGCATATGATATTGTCGAATACTTTCAAGTCGAGGTAGCTGATGCAGAGAACCAGAATAAAAGTAGAAGGGGGACACATTTCCCGAGGAAAAAAAAAAAAAAAAAGTTGTACACGTGGGGGGCCGTGGAGCGGAATCTCCACACGGGACAGTTTAGCCTGTAACGAGTCCGAAGCAGCTTTAGGTCACCCTACATACTTTTACACTTAGGCTATAGTCTTAAAAATAACCACAACATAATTTAAATGCATCATCTCAATGTACCTTCATAAATAAAAAGACAAACCCAGCCTGTATTCACAGTGATGACCAGGGTGTTAATTCAAAATACTGAAAGATTATAAAGTGTGTCCCAAAGGCGACTTTCCTGACGTTTTGATACAAAAAAAAAAAAAAAAAAAAAAAAAAAAAAAAAAAAAGCGAAGCAGCGGTTTTTAGTAACACGTTAACCATAGACATGGGTCGCACTGGCCTGAAAGCTGTGTGGAAGCCGTCTGCTAGGTGAAGGCAGAGCACAATAGACTACTTGTACAGAGAAACACAGTAAAGCTATGTGTACAGTACTTAAGAATAAGTCAATTGTTATTTCGAGGACATGTTTCAGCACTGGTCACCAATGCCACACGATTTGATTGATGAAACGACTTACGGTTTGTATTAAAAGACAGTGTTTAGCCAAAACAGAGGATGGCCTTCATTCTGGAGTTCACCTCTTTCAACTATTCCAGCATTCAGCCACAGCATCAAGTGCCATCTCGATTTCTCCAGGTGGGCAGGTCAACAGGTCAAGCCCTGGTAAAGCCACACAGTCCAGATCTGATGACTTAAACATTCAATAAAAAGCTATAGTACCAACGCACATCCCAAACAGTTTCTCGTCGCCAGATCTGACCATATACTCACGGGAAAGAAAAAGGCTACAGCCCTCATTTGGTTTTAAGGTACAAGGGAACTTCGCCGCCGTCAGTCAAGCTTGGCAGATCAATGCTAAAATTAAACGAGCCAGGTCTTTCCGCGTATTTCTACCGGATCACCGCGCGCCGGAGGAGTACTTGGCCTTGGTGATGAGGTATAACACGATGTCTTGGTGTCCCCCAAAAGCGGCGATGTGCAACGCGCTCCATCCCTCTCGGTTCGCCAGCCGAATATCGGCTCCGAATTTCACCAGCAGTTTCACGAGCTCCAAATTCCCGTCGATGACCGACTGGTGCAGCGCCGTCTGTCCCTCGGGGCCGAAGGAGTTGACGTTAAACTCGCAGTTGGTCATGTTCTGCAGTAGTGAATGGAGCTCCTTCGTGTTGCCTTTCTTCACCGCCTCCTGGAAGACTCTCTGGGGCGCCGAGCACGTCGATATATCCGCCTGGCTCATGATGCTTTAAACCGCCTCTTTTCGCCTTTACCGTCTCTAGTAGCTACTTGGATAACTTGGATATATTAGCGGCTTTACTGGACTAAAACCAGTTTAGGCGCGTGAGACTAGAAATAAGACAAGCGTATATCCCAAAAAGGACAAGTAAACGACACACTTGGTGTGTAAATGCAGTCACTGACTATGGTATATATCCAAAGACCTAGCGAGAAAGTTCAATGATCCACAAGGTGTAAAGTCTCCCGTGTGTGTGTGTGTCTCTCTCTCGCTCTCTCTCTCTCTCTCTCTCTCTCTCAGTAGCAGCACCAGGTTAAGGCAGAATGTGGAGTTATTTAGTGTGAGAAAGGAGGCGTGTGAACGGCGGTATCTCCGGTTAAGCGCATCGAGGGCCGTTAGGTTTTGAGACGTCTGAGGTAATTTACCTCAGGAAATGCGTCTCTCGCGTCCCGCTGTGGTGTATTTGGCAAGGGTGACTGAAATAAACACAGAAACTGTTAAATGACTATCCAACGTTATCGAGAAGTTACGTCCAAAATTGAACAAGTAAAGATGTACTTACCTCTTGACGTTTGGACGGGTAGAAGTGACTCAAAAAACTGCCCGCTTGCCCGCTTCTGTTTGTCCGTCGCGCGGTCCCGGTAATTCTCTGCCCAGAGCTGCGTTGCCAGGGGGATATTTTAGACGAACTACTTTGCATAACAATACGTCTCTATAGAATCAAGTATTGTGGAATGGGAGGGGTTGTGCGATGCTGATTGGCTGAGGGGTTGGCTTGGGGGAGTGACCACGCATTGAAATTGAGAAATGGGCGTGTCTCATTGCCCAAACATCCCACAGTAATAAAACGACTGCGTTATTATGTGTTAATATGCACACACTCGGGAGAGAGAGAAAAAACTATAAACTGATATAAACAACCACTTGAAAGATGGGCATAACACGACAGCAAAGCTTGGGTTGGGTTTTATGGGTTTTATTCAGAAACCGACAAAGTTGTGTTAAATATAAATATATTTGCTATTTTGCCAAAAGCAATCTGTACGCAATTTGGGATCATATCTGGAAGAGGAAAATATTCACCTGTCACGCTTTGTAGCCATTTATTTTTCTCTGAACACATTTCTTATTCTTTTTTTTAACTGCAATGTTATAGATCACTTTTTTTCTACCTGTCTACACCAAATGGCAATGACCGCTTCTTTTATTGGGTGTTGCTTAAAAGTAACACGAAACACCTTTCTCTGAACCATTAGACTTAGGACTTGTGAAGCAGCCATTCCGGCTGTTTAAAGTCAATAACAAAGTCTGTGCGACTTCCTGTGCGCGTCAACAGAGGTGTGCGTTGCGCTCGGTGTACAAAATTCCCGGCGTCAAGCATGCGCCCTAAAGTCAAACCTGAAGATTCAGCCCACTCTGCGCATGCGCGGGGCAGGAAATTGAGTGACACACATAGCAGCTGTACCGTGGGAACCGGACGATTGCAATTTCTGCGCAGCGCACTCTCCTTTCCTCACACGCCGCAGTTTGGCGTGGAAAGCCACACACACGCAGTATACAGTGCAGCCGTTTGCTCCATTTGTACAGAAGCTTCAAACATTTGATCTGCCAAACTGTCGTTTCACTCATCCTATAACCGCTTCGTGCGTTATAACCTGCACGTAGACTACTTTTTCGCACAGTGAGTTTTTCATATGGCCAAGTCTGTTGGAGACAAGTTTAAAAACGCTTAAAAATAAATTGACATATTAACTGACAAAGAGCCGCAAATATTCAACAACAACAACAAACAAGTTTTCATTTATTATATTATGGTCATAATTTTATTTCCACAGTTCCTTGTTTTAACATATTTTAGGCAGTAAATTCTGAACAGGCTTCTGAGCGAAATACCTGTATTACTGTAATCTTCTATAAGGACACACAGGCTACAATAAAACATATATGCCCGACTACTTTGCTTAACCTTTTCCAAAAAAGTATTACTTTATTTGAAAATTACTTTATTGCCACTTCAGTTGATCACTTGCTGTCAAATGAAATGCAATATTGGTCAAATTCGTCAATATATGTTGCCCAACTAATGTAAAAATGTGTTTTACACAAATACAATATTAAATGAACTTCAACCAAAGCTAAATTCAAGAAGCCGAAGTTCAGACTAAATGTTTCTAAAGACTAAATCTCCCCTCCCACAATATAATGTGTAAAATTAGGAAAGTAAAATTAAAATGTGATATACACGTATATGACATTATACATTGTTAACAATTGTTTAATGGCTTTGCAATGTATGTATCATGAAGTAGGTAGTTTGGAATATGCATGTCCATGCTTTAAATGCAACACATATTGTATAAAACTTGTATACAATATGTAGCTCTGCTTGGTTTACGGTTGTTCTTCAGTCTTGCCAACTCCCAGTTATCCAAAAATTAAAAACTACGGGTAAAATTTCACCTCCACTTTTGAAGAGTTCGCTAATCCTTGGTTATGTGTCGGATATTAAGTTCTCATGTTAACATTCTTTTTGTACATGAAACTCAAAACTCAAAAATAATCCATGTGGAACCAGACTTTACACATATAAACACTGGTTTAACATGTGGAAGTAATAACTTGTCCACATTATTAACTATTTGTAGTATCTTATCCTAACATGTCTTTTCCCCTCCATCATATATCCTTCTTTAATATCTCGTGTGTGAATACTGGATTTCAGGCATTCTGTTTTGAGACGTACCAGATTTCAGTATGCTCACAAATTATATTTCAACTGGCTAAAGCATAAAGGTTTGGGAAATTTTCTTTCCCAAGCTAAACTTTCCCATCATTTAAAAGAATGAAGCGCTGTGCACTTGTGAGGTATTTGACCATGTGTGAAACAGAAGTGTTCTTTAAGACCTGCCAGGGCAGGGCTAAAATATCTCAGCACATCTGCTGGCTAATCAGAAAGATGTGTTCCTGCACTATAACCTTTTGGAAAATATTTGCTGAGAAAACGGAGGGCCTCTCCCAGTGGCCGGTTATCTCTGGACCCGGGAAGTTCTGCTACTTAGATTTTTTCCCTCCAGTGGCCCAAAAAAGCTTTGACACTTGAGGCATGCTAAAAAAGTATGAATGTCACTGTGATTAATAAAAATAATAAAAACTAAGTGGAATTTAGGAAATGCGTCATATTCTAAAAACTGGCTCCAGCAGCCAATTAGATGTGACCAAATATGATTTATATGCAGTTCTTATTTTGTGACTATAACATATATTTGCACACAAACATCCATACATACATATTTACAAATGGACAAAATGCCTCCAAAATACCCAATGTTTTCACTTTACCTTGCAATGAACTGAATGTGAATCTGAACTGTCTTGTGGAGGTTTGAACAAACCAGGGTTAACATGAAAGGCATTCAGAGATTTAGATGCCGCAGAGATTGACAGCTTGTATGGCACATATTAATCTTTAATAAGGCATCGTTGCACCTGCTGACTTGGGAGGAGTTTTTAGCTTTGAAACAAAGGGTATTTGGGGGGGGGGGAAATATGCTTGTGTCATATTTTAAAGCTAAAAAAGAGTTGCTTTTTCATTTCATATTATCCACTTTTTAATTTTAGTTAATAATTAGAAGATACTGTTGAAAATGAAGACACAAAGTGCTCTGCTACTTTGTGGATGTCAAACATTAGTGGATCATGTTTATATATAATGTGATGAACTACACCTACTCTGAAAGACGACTGTGTGAAACGGACTTCACATCTATTTAAAATCACCAGTTCATTAATGTCAAAGCAAAACAATCTCAGAAAAGTTTTGAGAGAATTATTTGAGAGAAAAGCTCTACAGTAAAAAATACAATAAAATAAAGTGTCGGATTTATTTGAAAAGAAAAGACAAAAACAAAGAAAAAAACGAAAACAATTTTTACTCAGAAATTGCTAGTAAATTTCACAAATAATTACAAAGAAACTGCACATAAAATTTAATTAAACATGAAATTTTTAAGTAGAAAGACTGAAATATTGAAGTAAAACATAAGCCTATCTTTGAAAAATATTTTTTTTTACAGTGCAACATTTGAGAACAGATGATGAAAACTTCAGTCTTTAACTGTCTGAATACTTTTTAGGGTCACTGTATACTTCAGAGGATCAATGGAAAGAATTTAAACACCCTTCAAAAGCTGTATTCCTTTTTGTTTTTTTATCCAACAATTAAACCTGAAAGGGAATTTTAAGTAACACAGTTGATGAAGTCATCATCAAAGCAAAAAGCTATAATGAGGCGCTAATCGAGCCTACGCTGAGAATAGCCTGTGAGCCATTTGCTCAATGTCAGATGTACAGTACTTAACAGGAAGTGTGTCATTCCACCTGGGCCTGTGCCACCGGGTCACATTTATCAGAAATCTAACCCAGTGGGAGCGAGTGAGGGAGCGAGCGAGCTAAAAACTCCTCCCAGTGTCAACGGGTGCAAAGATGCCTTATTAAAGATTAATACGTGTCATAAAAGTTGGAAAGTCGATCTCTGTGGCATCTAAATCTCCAAATGCCTTTCAGATTAACCCTGATTTGTTCAAATCTCTACAAAACACAAAGTTTAGATTCATATTCAGTTCCTCGCAAGATAAAGTGAAAATATTTGGAGTTTTGTTGCCGCTCAGAGGTATTGTCCTTTATGTTAGAAGAATGCTCATAGGCTGTTTGTGAATATGTATGAATGTTTGTGTGCATATCATAATCACAAAAAAAGTACATGAATGATATTGGACATCTAATTTGCTGCTGGAGTCAGTTCTCAGGATATGATCCATTGGCCTTTTCCCTTCCTTTTAATCAAGATACGAGTTCTTCGTTCCAGTTTATAGATGCAATTTAAACATCCCACTGAGACTGTACTTTTTTTGGCTTGAACACATGCAATTTTGTAGTAAAACCATATAGTAACTACAAAATTATCCATGGTTTTGCTACAGTAGTCTGGTTTAACTGATTTTAAAACCCATATAGCTACTAAAAAAACAATAGTATAACTGTGAATTTTCTAGCAAAACCATTGTAACTACAAGACTAAATATGATATCACTATAGAATTTGCAGTAAAACCATTATAACTAAAAGATTACCATGATTTTACCACAATAACCATGGTTTAACTATAAATTTTGTAGTACAACCATGCATTTTGTAGTAAAACCATAGTAACTACAAAATTAACCATGGCTTTACTACAATAATCATTGTTTAACTAAGAATTTTGTAAATTTTTAGTAAAACCATAGTAACAGATTAACCATGATTTTACTACAATAATATGGTTTAACAATGAATTTTGCAGTAAAATCATAGTAACGACAAATTTAACCATGGCTTTACTACAATAACAGGTTTAATTATGAATTTTGAAGCAAATCATAGCAACTACAAAATTAACTATGGCTTTACTACATGGTTTAGCTATGAATTTTGTAGTAATACCACAGTAACTCCTAGATTAACCATTTTATTACAATAACTAGGCTTTAACTATGAATTTTGCCGTAAATCAGCAACTAGAAGACTAACCATGGTTTTACTACAATAACCATGATTTAGCTGTAAATTTGTAGCAAAATCAAAGTAACTTCAAGATTAACCAAGATTTTACTACAATAACCAGGGATTAAATATGAATTATGTAGTTAAAATATAGTAAATAGAAAAATAATCAGAATTTGCAGTAAAACCATTTTAACTAAAAAAACTGCCATGATTTTACTACAATAACTATGGTTTAACTATGAATCTTGTAGTAAAAATCATTGTAACTACAAGATTATCCATGATTATACTACAATAACCATGGTTTAACTATGAGTTTTGTAATTGAACCACAGTAACTACAAACAAAAACAATCTAGTTTTACTACAGAATTTGTAGTAAAACCAGTAACTAGAAAATTACAGCACCTACAGCTTGAGTGAAAAAAAAACTAAGATTTTACTATAGTATGTGTACTGACTTATACTGTGGGAGAAAATATTAAGCATGATTTTATAAAAAAAATCATTTTGTTTCCAAAATTAAAAACATGGCTTTTTTTTGTCACCAAGTCAGTACAGTACAGCACACTATGAATGGAGGCACAAAGGGGGAGCTCTTCAAAGATCAGCCAGCCGGCCCCTGCGCAAGGTTTTTGGCGCCTGAGCTAGACAGTAGAGAGGAGGGGGGAAAGAGCAGGCAGAGGCCCCTGAGTCACCAGCCGGGGAATCTGTGGGGTTAGCATGACGTCTCAATAGAGGGAGGGCCTTCAGAGTCCAATTCAGCCCAAGTACCACGTGCTCAAGGAGCGTGGGAAAGAGGCGAGCTTTTCTTCCCAGCAAAGAAAGAGCCAGTATCGAATAACAGAACTGCAGAAGAGCCGGGGCGGCCTGAACAGGGCTAGGTAGAGCTCCTACTGCAAGCAGACAAGATTATCTCAAGCTAATGCAAACACGCAGAGCTACGGTTACAGTCAACACTTTGATGCTTATATTCAGGGAGCACACATTTAAAAGAGGACACAGATGTAGGCAGCTCTGTTTGAGTGCGACTTTATTGAACTTGGAAGGGCAGCATGAAGGACTAACTGTATGTGGCCCATCCTGTTATGAACTTGCAAATCGTCCTCAAAAATTTGGAAGGAACACAGCGTCTGGCATGATTTCAGCAACGCTGTATTTGGGGAACCCAGGCATATTTTTTGTAGTTTTGACAGATTTACAAATGGAGTTATGACTTAAAGACTAAACATAAACAACGTCCAATCTGAAAAAAGAGGGATAACATGCTAAATATTTTGAGAGACCTTAAGCTTTTTAAAAGTAAAACAACAACAACAAAAATTAAACGTTAATCCAACAAAAATCAAATTACAATTTGTGATGAATCTTTTCATAAAGTATTATTAAAAACCCTTAACATATTTTATGTACTTAGAAGGTTTATAAACATTTTATGGCATTAAGTAAATCATTATAATGTGTAAAACAAATTTAGATATAAAAAAAAGCTTTAAAAAAAAAAGTGGCTAAACAAGATTTTGTGCAAAAAATGAAATGTCTTGTGTCATTTTTTGGCTGAATCCAACATAAATACTGTTTTATATCAATTTGTGATGAATCTTTTTATAAAGTGTTATTAAAAACACGTATATTTTATGAGCAATTTTAGGAGGTTTGTAAATATTTTATGACATTAACTCAATTATTATACTGTGTAAAACAAATGTGCACAGCATAATTTAATAGTTAATTTTGTTTTACAGTGCAAAACACAAAATAAAACCTTTTATGAAAACATTTAACTGATGCTTTTGCACAGTTATCATGACACAGTGTAGCAAATAAAAATACCACCATAAAAAGAATTTTTAAAAATCTGAGGTATGAAAAAAAAAAAAAAAAAAAAAAACAACTGCAAAGCAACAGCAAGAGTTCGTTACACCTGGAATCTCTCCCGGTCGATCTCATGCTTTTGTTGCCAGGTCTTTACTGACATGCAGGACCTTTTGGAACTGCGACAGCACCCGGTCATAGTGGGTCCCCTCCCAGAACACCTTTCCACAGCCGGTGCAGATGAAGTAAACTGGAATCCGGGGAAGGAGGCCTGGGGGCACCGTCTCGAGCTGAACTTCGGCCCCGCTGGGGAATTTGAAGGTCTGGGGGTCCAGGGCGGTGGGTGGGGCCCAGCGGCAATGAGGGGTGAACTCTGGGCCCTCTGGGGGCCTCCAGCTATTGTAATCTTCTTGTGTTTCATCCTGCGGTTCGCAGTCATCCCGCTTAGATACGATGTCCTGAAGAAGACCTTTTAAGAGAAAGAAAAAACCAATAGAGCTCAAAGCATGCTATCCTCCTCTTTACATGCTGCTGACAAAAAATTGGGGAAAATATGGTTCAAATTAAATGCTAATTCACTGGAAGTTGAATAATGGTGGAAAAGAGTCTATCTGTATTAAATCCCTAAATACATTTCAAAATATATATGCTGTACTGATATGGGCAACAAATGGAAAACAAGTGCCGACCTCTCTCTTTCATCATGCGTGTCATATCCTCTCTGGACAGCTTGAAGTACTCATTACAGTTGCAAGCCTTGAAACAGGTGACAGAAAAAACACATTAACATGTAATAAAACATTATGATGCCATGTAAATCAATTCATGTTAAATCAAGTGTTAGATAATAAAATCTCTTATGCTGCCAGTATATAGATTTTGTAAATAGCTTTCATACAGTTTATACTTAATCATTCTATTTTATTATTTCACATTTTAGAATAACAGTCATCAAAACTATGATATAATTAATAACTAAAATGAAATATTGTGTTATCTTATATGAATCAAAAATGAGGTGCATTCTAGTATTCACATGTATCACATTTTATCCTTCACTATGTTTGGTTCGGTGGTCCTGCCCTTCCTGAACTGTTAAATTTAGGTGAGCTGACCCCTTTTTGTAAACCTGTGGTTAAAAATTTAGGGGTACTGTTTGACTGTTCCCTAAAATTTGATAAACAGATAAACTCAGTCGTTAAAACAAGTTTTTTTTCATTTACGTCTTTTGGCCAAGGTTAAACCCTTTCTTTCTTTTAATGACTGTGAGAAGGTGATCCGTGCTTTTGTGTTTACACGGCTTGACTACTGCAATTCTCTGTATGTAGGTGTTTGTCAAAAGGCATTAAACCGGTTGCAATTAGTCCAAAATGCTGCCGCTAGGCTCTTGACAAGGACGCGCAAATGGAATCATATTTCTCCTATTTTATCTTCTCTGGGCTGGCTGCCTGTCCAGTACAGGATTGATTTTAAGCTCCTGGTTTTTGTATATAAGTGCCTGAATGGGTTAGCTCCCTCTTACTTGTCAGAGACTTTACAGGTGCATAAGCCTTCAAGGATCTTAAGATCTTCTGATCAGTCTGTTTTAATTATTCAGAGGACGAGATACAAGCGGAGGGGTGATCGGCTGACAGGCTCATCTTCTTAGTTTAGCTTTCAAGTCTGCAGTGTGTTGAGGCATTGGTTTTTGTGCGTATTGTTTTAGATGTTTTTTTGTTTTATTTTATGTAAAATTTCTCTATTGTACAGCACTTTGGTCAACGCTCTGTTGTTTTAGTAGTGCTTTATAAATAAATAAACAGAAACTGACTATGTGATCAAACTTATCCATTAATAAAATATGTTAGCTTTGTAAAGAAATGTATATGTAATTGCAATTTAGATCTACAAAAGTCATACATACACATCATATATATACACATATACATATATATACACATACATGCATACAAACATATATACACACACACACACACACGGACAAAATTGTTGGTACCTTTGATAAATATGATCAAAGATGACTGTAAAAAATAAATCTGCATTGCTTATCCTTTTGATCTTTAATTCATAAAATTAGCAAAAAATGTAACCTTTCATTGAAGGAAAAGAATTGAAAGTGGGGAGAAAAAAAAAAAAAAAAAAAAAAAAAAAAAAATCACATTATGAAAAATGTTTTTCTCCAAAACACGTTGGCCACAATTATTGGCACCCTTTTATTCAATACTTTTTGCAACCTCCTTTTCCCAAAATAACAGCTCTGAGTCTTCACCTATAATGCCTGATGAGTTTGGAGAACACCTGACAAGAGACCATTCCTCCACTCATTTTCTTTAGGGTTCAGGTCAGGGGACTGGGATGGCCATGGCAGAAGCTTCATTTTGTGCTCAGGGACACATTTTTATGTTGGTTTTGATGTTTGTTTTGGATCATTGTCCTGATGGAAGATCCATCTGAAAGATATATCTGAACAAGATGTCCAGGACCTCCAGCAAAAAAATAGGGCCACAACATTAAAGATCCAACAGTATATTTACTTTTTATCCATGTGTGCACTAAACCCATCTGGTGGGTTTGCTGCCAAAAAGCTCTTTTTTTTAGTTTCATCTGACCATAGAAGCCAGTCCTGTTTGAAGTTCCAGTCTTGTCTGACAACTGAATGTGCTGGAGATTGTTTCTGGATAAGCAAGGAGGATTTTTCTTGAAACCCTTCTGAACAACTTGTGGGGATGTAGGTGCTGTTTGATCATTTTTTTAGGCTTTCTGAGACTCAAGACTCAACTAATCTCTGCAGTTCTCCAGCTGTGATCCTTGGAGAGTCTTTGGCCACTCAAACTCTCCTCCTCACCACCCATTAGGACGATTTAGACACACATCCTCTTCCATTTGTAACATCTGTAGTTGATTGGAACTTCTTAATTATTGCCCTGATGGTAGAAATAGGAATTTTCATTGTTTTTGCTATTTTCTTATAGGTAGATGGTAAGTTGTGAACTAGACTTTGAAATGGATATATTTCCAACAGTCTGGTAAGCCCCATGAAGAAAACTCTCACGCACACACACACAGACTTGACTCGGCTCCAGTGACGCAGGCTAGGTGTGAGGTTAGAAGTTTATGTCGCCTCTCTCAATTTCACACCTCAGTGTGGCTTCTGTCTCATCCTCAGCGAGGAACTGATTCCCACCCTTTCAAACAACACATGGGCGCTAAAAGCCTTGTCACTAAATGCCATCTCCACCTCAGCAACACCACCCAGACTGAGACATGCTAAATAGGACACCTTAACAGGATAGTGACAATTCAGTCAGTGCACTCATAGGACTGGAACTCTGTTCACAGAAATAAAATTAAACTGAAATTGTACGACTTCTCAGCTTAAAGGGATAGTGAAATGTTTGAACACTTTGTTATTATTTTCTCACACTCATGTTGTTCCAAATCCACAGTGGTTATTATTTCTTTGTAACACAAAAGGAGAATTTTTAATGCAGCCTTTTCTTTTATACAAAAGCAGTTCATAGTATATGGCTGTCAAGCACCAACAAGGACCAAAAACCACCACAAAAGCAACCCATTATTTCAAGTCTCAAGTTTTATGTGAGGAACAACTACCATATGACGTAAAGGGATTGTTCACCCAAAAATGAAAATTATCCTATGATTTACTCACCCTCAAGGAATCCTAGGTGTATATGACTATCTTCTTTCAGACAATCACAATCAGAGATATATTTATAATGGTAGTGAATGGGGCACTGTATTTTGAAGTCCAAAAAAGTGAATCCATCCATCACAAAAGTAATCCATAAGGCTCAGGGGGGTTAATAAAGGCCTTCTGAAGTGAAGTGATGTTTTTTTGTGAGAAAAATATCCATATTTTAAACTTTATGAACTTTATAAACTAGCTTCCAGTAAAATGGCCATACGCAGCAACGCAAGACGAGTTATGGCGGAAGAGTAAACTGACACAAGCCATGACGCATTGATGAACACGGAAGCAAAACAAATAGAGCAAATAGAGCAAAACAAAACACTGGTCACAAATTAGAAGTCTAAAACAAAAACAGTTAAAGAGAAATGTCGGAAGTTTTCGATATAAGACAAGAGGAGCTTGAGTTTGTTGCCCAGCCCTATTTGTTTGAACCGCGTGAGGTGTATAAGCTTATGCTACTCCTAGGTTGGGTCAAAGTTAACTCTTTCGCCATAACTCACCTTGCATAGTAGTCTTATGGATGTTTTGCCAGAAGCTAGTTATTTTAGTTTATAAAGTTTAAATATGGATATTTTTCTTACAAAAGACGCATCGCTTCACTTCAGAAGGCCCTTATTAGCCCCCCAGAGTCATGTGGATTACTTTTATGATGGATGGATGCACTTTTTGGGCTTCAAAATACAGCGCCCCATTCTCGACCATTATAAAGCTTGGAAGAGCCAGGATATTTTTTTAATATAACTCCGATTGTGTTAGTTTGATAAAAAGATACACCTAGGATAGCTTGAGGGTGAGTAAATTATGGGATATTTTTCATTTTTGGGTGAACTATCCCTTTAAGAAGACCATAGAGCAGAGCGAATATTTATTATGTACCCAAAATTTCTCCTTTTGAATACGGAATATGGGTTTGCAACAACATGAGGGTAAATAAATGTTAATTATGTAAATATACACTAGCGGCCAAAAGTTTTTGAAAGAAGTCTCTTATGCATTTATTTGTCTGCATTTTATTTAATCAAAAATACAGTAAAGCAGTAATATTGTGAAATATTATTACAATTTAAAATGTTTTCTATGTGAACATATTTTAAACTAATTTATTCCTGTGATGGTAAAGCTAAATTTTCAGCATCATTACTCCAGTCTTCAGTGTCACATGATCCTTTAGAAATCATTCTAATATGATGATTTGCTGCTCAAGAAACATTTATTATTACTAAAGTTCAAAACAGTTTTCGCTGCTTATATTTTGTGGAAATCGTAAAACAATATTCAAAAGTTTTGATTTTTAAAGCTGCAGTTCATAAGTTTTGCCTCTTTGTCGCCATCTCTGTTTGAAACCTGCAATTGCAGTTATTTGTGGAATTATCATCTTTACGTGGATTGTGCCTTGGCACGACTCCTCAACGCGGATTAATCTAATGTTTGCTGTCAATCACCACATCAGTGTAGATACTGTATTTCGGGATCACAGATTGTAGTCTTGAAGCATGACCAAAGTAGGAATTTTCATGGGAAAATGTCATCTGAACAAGTAAGTAACATGTCTGCCACTTTTGTTCTGACCAACTGAGGGGGAAAAAAAGCATTACAATAAATCGCGCTGCCAATGGTGATTAAATCCAAAGATCGCTTAGCTTGGATCACATCAAACCGTGAAAATTATTATTATTGTTATACTTTATTCTCAAATTTTTAATATTAACAACATTAGCATTGCATGACTGTGTATTTAGTGTGTATTAGCGTTACCTGTAGATTTCAATTTCTGTAGTCTAATCACTAACGTTAATTTGTCATACCATACAATCCGCCATAAAAATGATAAGTTTAATTATTGCAGCTGCTGTGAGAAAGTACTATAAATGATCCGCCTCACATGCGATATAGCCTACTAGCTGGGACTTGTTCTTTATGTAAACAGACATGACGCAATGACAAACGGCGACATGCTCAAATTTCCCACGAAAACCCACTAGTACCACCTGAATTATAATACATTATGACAAGCTTACAAAAATGTATTCTGATTTCCAAAACAATATTAAAATAATCATGGTAATATAATAAAAATAAAACTTTTAATAAGAACCATTATTAACAATATATTCAAATAGAAAAGTTATCTTAAATTGTAATAATATTTTACAATGTTTTACACACACACAAGGTGCTGTAAAAAGCAAGCTGTGTGTGTGTGTGTGTGAGACCGGCACAGGTGCCCTTTGCAACCCCTGGCTGCTCACTCTCACGCTCTCTCTATTCCACCTTGAGTGATCTCTTCCCACACACCACAGTGGCTGAGTGGCGAAAAACATACCGGCAACTATTTACCCAGCTACTGAGTTTCCCATGCAAAAGCAAGTCAAAACCTGCTCCGACAACTGTTCATATTCATGCCTGCACCGTCGCGCTCTTTCTCCATCTGTTTGCCTCCAAAACCACATGTGAGAGTTTCCCTTATACATAAACAAGCGAGGAGGAGAAAGCGAGGCGTAACTAGACCAAACCCTATGGCAAACATGTCAATGTCATATGTGTAGGAGCCAGGTCTTGTTGTTGTTGCGGGTCAAGCTATGATTGACTGTCAGTCACTTGTGCATTCAAACTCAAAGTCTCAATCACACATCAGCTTGGACATTTCAGAAGAATTCCTCTGAAGATTTGTATGCTTCGTCATATTATACAGGTGCGATGCAGATGTGGTGTGGGATTCTGAACCAATGGGCAAGCCAGTGACACTCATCATTTGTCTCTGATTAGGACAAAAACTCAGATAAAGAGATAGAATCTATTGCACCTAGTTAGGACACGTTTTGAAACTTTAGAGTATTTAACGGCCAAACTCGTCCCGCACCGTTTGTGGTATGGAAATGAATGACACTTGAAATGATGTGACTTGTTGAGAAGAGGTTAAAGCTACGTTCACACTGCCAGTGACTTTGTCGCTGCATGTCGCCAGTGGCTGGCGGTGAGGTCACTAGCAGGCGTTCCCACTACTGGCGGCCTAGTAACACTGACATTCACAGATGTTATCCTATGTTGTAGACAACAAATCAGTTTTCTTGCCGCTACAAACAAACCTTTTGGAAGAAAGACACTAAATACAAATGGAATCAATACATAAAATGCTTAATAAAAAAAGATGAAAGACGAAAGCCATTGCAGCTATTTATTTGTGGCGAAAGTACAATCTGGGTTCACGAAACCATTCAGCAGAAAGAAGCTCTTCGTTTGCATAAAGTTGCATAAAGCTCTCTAATGAAATCAATGGGATTGTGCCGCTTTGTTGCTGATAGTGTGAACACAGCTTACGGGTGCCTAATTACTTTACTTTTACCTAATTAGTTTAACTTTTGAAAAAGTACAAATTAAGCCAAAAATATTAGTATTGTAATTTTATTTTATTGTAAAATTATTTAGTTATATTTCTTTTGTAGTTTAATATTTTTATTTAATATTTTTATTTAGTAATAATAATTATAATAATTATTATTATTGTAGTCATACTTATACATCATCACAAAAACAAAAACAAATTCTGGGGGGCTACATTATGCAAAAAAAAAAAAAAAAAAAAAAAAAAAAAAAAAAAAAAAAAATCACAAAAACATTTTAAAACAATAAATCACAATTTTTATTTTAATATTAAAATCTGAGCGATTTTTGTCCCTCCACTGACAGTCTATGCAACTACCACTTTGACACTTCAAACAGTTCATAAAGAGATCATAAAACTAATCGACATGAACTTATATAAACATATTATAAACTATATAAACATTCATCAATGCACACATCAGTTATTCATTTTCATGTGTTATGCAGCACATTTGAGCTTCCGCAAGAGGTTTGTTCACGCGCCTCAAGCAGGCTCAGCTGAGCTTCTGTTTGTTGGCTGATCAATGTTTATATGTGAATAAAAGCCTAAATTCAATTTGTTCATCATATTAAAGTGATTGTGTTTCTTCAGAAAACTTGGACTAAACTGCTCAATTCAGTTTTACAATCTCTTTATGAACTTTTTGAAGTGTAAAAGTGTCAGTTGTGTAGCTGTCAGTGGAGGGACAGAAATCTCTCAGATTTCATTAAAAATATCTTCATTTGTGTTCTGAAGATGAACGAAAGGTTTGGAACAACATGAGGGTGAGTAAATTATGACAGAATTTTCATTTTTGGGTGAACTAACCCTTTAAACGCTTGGAAATGGGCCCTTTTGTCTTGGACCTGTAAGCAACCACATAAAAACCATTAAAAACCCCAGAACACAAACCACTTAGCAATGAAAATGTAGAAAATGTAGTTAGCAATGAGGTTAGTCACGTGTGAACATTGTGTTATTGCGCCAAAGGAAAAAAACTGACAGGTTAACAGGTCATTGTATGTAAAGCATAAAAGCACAGTGTTGAGTATGTGTTCCAGACATCACCTCTATATGAGGCCAACATGAGCCTCCGATGAGCTAAAAACATTTTCCAATTAGAGAGACGTGCTCGAGAAAAGCCAGAGACAAGAGATAGAGAGCTCCTATAGACGAGAGGCGGGGGAAGGGAGTGGAGGAAAAAAAAAATATATATATATATATATATATATTCATTTCGACTCCGTTCCCGTTCCCGTTCCCCCTCTCTCTCTCTCGCTCTCTCTCTCTCTCACTGCCGCTCCCATGGGAAAATCCTGGACTGCATACAGGCAGCGGGTTTGTGCTGTGGCTAGGTCACATGACTGAGTGTCTGACCAATGAGAGGAGAATGCTATGATTCAAACTGAAACAGAGGCAGGTAAGCGTGGGAACAGGAGTGCGGTTCGGATTCCTGCCCTGTCTGCGCAGCAAACCTCAGTGTTTGACACATTTGTTGCAAGCTTGGGCGGCCAATAACAAGATCACTACCCTCTTGAGAAATGTAGATATAATTTTGTGGGAAAATAAATTGGGGTTGGCATTAGGCAATTTGTTTTTCTAACAGAGAATGCAGATATAAAATCGCTCCAATTGAATTAACATTATAGTTTAGTTGTAGTAATTTAAAAAAAAAAAATGTATTTTATATCTTTTCATTACATTTATCAATGGTAAAAAGAAACTATACAAAACCATACGATGAGAGAGATAATAAATACTACTGACCTAATACTAAAAGGAAAAAGACCAAAGTAAAACAACAATAAAATAATGATAACTGACACAGGACAGAGGAGAACATATTATATTATATTAATAATTTTAATACATATATTTATTTAAAAATATATTACTTCAAATCAAATTTTGTATAAATAATTACTGCAAAAAACAAGTATTTACAAATTAATATATTTAGGTCTGTCTATTGATTAAAATATTTAACTATATATTTATACCAAGGGTTTTTCTATTTAAAAGGGATTTAACGACACATTCAGTTCATAAGAAAACCATATTATTGCGTTTTGTATTTTGTGTGGTTTACACTCATATCAATACAATGACACTGTAAAACAAACAGACAGATTTTATATTTTCAGACAGCACTGAAAATGCAAACAAGGGAATGCAATAATTCAATGACAAAACACTAACACATTAACTCTGACAGTCATAAATAGCTTTATTTAGTTTTCTTGTTTTTTGTTACCACCTTGTGTAGCTAACTACATTAACAAAATGATAACTTAAGTTTAACTACTTTAAATTATAAACTAAATTCTAAGCAGCTTGTGGCTTGGGAAGTAGCTTCCTCGACATTGGAAGAAGGTCTGTTGGATGTAATAAGACACGAGGCTGCTCGTTTACTTGAGGCATTAGTAGAAAGCTCATCAGGGCTGACCTCTCTTTCTCCTGTGACCCAGCCTAGAGGTGTTTTAGATTAGTGTTGTTGTCAGTGCTAATGGTCCGTTCATTGCCCAGAGAGCTGAACCTGACCAGACAGTTGGACAGGATGCAGTCGGCAAGCAAACTGTTCTGACACTTCTCTCTTTTTCTAATAACATACATGTGTTCAGAAAATTCTCCCCTGTTGGTCTTGGAACAACTCAAACCCAGAAAAGTTTCTTGGCAGCTCTGGATGAGGGGGGTTGGTTTGAGACTGGAGCTCTGCAGAGAACCACGGGAGTTGGGGAATAATGGCCAGTGAGGAGACTCTTTGTGTGGGCTTTAGCTGCAGGGCTCAGGGGGGCACTGGGGGTTTTGTGTGGTAGCTTGGCCTCTGTGAAGCTAGCCTTTCCACCCACCCTATTGATACTTGCCCCTCTCTCAGAGCTGAGCTCTTTAGCACTGCCCAAATAGGGGGATAATAGCCCCACTACGAGCCCTGAAACCAAGAATGGTTCATAGCTCTTTCTTTTTCTCTCTTCTCATTCTTTCGTCTCAGGCGGTCAGATCAATGACTCTTACATACTTCCAGCAGTAAATAGTCCTTGAGGATGTCACTGGGGAGTTTAGAGTTTTTTTGTCCACAACTAGATGTAAATAAATTAGAGTTAGGGCTGGGTGAAATATATTGTCCAATTTGATTTTAATTTTTCTATTATTTGGCCATTAGGTTTAATAAAGTGCCAGTTTGCACCTGCTCCATATGTCATAACTTGTGAAATGTTGGAAGAGTTAGGAAGTAAAATTAATTTTTGTTCAGTTCTTTTGAATGTTCATTTTAGTAAATTGATTTAAATACAAAATAAATAGCCAAAAAAAGAAGAAAAAAAAAAAAAAGATTTGAAAATGTTCATGAAAGGCCTTGCTTCAATATCAGGGTTACAGATATCAAAATTCTGGCCAACTCAAATAATCCAATAATTTTTTTCATGTTATGGCCTATACTATACTATTTTGCCAAAATAAATAAAAAATAAAACACTAAAAACTACTATCAAAAAATGTTAAATGCTACAAGTGAATTTAGGAATCACATTACAAAATTTATATTAATTTTATGATTTGTTGTTAATTTATTAGTTTTTCCATTACCTGCAAATCAACACTGGATGACAGGTAAATATAAAAGGTAAATATAGCTGTCTATTAGAGTGAATTGGTAAATTTTCAAAACTATATATATATATATATATACACACACACTATAGGGGAAGAGAAAGAAAGATGGGAGAGAAACTGTGGCACAAAGTCTTCTCACCACACCCACAGTAACTCGCTGTGGTATTTGTCCCGTCCTGTCTCCTGGTGTCTTGTCATGGGAGCGCCACCACATTCTGTTGCGCAAGCCTCGTGTTGCGTTTCACACCTCTCTTTCTTCCCTTGCTTGCTCTTTTTAACCGACACACTTAAGCATGTTCGGAATGCTATTGTGAAGTCTTCATGATTCATCCCCAACTGTAAATATTGACTATGGCTTAAGGGGGGGACGAGCCTGAGAAAGTTGTGGGATGACTGGTGCCCGGCCTACTGCACTGGGCACCACAGATTTCAGACCCAGGAGGCTGACAAAAAGAGTTTCCAGACCACAGGGTGGGTCAAAACCCAGTTTTGAAAATCTGGCCTTGCCGGATATCTTTCCCATTCCCCCTCGGCACTTAGAACACATACTCTTCAAAAAAATCATTACCTGCTTTCGTTGACCTAACACAGATTTACCCACTGTCGGCCATGTGCAAAAAAGGTCTAGATTGATCCCAGCGACATAACACGTATACCATGTAGCTGTGTCAAAGTGACACAAAGGTGGCAACAATATCAAACTCTGGAAAACAGTTTATCAAACATGAAAGGCTCATTGTGCCATGAAATAAGAGTGCAAATGAGGACCAATGAGCTTGATTTTCTGACAAAGATAATCGTGCACGCACACACACAGCAAGGGGGAGATAAAGTGAAATGAAAGGGCGTGAGGGGAGAGAGGTCAAGTGCTAATGATGCTGGATAAGACATGAGAGCCTGAGAGGAGAAAGGCAACTTCAAAGCACCCCTTCTCTGAGGAAAGGACAAAAACGAAAGGCTTTGAGATGGCAGCAGGGGTGGACAAAAAGAAGTGTGAGAGAGAAACAAGAACAAGGGTGTAGACAGGAAACAGGACAACATGGTGAACAAAAGCCTGTGGGGAAAGACACCGAGGGGAGGGGGAGATGAAGTGGAAACGTTGAGGTAGAGGAGGGCTTGAGGTTGGGTCTGGGGTTCATCTCGGGTGTGAAAGCGATGAGGTGAAGCCTAAAAAGGCCTGAGAGAGTTCCTGTGTCACAGACCCCATCGGCAGCCCTCGCCACCCCTCCTTCCCTTGCGTTCTGGTCGGTCCTGCTAAATTCCCCAGGGCCAGAGGCTGTCCCTTTTCAGTCTCCTGTGACACAGTCATTATGAGTGTGGGAACTGAATCTGTCCCTCTCACAGTGCCCCTGCAAGTCTGTTGCTCCGCCCCACCTCAGTCCACCATCACCCCCACCAACTCCAGCTCCGCTTGCCCCCTGATATCTCTGAGAGCCGGACCCCAGTAACCCCACTAGCTTCCCCGGCCCCCCTTCCATGTAACAGAGCTGCTATCTCTCAGTGCAGAGCTGTCTTTCCCGGTCTCTGTCAAACACCCCCCCCCCATCCCAATCATCCTCCATCCTTGACGCTATCTCCTCGCCGATAACCATGGGAACCACTCTGTGGGAACCGGCTGGACCGGCCCGGCTCACCAAAATAGACAGTGATGAAAAGACTGAGAAAAAAAAAAAAAAACGGTGAGAAGGAAAATGAGAAATACCTCCCAGAGGGAGGGTTTAAACAGACAGACAGAGACAGGTACACAACCTGACCAATCAGGATCTGGCAGGGGAAGGTAAGGGGGGCGCGGGAAAGTTCTCCTTCAGCGGCTGAGTTCGTCTCTTTGATATCAGTCTCTTCGGGCCACTGCTTTTACACTGTGGCTTTGGGGCCATCGGTGTCCCCTCTCTTTGTAATGGAGATCTTCAAAGACACTCAAAAGAGAGCAGAAATCTAGTGATCAAACTGGCTATTGAGAAGGAAGTCTGATAAGAGTCCGGGCAGGTAATGAACATATCCAGGCATGCTTTGGCTTGCCAACAAACCGGCTAATATAGCAAGTTCAGATGATATCACTGGGGAATCCCTTTTATCCATTAAAAGATGAGGTGGATGAGGTTAACCTTGGCACCTCCTCCTTTTCCTCATGCGCAAGCATCACGGATGCACTAGTGTAGTTCCTGTGAGAAAACTGAATTTCCTAGGTTACTGGAAGACCGTGAGGGAAAGAGAAAAGGGGCGAGTGTGCATCTTTTCTTGTCTGAATTTGGCCATTTTTCCATTCCAATTTTATTTGACGTCGTTCAGTGGTCTAGGCTCTCCCAGCCCTTTCCCAAGGCAGAGAGGCTGACCCCAGTGTCCGTATACCTCGACTGTCCCACGGGGGGGCTGCTCTTCGACCCTTCCCACCCCTGACTGCCCAGCACTCCCAAAGCAAACAGACTTCCAACCCTCGATAACATCAGCAGGATCAGACACAGAGGAAGCACTGCCAGCCTCTGTTGACCCCCATTCCCAAGCCCGACTTGGAGCAGGGCGCAAGAAACAAGCACAGTGTGTTCGTATAAAAGTAAATAATAATAATTAAAAAAAAAAAAAAAAAAAACTGATTAAATGTCTTATGTTTAGCACTATGTTTCGTACTTTCACTCACTAACCACACACAGACAAACTACGAGTCGCCAGTTCTTCCCTCATTAACACACAGAAACAAACACTCAGTAACAGTGGGGTTCCGGAGCTGTTATAGCTCACAAGCTGAAGTGACAGGCTTCACTTGGGGGGCCCATTTCAGAGACGCATCTACACTCTGCAAAGTGCAAAGACCAGCCATGCAAACAGAACCCATCAAGTCCAACAGCGTTTCCATTGACGCTAGGCAAACCACTATTAGCTACAACAGATAAAACAAACCCAATTAACCATAGAAACTGTTCTTCGGTCCATGAGCACTAGTTAGAAGCACATCCATCAAATTCTTGTTTCAAACATAGTGCATGTATGATTTAATGTGGGAGGCATAACAAAATGCCCATTTTGAGAAAACTATTGTTCCTAAGACAAATGTATTATACTGCTCCTAACGTGATTTTTAGTGGATGTATGACATCGGTTCTCACCAAGTTCACACAAGTGTCCTAAGCAGGGTAACCACAAATGTTTAACAACTAACAAATGTTGTGTTTGATATTTTGCTTGAAAATTTATCTTTTTCTTCTAAATAAACTACAACAACCATAATGACGTTCCAAATGTTTTCCGTAGAACACAAAAGGAAAAAATCTGTTGTTCAAGCTGCTCTCTTGCATAAAATAGGGTAGATGGGATAAATATATTTTTTAGTTCTAAAATCTAAATTTTAGTTTTAGATTTTGTCATCTAATTCAATGACAATCAAACATTGTACCTCCACACAATTTTGAGGCTGTGCTTTACAAATTTTCGTTGCTAAGGTAAAATTACAGAAAAAGTCTACTTGTTCAAAGTAAGAGAACCGGTGAGATAAACACAGCATAATCTAGATGACCAACTAAGCTCCATTTAGCTGCTCAGCCAAAGCAAAGTAAGTTAACATTAACATTGGCAACAGCAAGCCATTCTGCAGAACTACAGGGAACCCTGCACGTAGCCCTGCAATTTAGAAGCATGCCGTGTAGGTTCATGAAAGACGAATGGAGATAAAAAAGGGCTTGAATGATAGCTTGTGGAAAAACATAACTCTCTACAGTCTGTGAAAACATGGAAATTTGTAGATAAATTCTGGGGATGGAAAAGCTGACAGATATACAGACATGGTGACACAGTCGGTCTCCCTTTTACTGTAAATCATGGACACACATGATGCCTTCCTCCTACACGCACACACACACTCCATTCATAAGAATGACCACATTGAGCAACCCCTCCTTAAGTACAGCTCATAAAAATGCCCATTAAAGCACACTTTCACACATTCGACTTTTAGGAGGTGGCAAGAGACAGGAAAAGAAGTGAGAAGAGAGAATGAGAGAGGAACAAAGACAATCAAAACTTTTTGTAATCCTATGGTATTCTTTAAAATACTTTGGAGTACCTGTAACATAAATGTGGTAATCATTCAATAAAGTCCAATAGTATTTACATCTGATACCATAATTGTACCCAATACCTAAAAAGCAGCTGGATCTTATGTCAGCATACTAACTAGCACATAACCTCATATGTGACTGATTTCAAACACACTACTTAGGGAGCAACTTAGTGCCACAAAAAATGAATCCAAAAGTTGCTAAGATAACAGTGCAGTACTCTAAAGCCCAAAGTAAACTTTGGTATTTGTGCATATGCTAGAAAATGTGTACAGCAACCATGACATAAATCATTAGCATAGTACATGCATACTGTACGCATGCTTCCAGACATGCAACAAACAGGGGGGAAAAAAGCAACAAACTACAGGAGATGCAAGATGGCCGTGTTGACGAGCACTTATGTGAAGGGGTTATGTAATACACACAACTATGTAATACATTTAAGCGAGTACAAAGACATTTTTATAGTCATTACTTCTGGAGAGAAATAGTGCAGATGTTGGACATGGATGAAACTTTACATGTGTCGAGCGCATGTGTTTGCACTAGCTATCAAATGAAGTTTACTTTGAAAGGCTATACATTTAGCTGTCTGCATACAAGTATACTTCAGGTTTAAGGAAAAAATTATTTGTAAACAATGGCTAAAATTTTCACAAAAAATATATTGTGCAACTTTACAAGACTTTAAATATCGCACTCAAGGTGCGTGGACACCTTTTATGTGCTTCTTATTGTATGGAAAAGAGCATCCTCAAGCCACTTCAAATTGTATCCATTTGCATTCCAGGGAAACAGCATACAGGTTTGAAAGTAAATAATACAATTGCTTTTGGGCCAGTAAATTAGAGGAGGAATGTAAAGCGTGCTCGCACTGCTCGTCTGTATCTATTACAACATATAGCACTGTTTTATACAGCTGTTGACTCTGTCAGCTGACGTGACCTATATTTTAAATTATATTTAGCAAAAACCAGTGTCAGATATTTAGAGCATCAAATAACCACAACAGAAGCCTTAAACATAAGAAGGCACCACAAAATTTGGAGAATTCCTGAAGGGTAATTACACAAAAGCACGCACACACACTGACTGTGTTGGTGTCTGATCTTCTTTTCCGACACACATATTTGTGTGCTATATGGAAGTGATATATGGTTCTGTCTTTTCGTGAGGTGAAAGAGTGCGGCCCCTCCTCTCTGAACAACATAAGCAGCCCTGTCTGCCCGGGGCCAGTTCTCATGACATCATCGCTGCACAGGAATGCTCTCAAGCAGAAAGCAGCGAGAGGAAGAGCTCATTTCATCTCTCGCTCTCTTTTTTCCTCTCATTCCATTCCTATCTCTTTCTGAAAAGATCTGTCAATCATTTACCCTCCCTTTCCCTTACTTGGGAAGAATTCCCCCTCTTCTTCCTTTGTGTGTGTCTTATGTTCACTGTATCTTTCTCCTTTGTGTTTTTTTCTCAGACATTCATCAACTCTCTTTTTGCTAAAGCAAGCAGCACTTTTATTATTATTCATACTTACAGTTACTGATTTCGACAATCCCCTAAGAGTTATGCATTATTCGTCCCATGGCATGAATGATACCTCAAGTCATGCAGCTTGTTGGGGATTACTTTCCTAATTGATCAGACTTAAGTTTTTTTGCACGGTGGACAATAAAAAAAAAAAAAGGATTTCTGGTTGTGGGGGAAGCATTTGGCGTAACAACACGCTCTCACAAGGCGACCGAATGCAGAGCTCATTTACTGGAAAGCTGTGAGTTTTTAACTGATGTGTTAAAATGAACTTCTGGGAGTTTGTGTGTTAAGTCTATAGACTATGGCCAAATCAGAGGCTTAAAAAGCTCATACGTTAAGCTTGTATTTACACAAACTCTTCTGTGGAAACATTAGAGTTGCTAAGTTGTAAAGTTACAAATCATAATTTTCAAATGGGACTACTTTCTTCTTGTGTTACAGATGTTCAAACAGTGCTTTAAAAGGCATTCACACAATTTTTCATGTAAGTACAGTAGGGCGATTGATTGTGGCATTTTGACACATTGAACAGCAATAGTTGCAGATACAACAAAGTTTGTGATGGTGTGACTGACAATAATGAAGGGCAAATCATTTGTTACAGTAGGATACAGCAGTTGTGTATGAACACCAACTAGTTACCAATAGTATTGTGACTGGGTGACCTCCAGAGGTGCCCTTTATAGACGTTACATTACTTCCCTCCTACAGTTTTCTCCTTCCTGGAATCCTCTTGTGGATACTAAACAAAAGTTAACTGGTTTACTTTTGTAGCTGGTCATGACATGAGCTGAAAGACTGGAAAAGGGCCTGCGACAAAAAAAATAGTTATGGCTGGGCCCAATGACAAGGCTGGTTTCGGTTCACGTTATGCAGATTGGCCACATTTATCATATGTTCTTGCATTTAAACTTGACATGCTGCCTTTAAAGTCATGATGTAAAGGAAGTGGTGACAGATTAATTCTTACATACTGTGACGTGAAAGATTATCGGAAAACTTCGTTCATATATCGGTTGTTGATTGGACGAAGGCAAATCTGAATGTAAGCCTCCAGTTGACTGTATGAAAAGGGACGGTTTTATGGGACTAAATGATTGGAGAAGTCCTGCATACATCACCAATGGTGGACAGTAACGAAATATTTTTAATTCATACTGTACTTAAGTACTTTTTTTTTTTTTTTTTTTTTTAAGTATCTGTACTTTACTCGAGTATTTTTATTTTGAGCAACTTTTACTTTACTACATTCCAAAGCATAAGATCGTACTTTACTCCACTACATTTCATAAAACATATCGTTACTCATTTTAAAATGAAGAAATCGTCACATGGTCAGAGACGCAAAAGCGGCGTATGATTCGTGCACGAACTGATTCTTTTCAATCATCCTGTTAAATCGGTTCACAAATCACATCAACAATTCATTCACGAATTGGATTGATCGTATTGAAGCTGTTCGAGTCAACAACTCAATGATTCAAACTTTTTAAAACTAACTCGCCGCTTCAATAACGGTTGTATCGATTACATCATTAAGGCACTAGGAGTCGCCAAAGTGACGTAAAATGTATTTTACTTTGAATGATTCATTCAAAAAAATTTGTTCAAAAACATTGATTCAACCAGTAATGAAACAAGTTAAGTAGTTATGAGTGAGTCATTAAATCATTCATTCAAACCCATTTTTTTAAATAATTAAATTATATTAAATATTTTTAAATAGACTGCAGCAGTTAATATTTTGTCCTCTAGTAAATAATTATATGCTATTTTGTTTAGTTGTCTATTTAGAATCATTGGAGAATTATGATTTCTATTTGAAAGAAACAAACAAAAAAAATCTTGATTCTCATTTTATCCAGAATCGTGCAACTCTAACACAAATTAAAACAACACATGCACGTTCATCTTCCCCGCTGCTGTAGCAATTTCTTAAAATGTTATGTATTTAGCCCTATACGTCTGTTTTTATATTGTTTGTCAACACACATTGCATATTATGTATCTGCATCCACTAATCTTCCATCCATACTGACTAGTGCTGGCTATTTGACAATTCATAATCATTCATAATTATTTTGAGCAATAGGATTATATAAAATACATAATATAAAATTGAATTATATAAGTGGCCTATATAAAATTACAAAATAAACATTCATCAATTAGTACTTTTTTACTTAAGTACATTAAAAATCAAGTATTCTTGTGCTTTCACTTAAGTGATATTTTATAATACGTATCTGTACTTTTACTCCAATACTTGATTTGTGAGACAAGTCTGTTGTTTCACTGGAGGATCAAGATTTTTTTTGTCAAAATGTCATAAAAATGAAACCTGCATGAATTACATGCATTTCGAAAATAGATGGTTACATTTCATGTCCCGTTTTAAGAACACACGGCTTGTGGTGGGACACTTCATAACATTGCACTAGCTAACTAACTATCTAAAAGCGTATGGCTCTAGTGGTGGTAATTTATACACATTAGGGAAAGAGTAAAAATTATCATCTGTGTTAAAGGACAACATTCCACAGATGTTGTCCATAAACATTAAGTACATGAAAATAACCCAGATTATTTCTTTAATACCCTGCAACATGGACAGAGGCAGCTGTGTGTGTGCGCGCACCATGAGATCCGTGGAAAATACGGAAATTACGCACTATTTAAAGGTATATTTAGGAAAAGTCCAAGTAAGGGTCCCTCACTGTCTTTCTCTCTGCAGTAGCAGGAAGCAGCTTGGCTCTGACACAATGGCTCACATCAAACAGCAAGGCTCTGCATTGCATTACCGACACACACATACACACCAATGCCAGTCAGGCCAATCAAAACACAGAGTGCAGAAAGCACAAACAGATCTAGGCAAACAGGACATTCCAGCTGCCGGGTGCTACAGATTCCTCACCGCAGCTAATCGCAGACCCAGAGAGTGAGAGCAACCAGGGGTGCCAACAGGAAATACGCTCCTATTATACATCTCGAATACAAGCACACACACACAAGACTTGATGTCGTATACCCTGACCCTGTCCGCACAGACCCTGTCTGTGTCCCTTGCAACGGACACAGACAGACATGCAAGTTTGCAACTCTTTCCGGCAAAATGACACATCCGGGGTGTGAAAGTGGGAAGAGGTTAGCCAAACCACAATGTTCTGCAACTGTTTACTGGTAAAAAAGGTGTAAGATAATCTTGACAAGCAACACTGAGCTTATTTCCACTGACTTAAAAAAAAAAAAACCATCACACGCACACAAGAACGCCCTCAGACTGCCAGAATTTTATGTATAAAGACATTTATTTTGTTTGAGAAAATATTAAGTGTGATATTATTAAGTAAACATAAGGTGAACTGATATTAAATTTAATTTAAATTAAATATGAATTTATTATTATTATTATTAAAATAATGAAGAATAATAGACATTAAAAATATAATAATAATAATACATTTTTTTAAATAAATTATGTTTTGTATGATCACTGTACAAAAACCAAAAGTGAATAATTGTAATATTTTCTGTAAAACATTTACATTATATCTTTCTACCCACTTGTTCAATGCACAGAAAGCTACTAATAACATATTTAAAACAGTTCATGTGACTACAGTGGTTTAACCTTAATATTATAAAGTGACTAGAATACTTTTTGTGTGCCAAAAATAACAAAATAGCGATTTTATTCCACAATATCTAGTGATGGGCGATTTCAAAATGATGCTTCATGAAGCTTCGAAGCTTTACAAATAATTTGTTTTGAATCAGTGGTTCAAAACGCCAAAAATCACATGATTTCAGTAAACGAGGCTTTGTTACGTTATAAGCGTTTTGAAACTGAATGATGAAGATGAACGAAGGTCTTACAGGTTTGGAACGACATGAGGGTGAATAATAAATGACAGAAATTTCATTTTTGGGTGAACTAACCCTTTAATATCTTAAGTAAACACAAAATTAACAGAACTTAAAGTCTTTTTTTTTCTCTCTGAAATTGAGACCTGGGCCTTTTGTGGCCCCTGAAATAATAATCAATGAGCAGAATTGAGATTTTCATGCCGTAATTTGAGTTTTTATTGTGGTATAATCAATTTATTGTGGTATAATCAATTTCAGATAAACCTTCCCACTAAGCTGCATGTAAAACAAAAAACTGTGGAGCTTATAACAACCAAGATCACCCACTTAAACAGAAATGTAAAGTGACTAAACATGTCTGTTTAAGTAGGCAATCTTGGTCGTAATAAGCTGCAAAATGCTCCATGCCACTAGTCTAAAATGTAGCTACATATGAGTATCCAGGATCTTGCTCTTTATGAGGGAGGTTAAAGAAAAAGAAAGAAAACCAAACTAGATTCCTGTGCCTTTTAAAAGATGTGCTTTATGTGACCTTTTCCCCCCTCCTCGTCTTTCAGTCTCTCCAACAAGCAGATTCAATTATTCTCACACTGACTTTCTCACTCAAACTTTCCCACACACACACACACACACACACACACACCTCCTGTGCTTCAGACTCTGCTCCAGTGCAGACAGCTTGTCAGTTAGTATGTCAGATTGGCCCCAGAAACAGGAGTCAATCGCTCACACACACACACACACACACACACACACACGTACACAGTGAGGATCGCAGTGGGAAATATTTGGGATGGTTTCCCTTGGAATGTCTTGGCATGTTTGAGGAATGTCTCCCTGCTCTCGTCTCCTCTCTCTTCCTTCGTTTCCCTTTCCTTCTTGCCCTACAGGCAGGGGTCGGAGTAGAGTGGGAAGACAACAGCGAGGCAACATGCCTGTTTTTGAACTTGTTGACCTAGATTGGGTTTTTCCTTACAATAAAATGAAAATGAAACAATATTTGCAACCCATTTTACTTCTGTAATGTTCCATATTTCTGAGTAAAGATATTTAGCAAGAAAAAAAAAGCAGGGTTAAACTTACTGGATGGTGAAAAGAGTCTTTACATGATAGTGGGTTGGAGGGGAGCGATTTCTCAGAGGTGAAGAAAGTTTCCATGATTTCATAATACAAAGACAAATCTTTTTTTCCTTTAGAATAATGTTCAGGGTCCAAAAACACTCACTGGTGCCAAATATGAGTAAGCAGCATTTGGAAAGTAAATAAAACTCAAAACGTAGGGTTTAACTACATAAGGAACATTTAAACTTTTAAATTGAAATGACTACAATAAAGTGAAATGATTTTGAGAAAAAAAATGCTAATTAATCCTACTGTCAAAGGGAGTAAGTACCTTTTTTGTACTAAAAATAATGGCAAACAACATATTAAATTTCCTCAATTTACCAAGTGAAGGTAAAGTAAATTTTGTGCCTTAACTTGCCCTATGGTGAAACACAAAAAGAGAAATTTTGAACAATGTTCACGCTGCTCTTTCTACAGACAGTGAAAGTGGATGTGGACCAGGAGCTGTCAAGCTCCAAAAAGGACAAAAAGTGCACACTAAAAGCATTATAAGGTTGTCTATTTTGACCCTGCGCTAAATTTAAGTCTTCTGAAGCCAGGGTAGTATGGCTGAAATTTCATCAATCAGTTCGATCTTTTTTCTTTTTTATAATCATAAAAAAAATCATTATTAACTCAAAATGTTACACCACAACCACGGTCCCATTCACTATCATTGTATGGAAAAGAGCAGTGTGTTACCAATTAGAAAGACAGTCATACAGGTTGGGAACGTCATATATGACAATTTTTATTTGTGGGTGAACTATCCCTTTAAGACATTAAATAGGGTCAATTTTGAATTAGTGTGATTTTAATCAAGTGCTTCTTATGGTTTAGACCGCAAACAACAATGGTTTCAAATGTGCCAAGAGTAAAGAGGAACGGAAATATGATCAATCAGCCAATAGTGTTTTGCACACTTGCTCTGCTGCAGTAGAATCTCAAAGTTGTCCTGTCTTAACATTCTTCCCTTTTTCTCAGCCTTCTGTAGATCAAAGAGGCAGAAATTCTTCTTTCAATCACCCTCTCGCTCTTTCTCTTCCTCTCTCTCATTCTATCTTCTCACGTTGTTTCGGTTCCTGTTCACCCCCACAGCCGGGGCCCCCCAAACCTCCCCTTCACGGTATCGTGGGAACTTCTGTGTGAGCGCCATCGCAGCGTCTGCGATACGAAGAACCTGCTAGTCTCGCATCTAAAAAAAGGGTCGGGAGTCATCTGATGCTGCTGTATGAAGATCAACGAGTAAACGCAGAAAGTCTGTCTCTGTGGTTTGGATGCCACATCTGCGGAGAGTTTCCCAGAGAAATAGCAGGGATCAAATATTGGCCCTGCGAGTCCAAATCAATGTGACAGTTATGGAACGGTATGAGAGGGAATGATACGAGTAACATGGTAATGTGTGAGGAATTGTACTGCATTACTGGATACCAGACAGAGGAGTGGTTAGAGATAAAAAGAACATGGTGTTGAATTCAAGGAATCATAACCATGTGAGAAAAATAAGTAGTGGTTCTTGCTGATGCTCAAACTCAGGGTTAAGACTTGTCGACTAGACATGATATTACTTCTGATTTTTGCCTGGCAGATGACAGAAATGGGGGAGTGGGGGTTGGAGACACAGATCTATAATAAAAGGTGTGAATCAGACCATATTAATAGACCAGAACATCATAAAGACTTGGTGGTGGGCTCTATTGACTATTGCCAGTAAGCAACTACCAAAATACCATGACAATATTAGCGGTGGCTGCTGAGTCACGCTACAATGAGAGAAAGTAACAAAAGGCTTTCCTTGAGTACATAAGTCTTCACTAAATGAGACTGACAGATACCTTTCACTGTTCTCTATTGGTTAGTGCTTCCAGAGCTCTGGAATGGGAACTCTAGAGCTGAATTTTCCCTTGTTTTACATTAACTGTACAATCTAGGTCTATTAATGAAAGGCTTATGCGTAATTTGTTTATCCTCCATTGAAAGGAACAAACAATGTCAATGTCCAGAAAAGTAGTAAAAACATCGTTAAAATAGTCAATGTGACTACAGTGGTTCAACCTTTGTTATGAAGCGATGAGAATACTTTTTGTGTGCAAAAACAAAATAAAAATAATGACTTTATTCAACAAATTCATCTCTCCCATGTCATTTTCCTACGCTATTTTGCAGTGCTTCCAGGTTCTACGTCCAAACGACGGCTCAGTATTGGCCTGTTCACGTGAGCAGCACGACGCACGTGTGTGATGCTGACGCAGGAGCCAGCCAATAATGAGCCGCCGTTCAGACGTAAACACCGAAACGCAGAACTGCTCCAACTGTGTAAAAGACTGACAGGGAAGTGGAAAAATTGTTGAATAAAGTCATTATTTTTGTTTTGTTTTTGCACACAAAAAGTATTCTCGTCACTTCATAACATTAAGGTTTAACCACTGTAGTCACGTTGACTATTTTAACAATGTTTTTACTACTTTTCTGGACATTGAATGTGGTAGTTTTGTCACTTTCAATGGAGGATAAAAAAAAACAAAAACCCAGATTTTTTTTTAGATTTCATCTAAAATCTTAATTTGTGTTCCGAAGATGGCAACTGTGAAGAAACTATAATATAAGATAAATTTCATTTATTTTTTAGCCACTATATAATTCCTATATTCCAATTTGTGTTATTTCATATCTTTGTTGACTTTACTATTACTCTATTCTAAATTTGGAAATAAATAGTCATAATAAAGATTGCTTAGGTGTATCCAAACTATTGACTGGTACTATAAGTCTGTATTAAAAGTGTTAACAGTAATTTTAGTGAATATGCTACTGTACTGACAAGAAACATTCTACAGATCTAGACGGATCTCTAATCTATTTTGTGTGGTGACACACTTTTGAACTCAGCTTTGCCCTGATCCTGACTTAAACCTGGTGTGGACAGAGAGGAATTCACAGGAAGAAGCACTGATAAAGCATTGAGAGAGAAAACAGAGCGAGAGAGAGATTGAGAGACAGAGAAAGAGAGTGGATTATGGCGGGACGGGCAGGGGAGAGGTTAATGATTGGCAATGAGTATCAATAGGCCACACAGGGGGCTTTAGGAATGTCTCTCAGAGCCGGGGGCAAGTCACCCAGCCACTGTTAATCAAAGGACTTTACAATCAGATAACAAAAGGGTTAACTTAGCATGGGTGGGCTTCCACATACCAGCCCTGGGGTGCAACTCCAAAACTGCATTCTTTATAACCCCCCTTCCACTATCATACAGTGTTGATTTCAACCTCGCCATCACATTCCAATGTTTCCATCTCATTCGAATCTTAAAAATGCCACTGTTCGGTTTTCTAACACAATTTGTTGGAACAATTTGTTCTGCAAACATGCAGAGGTGGACGAATCTTCAGGCAACAAATGGTGGAATGCGACAGATCCGGATGGGAGCCGGCGGCCACCCGATCAGGAAAGCTTGGTGGCCACAAAATTGACACATTTGGGGAAACCACCACCCACATGGAGCTTGGACGACCCATGTCTGGAATTCAACAGCATTTTCCTGTCCTCACTGGCTATAGGTGTGAACTTGGTGTGGTAGAAACTCTTTTGACTGTTATGAGGTGTGTGGCAAATGATACATGCAGAATTGCACAGTCACTGAGTTTTTAGGATTTTGCATCAACAGCTTAATGGTTATGACATAAACAATAATAGGCTCTACTAAGTATTATTAAAAGAATAGTTCACCAAGAATCAAAATTCTGTCATCATTTACTCATCCTCATGTTTTTCCAAACCCATATGACTATTTCTTCATGCTGCTCTTTTCTTTACAATAAAAATGAATGAGGACAAACAATGTCAAGTTCAAAAAAATGAATAAATGGCACATTAAAGTATCATAAAATAATAAAGTCTTTAAAACAATATGATAGCTTTATGTGAGGATAAGATTAAAATTCAAGTAGCTATTTATTGAAATAAGCTTTGAATTCTCATTCACACTTTTGCAAATTTGTCGCAATGTTGCATCACATTTATGCCGCTGATGTCAAACATAGCCCAATTAGATTTGAATGCTCCAAGTTTGAATATGCAAATGTGATTAAGGCAATGTTCTTTGTGAATTACTAAGACTTGCAATGTCATTTGTCTATTATAGTTTTATAATCCATCCATATAAAAATAATAGTTTAAAGAAACAAAATCCATATAAGCATGTATGCATTATTATAGATATAGTTTATTTTAATTATGTGAGTATACACTATCTATCAAAGGTTTGTGATCAACTCTTTACTTTTATTCAGTAAGGATGCATAAATTGATCAGTTAAGTAACAGTAAAGACATTTCTAATGTTAAAAAAAAAAAAAATGACACTGAAGACTGGAGTAATGATGCTGAAAATTCAGCTTTACCATTGCAAGAATAAATTACATTTAAAATATATTCAAACAGAAAAGTTCTAAACTGTTATGAAATTTCACATTTTGGTGAGCAAAAATAATAATAAAAAAAAAATCTTACCGAGCATACAATTTTGAATAGTAGGGTTTACAATGTTAACACCTTTTACTGTGCCACTCTTGAATCCTAAAATCACAGATAATAAACAACTGTAGACCTGCAGTGGAGCTGGAGGTGCAGCTCTAATGGAGATCAGGTATTACAGCAGGAATGAGTCAGGCACATATTTGCCTCTATCTCTCCCTTTGTCTCACACCCTAGTCTGTCTCTCCCCTTGTTTTTCTCCATGTTATCTTTCACCGCATCTTTCTGACTGTCCTCTCTTGCAGTGTTCTCTCTATTCTCATCGTCTCGCTTTCTATCCATCCTTCCACTTGCCATTTATTCATCCCTTGATCATTTTATTAGTATTATCCAATATTATGTTTTGATAATATGAAAGCCTCACTTTTTACTACTCATATTTCTATCAAACCTCTAACCCCAATTAATAAATATTGGCTATCGGCTATTAAATCATGTGGTTTTCTGGGGAGAGTTGTATTGTGATGTTTTTTAGCGATCTCACTTATAATCCTGTCAGAGAAACTCTTTGACTTGAACAAGTAAGCAATTAGCAAGCAACCACCAAGAACACCCTAGCAACAATAGCAATAGGTAGATCTGGCTGCCCACCTATGGTACACTCTGTTATTTTGCATTATTTGGCCTTGTTTGGGCATATACTGGTTAAACAGCAAAGGTCCAATGATTGAGCCCTGAGGGACACCATATGCCGTGTGGTTTTCTAGAAAGAGGTGTGTTGTGATGTTTCAAAGTGATCTCTCTTATGAATTTAGCTTATCATAGAAACTCTTTTGACTTGTCGAACTAGTAAGCAATAAGCCAGCAACCACCAAGAGTACTGTAGCAACCAATCCAAGCAACCATTTTAATGCATCTCTAATGATAACTATGTACCTTTTTTGTCTTAAGTCTTTCCTTCAGTTTGTCTCCTGTTACTTTTGTATACTTCCGGTAATTGCTTTCTTCCTTATCCATACCCATTGTCTGAATTCCGATCATCACTTATGTGAGAGGAAATGCCTTAAGAAAGTTCCTCCTGCACCTATTCTAGTGAAAAACACAGTGGCATCTCAAGCCAATGATTCACAGGAGAAGGGTCACCAGAGAAGGAGAAGGGTCTCCTTAGCTTCCTTCTGGTCTCACAACTCTTATGTCAGCAGATAAGACAAATTTCTCAAGACAGGGAGCAATTTCAGTGTGAATCTTTAGGTATCTCAACCTAAACATTGAATAGAAAGACAGAGACAGACAAATATATAATTCATACCGCAAAATGCTGGTTGAAAAATTTCCTCTGTGTTTGTTTGCAGTGTCAGCGCACCTTTTTGTGGTATATACCACAATCAAGAGATTGATAAAGAATGACTATGATGCATCTGTGAATCTCCTTTTTCTGCCCTTTTAATAGATGATAAAAGTTGATAAAGTGTTCCTTTTAAAGAGGAAGAGGTTTCGGTCCTAGTGATAACAAATGTAAGAGACACACATATGTGCTTGTTTACAGGCATGCACAACTGACCTGGCATCGACTGAAGATGTCTGCAGGGGTTAGATGGACGTGGAAATGTCTGAGAACGTGCACAGCCTGGTCACGTGCCTTTTCTGAGCAGTCCAAAATCAAACAGCGGCCCTCTCCAACCTGGGACCGTAACTATTCACACAGATACACGCATTCACACACAAAATAAATTCAAGCAAACAGGAGTTTTGTTAAGCAGAGAAGGGCTTTGTACTAAACCCTACTGAGCTTTCTATGGAGGCAGTATTTTAAGGCATCAAAAGCACACTACCTATGTAGGCAGGAGGATGCAAGAAAGCTCACAGAGCTTGCATGTTTATCAATATCTCAAACACACACTTACTGTTTGGTAGGGCTGACCTGCGGTGAGGATGACACGACCTTCAGCACGGGCCAGCTGGAGGAGAGAATATAACATAACATGACAGCAAATACATCTTTTTTTAACAATATATTAACAAATACATTACTACTTTTTCGAGATAATAGTAGGGTGATTTAGTTATGCTTTGACGACTACTAAAACTGAGATTCATATAAAAGAGGACAACAAGTGTTTAAACCTCAGGAGGAATTTGCCTTAAAGGGTTAGTTCACCCAAAAATGAAATTTCTGTCATTAAGTACCCTCATGTCGTTCCAAACCCATAATTCCTTTGTTCATCTTCGGAGCACAAATTAAGATATTTTTGATGAAATCCGTAAGCTTTCTGGCCTCTGACAGACTGCAACACAATTACCACTTTCAAGGCGCAGAAAGGTAGCAAAGACATCAGTAAAACCGTTCATGTGACTATAGTGGTTCTACCTTAATGTTATGAAGCGATACTTTTTGTGCGCAAAAAACAAACAACAATAACAACTTTATTCAACAATTTCTCCTCTTCCATGTCAGTCTCCTACGCAGTTGACGTAGTAAACACAGTACAGCGGTTCCGTGTTCTATGTCAGAACGGCGACTCCATATCGGTCAGCTCCTGCGTCAGCATCACACACATGCTGCTCATGTGTACAGCATCAGCCAATTCTGAGTCGGCGTTCTGACTAAGAAAACGGAACCGCTGTACTGTGTTTACTATGTCAGCTGCGTAGGTGTTGAAAGTGGTTATTGTGTTGCAGTCTACTAGAGGCCAGAAGGCTCATGGATTTCATCAAAAATATCTTAATTTGTGTTCCGAAGATGAACGAAGGGCTTACGGGTGTGGAACGACATAAGGGTGAGTAATTAATGACAGAATTTTTGGGTGAACTAACCCTTTGACATGTTCTTTAAGGCCAAAAATGACAACCTCTATTCTGTCTATTTAATTGTAGAAGAATCTATGAGGATGTAGTCAATTGATGATAACCCTAGGTAAATCTGGGTGCTTAACTTTGGTAGGCATTTCTGTTCCTTTACATTATTTGCCCTTGTGTGGGCATATATGGGTTAAACAGCAAAGGTCCAAGAATCAAGCCCTGAGGGACACCACATATGCCATGGATTTTTAGTCACTTATTATCTCTAAATATGACCTGAAACTGCTGAGGACTATTACATGATGTTCTACCAGTTTAAAAATTAAATGTAACTAATACAATTATGTCAAATATCAACAAAAGGCGACTAATTGTTTCACCTCCGCTGCTACTTTATGGTCATCCGTGTTTTCCAGCATCTTGACGTCTACCCCCAGACATCGCAAAAAACGACCCAGACCCTGCAGCATGTTATCGCAGACCACTCGTAGCTCTGGCGGCGTGATTGTGGGCCCTTGGTACTCTGAATCCTTAATACAGTCCTTCTCCACAGAGTGAGGCTCGTTCGCCTTCTGCCGAGCCTAAAGATTGGAACACACTCAAACATCATTGGTGAAGATGACATTATTTGACATTATTTGAAGTGTTCTAAAGATATCCACTATTTTGCATCAAGAGATTGGAGAAAAGCATGGGCAGGACATATAGTAGATGGCTTTTCACTTTTTTTGACCTATAAGAATTTTTTTTTTTTGGGGTAATTTTCCCAAAGAAAATGATACAAACCCGATTCTAAAAAAGTTGGGACATTGTACAAATTTGTAAATAAAAAAAGGAATGCAATAATTTACAAGTCTCATAAACTTATATTTTATTCACAATAGAATATAGATAACATATCAAATGTTGAAAGTGAGACATTTTGAAATGTCATGCCAAATATTGGCTCATTTTGGATTTCATGAGAGCTACACATTCCAAAAAAGTTGGGACAGGTATCAATAAGAGGCTGTAAAAGTTAAATGTACATATAAGGAACAGCTGGAGGACCAATTTGCAACTTATTAGGTCAATTGGCAACATGATTGGGTATAAAAAAAAAAAAAAAAAAGAGCTTCTCAGAGTGGCAGTGTCTCTCAGAAGTCAAGATGGGCAGAGGATCACCAATTCCCCCAATGCTGTGGCGAAAAATAGTGGAGCAATATCAGAAAGTTTCTCAGAGGAAAAATTGCAAAGAGTTTGAAATTACCATCATCTACAGTGCATAATATCATCCAAAGATTCAGAAAATCTAGAACAATCTCTGTGCGTAAGGGTCAAGGCCAGAAAACCATACTGGATGCTCGTGATTTCAGGCCATTAGACGGCACTGCATCACATACAGGAATGCTACTGTAATGGAAATCACAACATGGGCTCAGGAATACTTCCAGAAAACATTGTCGGTGAACACAATCCACCGTGCCATTCGCCGTTGCCGGCTAAAACTCTATAGGTCAAAAAAGAAGCCACATCTAAACATGATCCAGAAGCACAAGCGTTTTCTCTGGGCCAAGGCTCATTTAAAATGGACTGTGGCAAAGTGGTGAACTTTTCTGTGGAATCAAAGTTCTTTTTGGAAAACTGGGACACCATGTCATCATTGAGCAACTAGAAGCCTGTATTAGACAAGAATGGGACAACATTCCTATTCCTAAACTTGAGCAACTTGTCTTCTCAGTCCCCAGATGTTTGCAGACTGTTATAAAAAGAAGAGGGGATGCCACACAGTGGTAAACATGGCCTTGTCCCAACTTTTTTGAGATGTGTTGATGTCATGAAATTTAAAATCAACTTATTTTTCCCTTAAAATGATACATTTTCTCAGTTTAAACATTTAATATGTCATCTATGTTGTATTCTGAATAAAATATTACAATTTGAAACTTCCACATCATTGCGTTCCTTTTTTATTCACAATTTGTACAGTGTCCCAACTTTTTTGGAATGGGGTTTGTAATTTATACATAAAATATGCCGTGGCTTTATATTACAAATGATTAATAAATGTGAAATATATATATATATAAAATTCACAATGTGACTAATGATATACAAACCCCCCCAAAAAAGAATTATTGTGTATGACGTATGCAGTGCGGCTTGTTTGAGTGACTGCTTGAATGAATGAAGAGAGCTGTAACCGGAGTCTGCCTCCCCATCTTTAAACTTCAGTCTTTAGTAAATTAATTTAATAGTTATTGCTCCATCTATTACAGCTGTCACTTAAAGTTTAATCTCACTCTTAAACGAACTGTGTGTTTAAACCCCACGTCGTAAAACCATCTACGAGTCACATGCTTGCACATTATTTTATTGCGTTGTATCTTCCTTTTTCTTTGTTATACACTTAGCCACTCTATTTTATTTATTCATTTACTTCTTTATTTAATTTCCTTTTTCTTATTTTATTTTTTATTTACTTCCTTTTCTTACCTTTTCCCTTCCTCTAGGTATTCTAGCTTGGGAACGACACACCTGAGCCTTAATAGGAGACACTGCTATCTCACTATGAGTTCAAATAAATCAGAGACAATACTCTTTTACTACATTTTTATTTTTGTGTGTTTAGTTGTTCATTAACTATCAATTCTATGCTCGAAGTTAGATATAAAGGCTTCAGAGCCATTTGTGGATCCAGTCTCCTTCCTTTTTCACCCTTTTCTCACGTCTTTCCTGTTCTATCCTGCTTTCTTCCATCTTATTCTTCACATTTGTAGGGACCAAGCCTGAAAGAGCCAATTCTAAAAGAAAGAGAAACAATCTTTCCAAAGTAACAAATCATTAGGTATTTGATTTTTAAATCAAACCCTCATGTCCTCCATACTCTCCCTGCATTTGTAAACGCAATTTAAATTGACATTTCACCCAAGATTAATTAACAGAGACAAATGTTGAGCAACTGTCGCCTTCACAGTATCCGTGCTAAGTGGTCCAACTGAAGGTGTGTGGTGTCAATCCTCAATCCTGTCAGACTAAGAAAAGAGGTATCAGCATTATTATTGTATTATTTCCCTCTCAAACAAGCAATAATATTGTTTACCTTTTGGAAACAGCTTTTCATTAATAGAAAATATTTACTGAAAAAAAAAAAAATCTAAATTAAAATTTCCTTTACTCAGTTGAGTGATGAAGTCTTCACATCACTAGCCTAACTGTCTACACTGAGACCAACACTTAGGCATCACCACACTTTAATCTTGGTGTACAATTACTGCAATGACACTTAGCTGTTCCACCACATTTTGGCTTATACCCCACACAGATCTGTGTCAGTCTTTTTTCCCCTGGCTTGCCAACATGTTGCAAAGGACAAACCCCACTACCCAAGATGTGGACGCCTGGCTGAGAGACATTACAGACTGTCTCACGCCCAAGACAATTGAGCTGTTATTATTATTATTAATAATAATCATAATTCTAAGAAGATTCCTGACACATGATTCAAGCCAGAACCAAAACCATGCCGAACTAGTCAAGATCACCAATTCCCTAAGCAATGCCTTCACAGCCCAGCTGAAACTAAGCGACAAGCACATCACCCACCTTCAAGAGGAGCTGACACGTGCCCAGAGCCACATAGACAAGCTGGAAGTGAAAGTCCAGGAAGACTTCAAATGTCAGAACACCGAGTTCCTGAGAGAGCTGATGCACATGCAATGAAGCAGAGCAAAAAACAAAGAAGCAAGTCGACAAGCTCCAAGAAGCCCTTGCAGTCAATGAACGTGAAAAACAAGAATTAAAGACTGTCCAGAAGCTCCTGGTAAACCAACTCTAGTCTGCTGAACGTCAGCTAGAGAAAGCCAATGCTGACATTAAAGACAAGAACTCTAAAAGCAATGCTCTGAAAAACCATCTGGAAAGGTACAACACTGAAATGGACCATCTGGCCCAAAAGCGAGACAATGCCAACAACAAGCTCTACGCGGTCAGAAATGAACTCAAGCATGTTTATGAACAGAAACCAGATCCAAGAAGGGAGAGACCTCCCTCAGCATTGACACTGCTGAGCAGAACAAAGTCCCCCATCCAAGAACTGCCATACAACGGGAGAAGTGAATCCCAAAACGTCACTGGCCTTCACTACATAATTCTTCCCTGCCAAAAAAAGAAGAAAGCTCATCCAAGAAGACCCCAAAGCTGCACATGGAATGACCCTTAAGGACCTCAACAAGCTGGCTAAGAACATCACCCAGTTCAACACGAACTCCACGGAGGGCCACAACATCTAGGCCTACCTCAGAGCATCGAGAGTCTTGAGAGTTTGAATGGCTTACATTTAACATTTAATTTATGATGAGGGAGGAGAAAAGCCAACTCTGAAACAAAGACGATACCTAATCAGTCAGAACTCCTCAAAAGAGGTTGGACAAACACCTCAGTTTAAATATTCAGTACACAAATCAGACAGACCAAAAAGACAGAACAATGACGAGCAGACGATGAAGAGCAGATGACCTGATCAAGGCAGATCAAGATCAGATGAAACAAAGAACAAGCAGTTTCATTCAAGCCATCCAACTAGTCTCCTCTAACTTACTTACTTTCCATTCTTTTACTTGGTTTTCTTTCTTTTCCATTGAGGAGTCTCGTGTTCTAAGTTAAGTTTTGCCGCAAAGTTTAATCAACGACTCTACAGTCTTTGCCCGCCTCAAAACTTAAAACTTCAGCCATGAGGGAGATTCCACTCCTTCGCCAGCACACCAGAACGTGACTGGCTTCCCATGACATCAATCCGGACACGAAAAGATCCGCAGCAAATCACAAGAACCTGGGAAACACCCTTCTCCAAGCCAAAGACGCAGACAAGGGAATCCCCATCTAAAGACACAAACGTCGAACACAAGTATAATGCTCCAGATTCTAGCTGAACTGGTGCATTGATATTCAGCCTAATAACCCTGCCTAAGAAGCAATAGAAGGGTTAAATTAATGATGGATGGTTCGTTTAGATCAGGTCTTATGAAGTGCATGTATTGCTAGAAATCATCATTTCCCTCTCTTAAACCTCATTCTTTCCTCACTTCCTTTCTTTCTGCAACTTGTGTGAATGTGTGTGCGCATGTGTTTGTGTTAGATATTAGTTTATGTGTTAGAATAAATCAATAAAGTCTCACTTATATTTTTAAAAAGAAGTGTCTTGTGTTATGCGTTTACGGATTTAATGTCTTAAACTGCCGATCTATATGTTACCTTGCTAGTAAATTGTGTTTTCACGATAGTTGGATATTCATATCCGCTACAGAGCTTATAGTTACAGCCTGTGCAAATGAACGTTGGACGATTCAGTTGCTCGGTCGTAAAATAAGTGACTCTTTTAAAATTCCCTATAAATTAGTTCATTTCTTTTGAGCTAATTTGCTTACAAGCTGTTCTCCTTAATTTCTGCATCATAAAAACCCCACATGTTCTCATCAGCTATTTATATTTTGAAATTTATGACAGTAACTATGACAACAGAGTAATTTTCTGTACTACAGGCTCATAAAAATTGCAGTCAGAGACTGGCAGACCAGCAAACTGACCTCTCTTCTTTTAGACTGCTTGTTCTTCTCTTTGGGTTTCTTCTCCTCACGGTTCTTGGCCGGTTGGGCTGAGGGAATGGAGCAGAGGTCCTCTGGCAAACCAAATGCCTTTGGGTCCCGGGAGAGGACAAGGTAGACATCCAGCAGGCAGTACGCATCAGCGGCTGAAAATAGATACAGAAAAAGAATGGGAGAAGGTTCAAAACTGTCATGCTACCACATGAAGTTTTTGTTACCAGCATAGCAGAGTTGGCTGGTCCGGAGTGGCCGGCGTTCCCAGTTGGAGAGCTGCTCGGTTTTGTTCAGTGGTTTTCCCAATACCTGCTGTACTAGCAGACTCAGGCCCTTCTCAGCTGGTCCCTCACTTACTTCCACTGGACGACATACTTTGTTCCGCATCCAGCAACGCTGAAGCTGGGAAGACAGGGGTCATTTGTAAGAAGAATAAGCACAGGCTCCAGAATAGCAACATATGTATTTAAATATGATGCATTTTCAGTTAATCAATCCAATCATCAATAGTTAGCTGGGGGTCATTTGTAGCAGTACCTCCTGATGGATGTGGAGCAGGTCCAGAACTCCTTCCATTTTCAATGGCTCCTCCCTGAGCTCAGGCCATGTGCTGACCAGACTCCGCAAGTCTCCAGACATCCCATAACCTAGTAAACACATACACAAGCTAGCAATGATATCCAAAGCTCAAGGCAGAATCTTCATCTCTTTCCTAATAGGCCACCCAGTTTACAAAAGCCGCGTTTCCACCGTAGGAACTTTCCCCAGGAACTAGGGACTTTGGAGTGGTACTCATTGTTTTTCGACCGCAGGGACCAGGGTCTAAATAAAGTTCCCCCTCAGTAAGTAAAATATCGAAAGTAAAATATCTAGCTTCAGCCAGACAGCCTTCCGTATTCAACTTCCAATGAAAAAGTGCAACAGTCATCGTGCCAGTTACATTTTTTTCGTAAGTTGAATAAGGAAAGCGTAGGACGTAGTGTAAACAATTGCGAGAGGTGTTGCACTTTCTTCGTAAGTTGAATACGGAAGGCAGTCTGGTGGAAGCTAGATATTTTACTTTATAAGTTCATAAATAAGAGTATTTTTCTTAAACAAATGCATTGCTTCACTTCAGAAGGGCTTTATTAACCCCCCGGAGCCGTGTGGAGTATGTTTATGATGGATGGATGCACTTTCTTGAGCTTCAAACTCGTTGGACCTGTTCACTGCCCTTATAAACCTTTGATGCATCAGGATATTTATTAATATAACGCCGACTGTGTTCATCAGAAAGAAGAAAGTGTTACACACATAGGATGGCTTGAGGGTGAGTAAAGCTTGGGGTAATTTTCATTTTAAAGTGAACTAATCCTTTATACAGAGGGAATATAAAGAATTTCAAAAAGTCTGTTAATTTGTCTTGAGGTCTCCTACCTAGTTTGATGATGTTCTTGTCTGATAGCAGAGTCCTGATGAAGTCCACTGTGATGCTGTGGTGGCTAATGGCATGAGCACAAAGGTCCAGCAGAAACACCTGTTCCTGTAGGGCCAGCTGGATCAGAGCCACACGTTGAGGCGACACAGTGCCAAAACCGGCTCTCCATTCCATGTCAATTCCCACCACACAACCAGGCTGAAAAAGAACCAGGAGAAACGGTTAAAGGAGACATATAATGGAAAACAGGATCTTTCTTGTTCTTTAGAAATAATTAAAGTTGATGTTACAATACAAATACATCAGTACATAGAGGTTAGTCAAATCATAATCGTAATTTATATAAAGAAGTCTTAAAAGTGTTACCTTTAAAACAGCTTCTCTGCACTGCTCAACTTTATCTAATGACTCTACAAAGTGGACGTTTTCTCTGGCCAGAGGCAGCTGGTAGTATTTTTGCTGATCAGACTGAAGGGGTGTCCAGGACTCAGGTGGGCCGCTTACAGCACACATCTCTCTATGACAGAAATATACTTGTGAGGGTGATTGTTGTGTGTGTGTGTGTGTGTGTGTGTGTGTGTGTGTGTGTGTGTGTGTGTGTGTGTGTATATGTGTGTCTGTACAGGTTTGTCTATACTTGGAAGCCAAAGTATCTTCAAAAATAGTCATTCAAGTCACCTTTATTTATATAGCACTTCATACAATACAGATTGTTTCAAAGCAGCTTTACAGTGATAACAGAAAAATTTCAGTTCATTTCAGCTGTAAAGCAGCTCTAAAAAGAAAATGGTATCACATTTGGTGTCAAATAGTGAAACGTCAAAAACTTGTGTCAGTAAGCTTTGTGTGAGGGTTATAGAAAATATTATTATTACTGGTATGAAAATCATTTCTATGAGGCCTTCAAGAATATAGTTTTTCATTCGTGTGTGTATTTTAATACTTACAGCTGCTTAGGGGAAAGGCTCTGAATTTTGTCCCAGACTCCTATGGGAAGCCTATTTCTGGGTAAGCTGTAATGTGCAGCCCACTGAGCAGCAGTCTGGAGGCTACAGTGTTTAACCAACAGCTGTACCAACTGAACCTGGAGCTCTAGATTACCTTCAATCATGGCCTGAGATCACACAAACACACACACACACACACACACACACCACCCACACACTCATTTAAAACTCAGTTAAAGTGTTTAAGTACTGAATCAAACCAGAATAAGTATTACCTGAACATGGTCTCTCCAGTTCTCTTCAGACATACTTTTCTGTCAAATATAATGAAGCAGACACTTCTATATCACCATCACTGCAATACATCATGTACAATATTTGCAAAACAACATACAGTATTCACATTTAACCTCTGTAAATGTGATGCATTTCTGAGTACACAAATATTGAGCGGTAAATTAAGGGTGAGACTTTATCTTATTAATTAGAATTTGACTGATTAATTTAGAAAACATTACATTTGATTGTGACTTGAAAAATACATTCAAAATGCAACTTATTACACATACAATTATACCTCTTAAGATGAGAATGATTTTAATTTCTGTATTAAAATGTATTTTATCAGGATAATACAACTGTCATGTCATAAGGAAGAAAACGCCTCGTAAAAAACGTAATAAAACACTAATGAAAAAAACAAATAAAATAAAAATTCCCCAAAAGGAAACCTTATTAAAACCTTTTATTATCATTTCTTAGAAAAAAAAGAATCTGTATGTTAACAAAACTGCTTTACTAATTATTAATAAATTATATAAAATATTTATAATAAACATTTTAATTTATTTATATTAATATTAAATAATACTTAAATATTTCATATTTAACGTTAATTTAAGTATTAGAAATAAAACATCACATTAACAACATTATTTTTAATATTGTTGATATTTGAAAAATCTGTCTGCTAATTAAATAAATAAAAGCAACCAGCATGCAGCAACAAAAACCATAAAACAGGATGTGATACAGTGGTATGCGAAAGTTTGGGAACCCCTTGCAGAATCTGTGAAAATGTGAATAATTTTAACAAAATAAGAGAGATCATACAAAATGCATGTTATTCTTTATTTAGTACTGTCCTGAGTAAGATATTTTACATAAAAGATGTTTACATAAAGTCCACAAGACAAAAAATAGCTGAATTTATTAAAATGACCCTGTTCAAAAGTATGTGAACCACTGATTCTTAATACTGTGTGTGGTTACCTGGATGATCTACAACTGTTTTTTTTTTGTTTTTTTTGTGATGGTTGTTCATGAGTCTCTTGTTTGTTCTGAACAGTTAAACTGAGCTCTGTTCTTCAGAAAAATTCTCCAAGTCCTGCAGATTCCAGCAGTGACTGTATGATTCTGAGATCCGTCTTTTCACACTGAGGACAACTTAGGGACTCAAACACAACTATTAAAAAAGGTTCAAACGTTCACTGATGCTCCAGAAGGAAATACGATGCATTAATAGATGGGGGGGGGGGGGGTGAAAACTTTTGAACAGGATAAAGATGACCACATTTTTCTCTTTTTGTTGAAATATTTTTTTCATTAGTACTGCCCTCCGGAAGCAACAGAAGACACCTACATTTTTCCCGGAAGACAAATTATGTACAATTTACTTTGATCTTCAAATTCAAAATGTCTGCACAGTTGTAGATCATCCAGGTAACCACACACAGTATTAAGAATCAGTGGTTCACATACTTTTGAACAGGGTCATTTTAATAAATTCAGCTATTTTTTGTCTTGTGGACTTTATGTTAACATCTTTTATGTAAACTATCTTACTCAGGACAGTACTAAATAAAGAATAACATGCATTTTGTATTCTCTCTCTTATTTTGTTAAAATTATTCACATTTTCACAGATTCTGTAAGGGGTTCCCAAACTTTCGCATACCACTGTATCATAGTCAGGACCTCTGTAGACCCTCATGATTGTGTATCAAAGTCAGCAAGTCTCCTAAAATATTTTTTCTACAAAAAAAAAAAAAAAAAAAAACATTTATGAAAATAACGATTAGAATGTGTACTTTTAATCAATGCATTCATTTATTCAAAGTATATTCTTGCTTGATGGTTACACCAGATTTATTTAGAGTCACTGAACTGAAACTTTTCTTGAAAACAGTTTTTCAAAACCAACATGAATACAAAAAGTAGATTTTTAAGAACTTGACACTTGACACCCTTATATGTTTTTGATGTAATGCAAAAAAAAAAAAAAAAGTAGTGAAAATGGGAACTTTCTTACCTCGCCAAAGGTTTTGTACATTAGAAACCTCAGTGAGTCCAGCTTCCTCTTGTAGACAGAATTAGAGCACAAACCTGTAGCAACCAAACCCCAAGGGACAAGTGTAAACATTAAATACATATGCATTGATAAAGTGTACACACTTGAGATGATGAAAATATCAAACAGCTGTGGAGTGACACGCTCACACACCTGGGTCAATGCAGAATTTCTCCATGAGTCTGAAGACATGCTTACTGAGCAGCTTGGGCTGAATCTGGTCCATCTGATGTTTTGAGAGAACCAGGTGTGGGTACTGACTGCAACCACACAACATGTCACAATCACTCAGCAAACTCTGCATTAAAAATACACCGATATATACATTTTGTCTGATATACTTTATTATTATTAATATTAGTTCCATTTTAATTAATTTCACAGAGGTAAAAATCAGGCATCAAAAGATTTACAGGAGAAAATGAGTATTATAATATGATATAACAAACTATTATTATTATTATTATTATTATTATTATTATCATCATCATCATCATCATCATTCATATAATACAAAAAATAATTACTAAAACTTTAGTAATAAATGTAAAAATACATAATTTTGTCTAAGTGAAATCAAGCATCAAAACATTAAAAGATTAATTAATAATAATGGATAAATTAGTATTATTAGTAAAAGAATTATTATACTTATTATCATCATCATCATCATTAATTATTCTTATTAATAATAATATGCATTTTTAATTGTACACAATTTTGCAGATGTAAAAATCAGGCATCAAAACACTAAAACAGTAGAAAAAATGGATGATAAATGAGTATTATAATATGATAGATTAGACTTCATTATTATTATGCAATTAAATATTTATTAATTTTACACAATTTTTCACAAATAAAATTGGACACGTGATCAATGTAAAAAAGATTAATTCTAAATGATGGATACATTTATTTAATATTATAAAATGAGAGATTAGACTAGATTAATAATAATAATGATACTAATAAAAAGACAATAAATATTATTATTATAAATGTTTCAATATTTCAGGTGAATCTCATGAAGAAATACCCATGTTATATATACCCTAAAAATTTTTTTTTTTTTTTTTTTTTTTTTTTTGCATAATCAAGCCTAATTAAGGACCTTTTTTTTGTTTTGTGTTCATTATTTTCATGGCAATTAAACATATTTTCCTTATAAATTCTTAATACCGTATTAAGGACTATAGGACGGGGCATTACAACATAATTTCAACATTTTTCAACTTTTCAATAATCAATATATAGACACATTTGCTTTGAACATTGATGAATTGTCACCTGAGAAGTGCCTGGATGTTAAAGTTGGGATCACACCAGGAGTCCAGCAGTGTGACCAGCTGCTGCTGCAGGTCTGGATGGTCACGCACATACAGCTCCGCCAGCGACAACTTGTCCAGGAGAATGACAGGCACACACATCTGCCAGCACAAACAGGGGACAGTGGAAATAAGATGGTGCAGCTTTATAGAGTAAAGATGCAGCTACATTCAACAATATGGTTAAACTGACCTTCTCCATGTCCAGATCTTTCTGGAGATCCACTTTAACACTGAACACCAACGCCTGTTAGAAAATACAATATTTCATGACATTACAGCAGCTTATGCTGCACAACATTCTGCTCATTATATTAGTACTGTCAAATATAAACATGTTCTATTATTAGTAATCAAATAGGTTGATTATATATCATATTTATAATGTTTGAAAAAAAATATTCAAGTATTAAATGGTTTCCTATTGCATGTTATCTTTTAATGCTTATTATTTCTTGACTATGTTAAAGTCTCAATTGTAGATTTTTTTTTATTATTATTGTTTATTTTATTGACACAAAATAAAATTTATACTAAATGACCGTAAAAAAAAAAGAAAAAAAAAAAGGCCAAAACAATTTATTTTTTCTCTTTTGATTTTGGGGGTGCAATTTAACCTGGACAAAATTTTGATTCCCCCGTTTAATGATAGCAAATGAGATGCACGTTCAAATTATTAAACATTTATTTTACACAATTACTCAGATTTCACACAAAAATATGACTTATGAATACGAATGTGACCTCAGAAGCTCAGATTCTGATCATACAATGCTGATTCATTTCAAAATGTCATAATTTTGTTCAATAAAACAAAACATCTGTAGACAATCTGACATTCAAAATCATAAATTATATTTTAAGATATGTTAATGTTATATTTTGCCCATAATTAAATAGATCACATTGCCCATAACAGGCCTGGGCCATTTATGTTTCTACCACTAGGAACCATTTTCTTTTTCTAATATCATCGTATTGGAGCATGTTGTGAAAGTGTCAATCTTCTTAAATGGACTGGTGACAACTTCCCCTCACCTCTTTGAAGCAGCGGTGGTCATGCAGGAAGGCCACATGTTCTAGCAGCAGTGGTCTTTTCAGTGTGCTCAGCTGATAAATCTCCAGCAGGGGGTCCATGTACCCAGGATGAGAGTCTGTGAGGAGCCCCAGGGCTTGTTGCTGTAATCGCAGTTTCTCTTCTTCCCTCAGGCCATTCAGACTGGCCTGAGGATTATTGGTCCTCCAGCACATAAACTCTGTGAGAATTAACTGGTTCAGGGTGGTGGTCTTGCCCTTTTGGACGGTAACGCAGCCCTCCAGGAAGTCTAGCAGACCAGCCAAGGGCTCCTGCATCTGCGAGAAACTGCCTGCTAAAACCTGCCGCAGCTAAGAGAGGAAGAGGGGAGCTTTTCAGACAGTTTGGCCAAACGGGATGAAAATAAAATAAAATAAAATAAATATAAAATAATCAAAATACGAATTAAGTAAATTAATAATCAATTGAAATTACTTTATATTATGTATTACTTAATATTGTTTATTCTGCATTTGTTTCTTACCCAAAATACAAATCTTTAGCCTTTAAATGTAAAACTTGGTCAGTGTTGCACAATGATATGATTTGTTCCTCCAGTTACAATTGTTATTTTTATATTATGAAAATTTACCATTGAGTCCAAACTAATTGAATTCTGAACCAAATTTCATACAGTAAATCATTGGAATTACATTACAGTTTCTTATACAAAAAGGGGGAAATTTAAGTAAACAGAATGGACATGACTATCATAAATTTTGGTGATAAAAATGTGATGATAATCTGATTAGCCTAGTGAATACTATACAAGAAAATGTTCAATATAAGGTAAACGCTATCAACAGCATTTGTGATATAACGTGGATTACCACAGAAAATTGCAACTCTCAAAAAAGAAAGAAAAAATGCAATAAACTGAGGGACAAGTGTGCTGTAATGGTCATTATACCATAAATGCAAATGGAAAATTATATTGAACCAAATCATTCTTTTAATTCACTGCGGTTACAACTTTGATTATTTCATTTGAAGTCTAAATTATGCTCATAAGGGCTGGAGGAATATCTGAAAAGTGGTGGGCATATATTGTAGTTATTTTTGAAAAGTAATGTAGTATTTCCTAAATACTGGGGGGAGGAAGAGAGGAATTTTGCTAGGCCCCTCATGCACATCCCTTCTCTCAAGTGATCTTATCACTAGCATGTCACCTCTCATGAGACACTCACACGCTCTGCTCGAGTATAATTACATCTGTTTCTTACCTCCTCCTGCTCTTTCCTGTTCCACAGGCCGCAGAGGTGCTCCTGCAGGGCAGCCAGGTCAACACCTGGGGCCAAACACATGACACCCGGGTTACACACAGTCCTGCCGGTCAACACTCATCAGCTCTTAACTACATGTCTGTTTTTACTCCACCTCACAAATTCTCATGTTAATTCCATTGTATTTTGCCACTTTTTATTAAACAGTTACAGCAGAGAGCAACAGGAAATGTTGCAGGCTGGACTTGAACATGTTTTTCCCATATGGGCACCACGGCGCAAACACCACAGCGACATTGCTCTGATGATTTTACAGAAGTGTGGTCATTCCTTTTCCAACATAAACTGATTTCATTATTCTAAATTTTTCATCAAAACATATTTTGATTTATACATTATAACACTGGGTGAACCAATGATGCGAGTTTGGGGCGGGACTACCTGTTTGATGAGTAATGGCAGACGAAGCAATGTTTGAAAACAGACATTATTTCTGCAAATCTGTTTGTCTCAAAATATGAAATGCTTTCCTTGAAATTCCAAAATAAACTGCTTTTGTGAATGCAAAATTTCTTTTTGCAATGTGACATTTCTAAATATTCAACAAGTAAAACCTGAGTGGACTGTGAAAAGTGGTCTCTATATGACAGGTAATTGGAGGGGAGAGTCATTATTTAATAAAAAATCATTAAAGTCAGCCATAAAAGAAAGTCATAAGATTATTTAAATTTTAGATTAGATTACTGTAGTTACTTTCTTTAAAAAGTATTGCATTACTGATTACTTTCTAAATCCCATATCAACCTCGACCAGTTGAACAATACAGGACAGACATGAGACTTCTCTTTTAATTTCTTTCAAGTAAATAATATAAAATTGCATTAATTATTCTTAAATTGTTTATCCTTAAGTATTTAATGGGAGAAGGTAAAATTAAAACATACATGTTAGTGTTAGACGTTCAACAAATTCACTGAAGTTTTGTATAATTTCATTTACAATGTTGATCGGTTTACCGTGTCGCATGCTGGACGCTCGCTGCTGCTTCAGCCATCATATGAATATCCAAATAAATCTATGTGTTCAACACGCTGAGAGAAGTAGATTCATTTATTTGTTGGAAACGTTTAAATGATGCTTAAACAAGCATATTGAGTAGGTCTACAACTGTTGTCATTGTAAATATTCCCCTTTTCCACGATCACAGAGGAGAAGAATCAGAGATTATGGGTCACATTCAGTGGACAGACAGACACAAACACACTGTATTTTTATATTTATTTATTTTAACAAAATGATAACCAAAATCAAAACCCTAGAAGCTTGTGAAGAGTTTAGTAGTGGTTCTCTGCAAGGGGACATTTTAAAACGCTGACTTATTGTACTAAGACACTGCTATTAAAAGATGTTAAGATGAGCCCTGAATATGAACGTAGCGCGTTTAATTACACATTAAGCAATTTCTTCCCTTTTTAAAACCATTATGAAGAAAATGCTTAAAATGTCTTAGGCATTTTAAGTGATACTGAAAGTTTTTATTTTGGTCTCATCCGTTTTTCTGCACATGTGCTTTATTAGTAAACTACATGCAGAATTTGGTCTCTTTAATATCACAGTCTAAGTGCATTAAGCGTTTTCTTAACATGTAAACCTGCTGCGTTCATATTTTGAGCTCATATGTGTATCTCCACACAATAGATATGTACAGAATTTTGTGTTTGTCTTTAAGCCACATGAAGCATTTTTCTTGTTTTGCGTTTTAGAATGTCCTCGTTCAAGTTCTGCTAATTCACGAGCGAAGTGAGAGTCAGAATCGCAAAAGGTAATGATGTTAATTATTAAACCAAACAAAACCAAAACTTCCAAAAACACTTAGCAATGTGATTCTTTTATTGAGTGATAAGCAGTGGGTTTAATCAGTGCCATTACTAAAAGATTTGCCATCCGGGTCTTATCATCATCTCCTCGACCTGCTTCGTTTAGTGTTTTTACACGTAGAAAAGGTGAAAAAAAGTTTTTCATTGTCCAGTTCACTCTCAGGATGATGATCTGAGTTACTATCGCCATTATCGATACAGCATTAATGACATACAGTGGTGACATTTTTCACAATCATGACAGAAAACAAATTACTGCACTAAACTCAATAAGGGAAAGGCTGCATGCTCCTGTCAGTATGGCGGATAAACAAAGAATTTACCCAGAACTCAAAGCTGCGTGCTGTCAGATTCGCATTCTCTACAGTCTAAAGTATTTAATGCAATTACATTTGAAGTATCTGTAATTAAATTACAGAAAATTTAAGACTAATCTCTTACTTTAGTTATTCAAGGGAAAAGTAATTAACTACTTACAGTTAGTAATGCATTACACCCAACACTGATCGCCACAGCTCATTGTGTCAAGAGCCACTGCCATTTGTCTGATTTTACTGAAGTGTTGCCATTTTTCCCCCAAAACAAACTAATTTCATAACATATTTCGATTTATACAAAATGACACTGGCTAAACCATTAAGTGATTTTGGGATGGGACTACCTGTGGGACTGAATAAAGGCAGACGAAAAATCCCCATGAAATTTATGGTAAAAAAACAGCAGCTGTGGTTGCCAGAACTTTACCGTAAAAAAACAAAATACGGTAGCAACATTTTAGGTTTTACGGCACAGCACTTAGTTTACTCTCTATTTTACAGTTCAACCCCATATAATTTAAAGGTTTATACTGTAATAATTACAGTTCATTACTTTATATTTTACACACTGTAAAAAAAATTCTGTTAAATTTATGGTAAAAACCTGGCAGCTATGGTTGCCATAAATTTATCATAAAAAAATACGGTAGCAACATTTTAGGTTTTACGGATTTAACTTAAACTTACAGTAAAAAAAAAACGTATTTACTGATATAATGTTAATTTACCAACCTATTAAAGTACTAATATCTGTTTTGTACCTTTGTAATACACTGACAACCACCAAACACAGTGGTGATGAGTCACATGATGAATCAAAGTTCATCACAAGCAGCTTTTCCACAAGCTGAGAAGGACAATACCAATATATAGTATCATCACTGTCATTCACACAAACACTGAACACCATCATGGTAACACACATGAAATTATAAAAATGCAATAAACATTAATTTAACAACATTAGATGTAACATAAAACCCTAATGTACATAACTGATTAGAAAAAAATAACTAAGAAGAAACAGAGTTATTTAAACGAAAATACATCAAATGTGAAGTGTCACGAAGGGAATTGTGGGAATGACAATTTACGGTTTTTCACTGTAAATTATACAATGACTTGTTATTTTTCACTTCCAAAAACTGTAAATTTAACGGTATTTTACTGCAAAATTACATTACGGTTATTCACCGTATACAGTACAGAAACTTTCTGTAAACCAATTAACTGTCTTTTACCGTTTAAAAAAAAAAAAAAAAAAAATCACGATAATTTTTTTTTACAGTATTACAGCAAATTTGTTTATTGCTAAAAGTGACAAAAATTTTGCACACTTCAATTGAGCCACTTGAGTCCAAACGGTGTTCATAATCGCAACCCATTTTATTTCTGCACGTGGCATATTTCAGAATATTTACAAGTAAATCCTGATTGGATCAAAAAAGTGGTCTCAATTATATGACAGTAAAGGCTCATATTAGGCTTTATGTATATAACCGTCTGTATAGCCTATGGTGTGATTTATGAACAAAATAGCCTGTATGGGCTGTTCACATGATGCAGGCAAAAGTTTTGTATTGTTTACATGACAGATGCACGTTCTCATCTTTTTTTTTCCTTTTAATTATTACCATGTTGGGCTGCGTGTCTAGTTTTCTTAAATGCATCAACTCAGAATGCCCCATTTGATTTCTTGTTACATGAGAAAATAAATTATATTTGTCAACCTGATGTAGTAGATTTAATGCAGGTGCAGTTCGGGTCGCGGCCTTTATGTCAAATGGTTAGGGTCAGGTACAGAATTAAATTAGTGCTGCTGTCGCGTCCGGGTTTACTAAACAGGACCCGTGCAGGACTTTAAAGGAGAGTTCGAAAAAACAGTAAAGTCAGCCCGAAAATAAAAAGACAAAAGAATGCGAACACAATTTTTTTTTTCCTTCAGAAAAAGGCAGCAATGAATCATTCATAACAAGACCAGGAATGGGTATTAAAGAATGTAAATAGAGCCAGTTTTGTTTTCATGTTCACTTTCTACACCGTTTAAATGCACTTTTCCCACCACCGCAAGACTTTACTAACTTTTCCTTTTAAATCCAGGATACATACTTAACCATTTTACTTCCTTTGTAATGCACTCCTTGACTCCTTTTTCCCAGTCAGCTATTGTTACATGTGGATACTTCACACCGCATTTGAATCGAGCAAAAAGGGTCAGAAAATTAACATTTAATACGCGTAACAGGGAGAGAAAGGAGGACTCTATTGTCGTGTGAGAGGTGTTGGGGCTTTGTATTTTTGGCTGTGATTCCAGGCCACAAAACTGTGAGAAGATGAGCTATTTTTGAGGAGGAAGGGGGGGCGAGACAGGAGCGGCCGGTGACAATGGGGTAACGGAGGGGAGGTATATGGTCCTTTGAGTAGCCCTGAAAGCAACTGCCTCTCTCATGCTGTGTGGCCAACACCTTTCTTCTCCTTGCCTCTCCTTCTTCCCAGGGCTGGTTTTCCTGTCCCCCGCTTGGCCCCCCTTCTTCGTGTTTGTCTTGGATTTCCCCCGGAAAGGGCAACACGGTGGTCACGGTGTAAAAAATCCAACCTTCCTGACCGACAGCCTGGGAAAGTGGTGCAAAGGGCTTTTCTCCGTCCACTCTTAGCGCCACCCCACCCCCCTCGGCCCAACAGGCTGCGTAGTCCTGCACGGAGATCATCTTATTTGCCAGCAATACTTCCTGGGCTGTCTTAAACATTATTTAGGATAGTCTTTTCCCATAAGTAAACTTTCCGTGATTGGTGTGACAGCACTGTGCACACATATTAGTGCGATGACACACAAGCACATTATATTCTCTGGTCTTTGTCTCTACTCCACCCTAACCTCATTCTTTTACAGGCATTAACATACACACATGCATGGGAGGAAAGTGGGGCGGAAGGACATTAAGGAATGTAGACTATGTAGCTAGTCAATGGGAAGTTTGGAAAGTGAGAATGTTATTGAAGGGGACCGGTATATACTTACAGAAGTCCATATCATCCAAGACTTCTAGTTGTGGAGTAAACGACACTACAAGCTCTTTTTTTTGTATGTGCAAAACGCCGCCACGATGTTGAAGTTGACCTGACTTTCCCAGTAAGCAATTTCTAAGGTCATAGTAGAAGATTCAGCATGGTTGCTAAGCAGTTGGGAATTGATAGGACTCGATTCAACAGGTGGTTGAAAAATACTAGGGTTTGATGATGTCAGCTGAAGAGAAAAGTTGTTTCAGGGGTGGAGCAAAATGTCAAATTTTAATGAAAGATTAGGCAACTTTCATTTAAAACAAAGTGCACCAAAGAATTGTTCGCATAAGACAACCACTTAATGGCCAATATTAAATTCTATACTATTTTGTCTAAATAAATTGAAAATAAAACACTAAAAACTAAAATTAAATGGTTTAAATACGCAAGTAAGTTTAAGCAACATTATTATGTACAGTATAATTTCACTCCTGTTCAAAAGTTCAAAAATTTTTTATGTTATTGAAAGAAGTCTCTTCTGCATTTATTTAATCAAAAAAATTGTAAAAAAAGTAAAACGGTAATATTGTGAAATATTATTACAATTTGTAAAAGTGTTTTCTATTTGAATATATTTTAAACTGTAATTTATTCCTGTGATCAAAGCTGAATTTTCAGCATCATTACTCCAGTCTTCAGTGTCACATGATCCTTCAGAAGTCATTCTAATATGATGATTTGATGCTCCAGAAACATGTATGCTACTTCTCAGGATTCTTTGATTATAACAGCATGTAATTGAAATTATGTATATGTACGTATGTGTATATATATATATAATTATATCTAATAATTATCCCTAGGAATGATCAGTGATATTCATGCCATCTTTAGCACACAATGCTCATTAAAAGTATCCAAGGGTCGACTGATGCTTGAAACGTACCTTTTGATTGTCCTACCAGGCTCATTCTTATACACCTGGTGGCGCTGTGTTAATGCTTCCACACCCTCTGCAAAAGAAAAAAAAAACTCTGTTATGACTGTAAAGTGCACAGAAAAACTGATGCCCAACACAGATCTGGTTAACACGCTAGAACATGCTTAGGAGACTCTAACATGTCTAACATTGCATAATTCTTCTGCGTGGTGGATTTTATTAACATTCATCACCAGTTTATAACTGAAAAATGCAAAAAAAAAAAAAAAAAAAAAAAAAAAACCTTTTCCAATGACTTCAGAATGCCTAGTTTTGTCTCTGAGGCTGGAAAGTTACTGCAGGATTTGCTAGATGACCTCAAACAAATGAGTGTAAAATGAAAATGATTTTTTTTTCCATGTAGCAGTCCCCAAAAATGTGCAGTTTGGCAGCTGGTCTTAATATTGTTCTCACACATTCTCATGCAGTTTCTCTCAAGTCAGCAACAATGTACTCACAAAAAAGTGTTATATATCATTCCATATTGTATATGCAATGCTTCAGGGGTGAGATTTACCTTCAGATTACAGGGGGAAAACAGTTTAAAATATTTTTCTAGTTTGTTAGCGTAACAGTTAAAGTGACTCGTGTTGAGCAACATGTGAACAAGTGCCTCAGGTGTCAGCACCCACATGTACACATTTCAGTCTCTCACACACACAAACACGCTCTCCCTCCCTGTGGGAACAGCAGCCCTAGAAAAGGCAGTCTGCCAGCTGGCTATGCGACGTGCTTTAGAGGCTGAGGATGTTTTGTTTTTTTGGTCTGAAGTCTGGACTGTATCTTTCAGCAGTCTCATGGGAAGCTCCTGGCACTGAGCTCCAAACTTCTCGGTCTTGACGCCAACTCACATCTCCTCTAGTCTTCACTGACATCTAGTGGACACACATGGCTCAGACAATATCAAATCCTCCTCTGTGTTTATTTAACTGTGTTGCAGCAGGGGTTGCTTATATTTTTTAACTAAAGCCGACTTATGAATACTATGGAAGCAAACTATAGATGTAATACGAACCGTTCACTATTCAAAGACAGCTTAGAAAGTTACTTTTTCTCAAGTCTATGTCATTTGGTCGGTTGAGAACAACAAAAAATAAAAAATTTAACCAGCTTCACCTTAATTTTTCATCATTAAAAAACATGCTATTTGGTTAGATACATCAGACTACTTTTTGATTACTTTTAGATTACTTTTGACTTAACACTATCAGATTGATTTGAATAGGATAATCTTATACCATATTGATATAAAATACAAAGAGAAAGAAAATATATTCCATTCTTTATCAACAACATGAAGTGCATTAAATATTACGTTATATCAGGGCTTTGTGATGAAACTGCAGGGGGTTTGTGAGTTTAATAAAAACTAAGTAATTAATTTATAAAAATGTGAAATTAAAATAAATAATTTTAAAATAGAAATAATCAAAATAAAACGATAAAACAAATTTACAAAAATATATTTTTTATTTGTTTACCTGCATGTCACGTGACTGTTAATCAGAGAGCAGCAAACTTAATTTTATTATTATTATTATTGACTTACTTTTATTATTCACCTAACTTATTAACTTAAAATCTCAGGGCTTACTTCTAATAAATATATTAGGTCAAAGAAAAAAAAGTTGAGGAATCCAGGCATTGAATGTAAATATGAAATATTAATTTGTACATTTTAATGTGTTTGAAAGACTGGTTAAATGATTCACTGCATGATAAATTTTTAAAAAATAATGCGTTCATTGGGAGTTGATTAGCTATGCAATGTTGCAATGTTGAGAAAACACTTCTTAAAAGTGAAATGATTTGTGTACATCACTTCACATGACTTCCACAAACCTGGAAGACCTTCTGAAAATATATAAGCAGTAGGCTTTTTAGGAAGGAAAAATTAAAAGACAAAAAAAGTAATTGTATGGAGAATCATTTCAATTTACTGCTATTGTGAGAATAACATGTAATCACAAAAAAAAATAACTCGATTCGATATATATATATATATATATACACACACACACACATGTGTGTGGGTGTTATAAATTATGATGTATTACAGTATGCTAATCCTCATTTAAAATAATTCAAATGGTGGTCTCTATGGTGACGCGTCAGCTGATTGGCGTTATGGGAGTTTGCTCTGTTGTTCAAAGAACGCGCGAATTACGCGAACAATAGAGGCACGCGACCAGCAGCATCAGGACGCGCTCAACTAAACTGATCATCACAACGAGTCATACCGCCGTGATTTCACGCCCCACAGCACCAATTATTGATCATAAAGATGTTTTTTTTGTTACTTCTTGCAATTGCATGACATTTGTTGTGCTGTATTGCGCTCGCTGCACTGTGTTTGATTCTTTAAACCAACTGTCTTTTAAATAGAATAGAGTAGAATTATTACAAACACCTTAATATCTCTTCCGATGAAACAGGATAGTGTCAGCACACATTCTCGATAAATACAAATGTTGTAAGACGTTTTATAAAGAATCTATAGGACAAAGACCAGCCTGTGAGGAATAAGTAAAAAAAAAAAAAAAAACTTAATGTCTTTGAGTAAGAATAAAACTACCAATCTTAAGTCCTCTTTCACTTTCACATAAACTTTAAAAAGTTGCCAAACACGACTTTAAAAAGACGTGTTAATGTATATATTTTGAAACGAGAACACTTGATGGACTCAAAAATATATTTGTTCAAGTTTTACGTTTACGTTGTAACTCAGCAGCATCACAATTCAGTACTGAAGTGGCTAATGTCAACGTACTAGCATGAAAACATGACTGTACTTTTCCACCAGGTATAAACAACTTGACAACCCCTGGTGTTAAAAACAAGACGAATATATGTACGTACATGTTTTGACTGAATCATTGTTAACTGTGAATATTCAACTTACTTAAATAATGTTGCTGTCAACCACCGAGGAAACTGTATGCTGGATAAATCTTTCCATATATCCGGGCGGAACCATTCAATGCGGGGAAGGTTTATTATAGACATTTGATGATGTGACACGCGAATATTCTCGCGAGTTCGCTGGAAATATATCTAGTGCAGAGGCAAAACAACTGTCTGAGTGCCATAATTATGCGACCTAAAAATAATATCTGTCACAGGAACAGTTGTTTTTAAAGGACAAAAAGTGTCTATCGTAATTAAATGATAAATTATGAGCAAAGCAGAGTTGGGGCGCCATCTGTTGACGAGTAAACCGTTTGTAGTAACAAAAAAAAAAATAATAATAATAATTGTCAAGTAACAGTTAAAGATTATAATCTTAAACACAAAGCTATTATTATTATTATTATTAATTATTATTGGTTAGGGAGTCGGACTTGTAACCCAAAGGTCATGGAAATGTAGGTGGGGGAGTGAATAAACAGCGCTCTCTTCCACCCTCATTACCCACAACTGAGGTGCCCTTGAGCAAGGCACCGAACCCCCAATCCCCGGCTACCGCCGTGTGTGTGTGTGTGTGTGTGTGTGTGCGCGCGCATTTGGATGGGTGAAATGCAGAGCACAAATTCTGAGTATGGGGATACCATACTTGGCCACACGTCATGTCACTTTAAGTGTGATACCTCATCTAGGAATAGAATTCATGTACATTTCTGTAAAACAATTAAATAAGCTAAAAAAATAAATAAATAAATAAAAAAACACAAGCCAAGAAACACAAAAAGTTGCAAAAACCCCTTTATAATTTATTTGTTAGGAAATTATTAGAAATTATTGTTAGAAAAAATTATATTTTTTTCTTAAACCAATTATTAAAAAATAGGCCCCCGGTTTCACAGACAAAGCTTAAGCTAGTCCTAGACTAAAATGCATGTTTGAGCTGTTTTAACTGAAAGCAACTTGTACTGACATACAGTGCCGCGTTAAGCCTTTGCGGGGGCCTGGGCTAACGAACGCAAAGCCCCGTCCCCCTTCCCCTATTTCAAAAATGTAAAAAAAATAAATAAATAAATAATAATAATAATAATAATAAAGCATGTTTTTTAATGCACGTTTTATTCCTAATACATTTTCTAGAAGTTTCTTCTCTAAATATGTTTCCATCACGTTTTATGTGCATTTTATTTAGTTGAATAAAAAGTATCCACCCCAGCGAGTGTTACATTTATTCACATCTTGTGCAGTATCTTAAAATGTGCAGACTTTTTTTTTTCTTTTCTTTTTTTTTTTCAGAAAACCAATATGAACCAAAATTCTGTACTATTACATTACTGCATGCATAAGTTTCAGAAACCCACTTTAAAAATGACGGTCAAATACAATAGATCATCGCGAAGACATGGCATGGACCCTTTTGTCCATTTATTCAGATTCTTAATGATTTTCAGTACATTTAACATAGATAGGCTATAGCAAGTTATTAACAACATTATTTCTATTATACTTTATTTTTCTGAACATGTACACGGGTTCTGTCTCGCGCACAGACGAGCCTTTGAAAGTATTTGGCTGCAGAAAGACGCGTTGGGCGTGTGCACTACGCACTATCTAGTGGACTTTTATTTTCAAGCACTCAATTCACTCTCGCGTGGCCTGTTGTATAGTACACACACTGTCCGTGCCATCACAAAAATTTAGCGGACGTCCGCTAACCATCCTGATGGCGAAAATTACACGATGCGAACGCCCGAAGTATACTTTGGGCTTAAGTCCCTACTAGCTTAACCCCTGCATACCCAGACACTACGCCACTGTCCTGGTTGTATTCATGCGCCTGTGACTCTTGATTCGGGTGTGTGACAACGATGCGTTTTAAAATGCAGAAGAGAATTGTCTCGGGGCCCCCTCAGTGTTTAGGGACCTGGGCTGCAGCCCATGTTGCCCATTAGGATAAAGCGGCCCTGCTGACATATCTTAAAATATGTCTGTATCATTGTTTTGTCTCAAGATGCACACCAGCAATGTTTTTATCTAGTGTACTTTTATAAAAAGCTACTTAAATATCCTAATTGAACTACGGCCTAATCCTGGCTTAGTCTAAGCCCTGTCTGTGAAACTGGGCCAAGGTGTTGATGAGGGGGAAAACACCACCATGCCACCTTGAACGAGTCTATTGAGCGAATGATTCAATGACTCACTCATAATACACAAGACATGCTACCTGTACAAATTCGCGAAATGAATCCGTGAACAAATTTGAATATTTTTAAAGCACGGATTCCAGTCACTGAAATGAATCAAAATCCCACTGTTCTATGATAATGGTAAATATAGGCTAATAATAGAAAAATAAATAATAACCAAATATAAAATACATGTAATATGAAAACTTTTTTGTTTGAAAAATATTGTTGTGTATTGTAATAAATGTTTTTTATTTGTTTGTTTTTTATTTATTCATGAACTCAAGTAGGGAATGCATATGAAAACAAATATACATATTTAAATCTCCAGTAGTATATCTAACAGTTGTGTGTGCATATATATATATATATATATATATAATCTTATTATTGAGAATATTATTTTCTGGGCTGCATCATGTGATTAGAGTTTAGTGTCACGTGGCGAGGGAGTGCGTCAGAGCACGGAAGTTGTCATAAGGAGCTAAAAAGAGCTGCGGAGAGTACTGCTGATGTTATAGCCTGAAAATAACTCTCCCTGCTCGCTTATATCTGACCGAATTGCATGTGCTTTTCGCATCATAAGCTATATAAACAGCAGAACACGTCCCGCGGCTTCAGGACAGAGTTTAATCAGCGATATGGAGTGGTTTGGAGGCGGCGTGTTTCAAACTGAACAGGACCGAAAGGAAAACATGCCCCGCACACACCCACACGAGGTACCTGAGAAAGTTCCCTAGTGCTTTATTTATTACCCGATGCCCTTTGATTGTGCTTTAAAACATTACGAGGTTGCTATCTCTAGGTGTTTAAACTGGAAACCGTGCTCTAAAGTCGTCGTTAGTTTGCGTTAGCTGGATTACTAGATGCTGCAGTAAAAGTTTACCGCAGGATGATTACACTCCTGGGCAAAAATAAAATGGGCCAAGATCAAAATGCCTAAACGCTAAGCTTTTTGCGTTATTGTCTTACCCACAAAATATTGGTCAGGAAAATGGCTAAATTCAAGCAAATGCACTACTTAAAAACATCGCAGACTCAGAAAAACATCAAAGATAGAATGAGGTTTTGTCAGAATACGGGAAATTGTGTGTGGAGTGATGAATCACAATGAAACACGAGTTGCATGTTGATGCTCCAGAGCGGTGTCTTTGAAAATCTGCTGAGAAATATAATAATTAATGCATCTCTAGCACAGTGAAGCTTGGAGGATGGAGGAATGTCATTGTGTACTAGGGAGCCTTTTTAACTGCTGGTATTGGTGAGCTGCTTCATTGTGAAAAGTCATTTAATGCTTCAGACTTCAGAGTACTGAAGAATATTGCAGAATGGCTTGCTTACCATAAATGAAAAGTTGTTATCTAAAGAGGAATGATCAGATGATATTTTTCCAAAAAGACAATGCTCCTGCCCAAATTACAAAGACAACCAATGAGTAGTTTGAGAACAAGTCCATCAGGCTCATGTTTTGGCCTTAACAGAGTCAGATTTGAACCCTTTAGTAAATATTTGGTATCACATTTAACTCAAATGAACTAGGAGACTTTTCTCAGCCATTGCGTAAACTGTTTGAAGCTATTACATTGAGTGGAAAAACACTGACTCTTCTTCCTATAAAAAGATGTCTGCAAGTTAAGGAAGGCTATTCTGTGCCTAGTGACTTTATCTTGGCCTACAGTATTTTTGTAATTCTTGTTAATTTCCTGACCAGCGATTTGTGATTAAAATGGTTAAGACCATTAAAAGACCACTTAATATTTTGCCATTTTTGGCTTTTTCCAATTATTATTTTTATTTATTTATTCTTTGCCCAAGAGTGTAAGATAAAGGCTACGTCTCAAAAGTGAGCTGCCTACCTAGACAGCATTTTTGGGCTTTGCGATCAAACTGGTCTACGGTGATAAAAAAAAAAAAAAAATGCTGTATAGGTAGACAGGCATCTCCGTTTTCCATTTGTGCACTTGACTGTCATTGAGGGGTATTATCTGGATCCTTGACATGAGATCATGAACCTGTGTTTTCAGTCTCATGTTGACAAGCTTGTTCTGACAGCTGAGGATAATGAGTACTTTATTATTAGATCCATGAAAATTCCACTGCTAGTTTGATGCATCACAGATGAGATATTTAGCTCTGTAGTAACTACATTGCAACTGCATAATCTTGAGATTGCAATATCACATAAAAACAGCTTGGACCTATATTAAAACTCAGTAATACTAATGCAAATAATTTTTGGAAATTAAAAAAATGCTTATCCACTTCATTTAGAGGATTTTAGTAGGAGATCCAAGTTATGCTGTTCTTTTTAAACCCTGACAAATGCATTGGGGAAAAAATATGAAAACTGTACCACCACCCTCATGAAACATCTGAATTTAAAGGGGTCATTAATTGAGAAATCAAAATTTATTTTATCTTTTGGCACATAAGTGGTCATTGTACTATAAAAAAATCATGTAATTTTTAAAACTCAAAACTTCCTCGTTAGTCCAAAAACAGCTTTTATTGAAACCAAACTCAGAAAATGACTCGTTTCAGAAATTTGTCACATTATTACATCATAGTGTGACAAAAGATCACCTTCGCAGAAGATCAGTGCCTACTTCCTACATCATTGCCTCTTTAGCCCCGCCCACCGATTCACGCATGTCATGTAGTAGTAAATACGAGACAGACGCAAGCACAGGGTTACTCCAGCAACAAAACAATAGAGATGCCTCTGAGGATTACAAGACATTTTGAAGTGGCAAGTTGTGAAAAAAAAAAAAAAGTCTTTGCATTGCCATCCTTGTGATCCTTACATTAAGAAAGAGTGGATGAACTTTATTTTAAACAAGGTTCCAGTCAGATTGCATCAGTAAGACACTGTTTATTTGTTCACTTTATTTTACTGCGGATACATTTTTAAACAAGACACAGTTCGATGCAGGCTTTTCAGAGAGACTGAAAATAACAGATGATGCAGTGGCGACTATATTGGATCCAACAGTAATAATGTTGCAACACAAGTGTGAGTAACAGTGTTTTTACCATGTGTCAGTACTGCTTTGTCTGTTACAGATCACTTGATATGTACTGAGTATTTATACTGTAACATTGCAGTCAAACTGAATAGTTGTGATAGTTGTGACTTGCTGTTCTCTCCTTTGTTTTGGCATTTATGGGGTTAATGTGTTGTATCATCGAATACGGTAGAAAGCACGCAGAGAACGCTGCTTTTGTTATTGTTTTTATCTAACCCATGCACTGTGATCCTGAATAAAAGCTTCAGTAAGCGACATTGTTTTGTCATCAGTAAGACATTACAACACGTTTCATTTTATTAAAACACGACACTGCAAATGACAATGAATATGTTTTTTCACTTTATAGAATAGGATGAACTATGAATAGCCTATAAGAATGACAGTGTGACAAACAATGGCACATTCATTCATAATTCGTTTACACGAATCTCCATAAATTATCATTTGTCAATTATAACTCTGCGGTAAGTCCAAGTACTTAAAGGTAGGGTAGGCAATTTATTTTCTAAATATGTTTTGTTATACTGGTTGAAACTAGGGCTGTGTGATATGAACAAAAAATCCTATTACGATATTGTAATTTCGATTTTAATCACGATTTTGACACAGACATGCTTTATGTTCATAAATGCATTCAGTTTGAATTTGAAACATTTTTCCAAAGGAAACCAATTAGAGCTTTATCAAAAAGCTGTAACATGGCTCTAAAACAGCAAAAGGCAAAATAATCAATAAGTAAAGGTGTAACAAAATGTCTCTAGAACATATGGCAACACAAATATTAATGTGGGTAATCAAACCATCAAAACAATAAAAAAAAACAAAAAAACAACCCAGACTAAAGTCTCTCAAATAACTTAAATTAGAACAGTGGTAGAAACTAGCTGCTTTAAATGCTTAAAGGTTTTTTGCTAAGAAAACCAGCATGTCCACCATTTCTGGTTTCAAGCATGAATGTTGGCGTAAGCAGCCTCTGACTATAAACAATTTGAAAGGTCTAAGGATTTATTATAAAATATTATATTATTATGATAAAAAAATCTGTGACTATAATTTATTTTTGTCAGGAGGTATGCAAAATCAAAAATGTCCATGTATTTAATATGAAATAAGTGCCTCTTATGCATCCACTGTGGAAAATAAAACCCTGTACACTTCTGTATATTGAAGAAAAACGTATTGATTATATGTTTCCCTCAAAGTTCTTTATAGAGAAGAATTGTTTATCCTATTTTTACCCAGAATAGGATTGAGTGAGCTTTACTTGGCGCTAAACATGTTTCATACTGGACACCGGAGGGCGCCCTTGAGCAGATACTCCAAATATGTCCCGCAGAAGTACCGCAATACAACTACATTGTTCAGGAAATTTCCTATGGGCATCATACTATCGCTGTGACTAAATAAAAAGAAGATAGAAATGCTTTTATTGAGTAAACATGAATATAATAAACAGATGACTATGACAATACATGGTTTATCTGTGTTCTTCAAGCCTTCTCGGGTAACATTATTTCCATAATAACAAAGTGTATTTATAATGCAATGCTAATCAAAATGCTATTTCAAACACTCGACTGACGTTATGACAGAACACTCGACAGAACATGTACATCTTCTGTTGAAGTCTCATGACCAAAAAATGTTCAAACAGCAGCCACCTTTTACTGTTCTTTCTGAACCAGAACAACGAGCTTATGCTGGGTTCATGCCATGTCGTAGCCATAATTACTAGATGGCAACCTGTGACATTCTACCCTCAGCTGTTCACATTTTCAGATTCAGATGTATGCTTTCCGTGTCAACACTATCAATGCTGAAATTAATTTGCAGCTGTCAGGTGGTACAACTAGAGCTCTGTAAGTTGTTTACGTTAATTATTGTTGTAATGTTATGTGCTTTGAGACGAGGTAATTTAATGCCATCTGTCGTCTCGTGACGCTTTGCAGACTGCGTTCATGTGTTTAGAAGGAGGCGTGGGCTTTGGAGAGCACTCTGAAGGGAGGGTGGGATCTCATGGTTTCAAAGCTAGCTTGCTGTTATTAGCCACTCCAAAATTGCTTACCCTACCTTTAAACTTTATGATTTTTAATATGCAAAACTGTTGTGGGTGTTTACTTTCAAGTCTTGAATGTGGCATGCCTATCAAAACGAATTGTTCAAAAGAGAGAGTCAAAAAGAGGATAGAAATATATATATATATATATATATATATATATATATATATATATATATATATATATATATATATATATATTATGTTTACAAAGGCTGCATTTTTTGATAAAATGAATACAGTAAAAAACTGCAATATTGTGAAATATTCTTTATTAATATATTTTAAAATGTAATTTATTCATGTGATCAAAGCTGAATTTTCCAGTTTTCCAATTTTCCTGAATTACTCCAGTTTTCAGTATCACATGATCCTCACAAAACATTTATTATCAATGTTCAAAACAGCTGTGCTGCTTAATATTTTTATGGAAAACAAGGTGCTTTTTTTTTAAAGATTTTTTGTTGAATAGAAATGAATGTATGATTTTCCATGCAGACTGTAATGATTTGTGATTGTTATCTCTGCGTCCCATCACAGCCCAATGCAGAGAGCATGGCGTCTCTGTGCCTGAGTCAGCAGCGCTGTGTGAAGGCCTCTATCGCGTCCCAGTGGCAGCTGGCAGAAGCGCAGGATCAGCTCTGTGGTTTGGAGCTTCACAGCTCAGAGTCAGTTGAGCAGGAGCATGCCCGAGCCCTGGCCTCCTCCGCTGAGCTCTCACAGATTGAACAGGAGTGGAGACATAAAGAGAGGATGCTGGGAAGGAGTCCCACTCTGTGTCCGGAGGTCAGCCGAGATGTATTTGACAAGGTATCTTAAATCAACACTCTAGAAAAGTAATTTGGTGTTCATGCCATACTTATATTTCTGCTTTGTAAGATATAGTTCACTGTGGCCACAGGGCTGTCATCTCAGCACCTAACTCTAAAAATAAAATGTACAGCAGTATTTCCCCCTTTAGAGGTCTGCAGTGTTTTTGGACAGGGTTAACAGCAAATAAATAGATAAAATAAATACATATGAACTTAAGTTTCTTTCTGAACCTCTAAATATACACTCCTGTTTGTAAGTTTGGGGTCAGTAAGATGAAAAACATTAATACTTTAATTCATCAAGGACACATTGAATTGATCAAAAGTGACAGTAAAGACATTTCTAATATTACAAAATATTTATATTTCAAATAGATGCTGTTCTTCTGAAATCTATATTAATCTTAGAATCTTGAGAAAAATGTATGACTGACAAATATATGAAGCAGCACAACTGTTGATCAGAAATGTTTCTTAAACATCAAATCAGCATATTAGAATACTTACATGTACTTACTATAGTAATAACAGTAAATTATGCATAATTTCAAGCAATTAACCCTAAACCAAACCCTTATTAAATAGTAAGTACATGTTGTTAAATAATATTACTCAGTACGTAAATGTATGATTACACAGTGTAACCATTACAAGGTGTAACCATTAAAGTAGTCCATATGACTTGTGCACTATATTCCAAGTCTTTTGACGGCATACTATAATCATTGTGTGACAACAGGAATTACTAATTATTATTATTCACTAATAATCTTCCACTCCAGTGAGCTGGTAAGGTTGTGTTTGACTTATAAAATTGTTTAGTGAGATTCTGACATTGTCCACTGATTATTAAATCAGTAAGTTGAACTTCAGATCAGGCCAATCCGTGAACAAATCATTCAGAGTGGCTTTGTGATCTAGATCACTTTTAATCAATTAAAGATTCAACTCAAAAAATGATTTGTCAGTGAATTAGACATATCTGCTTAAAAATGAACAAGTTAGGATATTTATATACTTTATATATTATTATAATAATATTTATATATTTATATTCCTTTTTGTGTCCGTTCAAATGGTGTATCTATCATTGTCAGTTGATAGTAAGCTAAATATTGTGTAAAATTGCTGAAATTAAATGAGCACGTGCTCATTTAATTTCAGCAATTTTCATCATAGTTTATATACTTCAGTAGTTTAAGAAGGACTAGGTGTTGTTGTACTAGCAGTAATGGACTCCATTATGCTCCGTTTGTGAATTTATTACCATAAATCCACTTTTATGATGAAAAAGAATTTGTAAAATGAATTTTTCATTCTGCAATGGTTCATCAGTAGGTAGCAGCAGAGTGAAATTTGGACTTTTCAAACCCTTTTCTTTTTTCAAATTTAGACTATTAGACTGAAAATTCTCACTGGCCCCACCACAAGGTTTCATTTTCATTGTGTTTGACTCATGCAACCTTAATAAATAAGGTTATGACACCAAATTTCAGATGACAGAATGGAGAAACTTACTATATACAATAAGTAATAGAAAACAGTGATATCACGTCTCAGTTCAGTTCTCATCCAATAGTGTCAGTGCAGTCAAATCAATATATTGATGAATATGTCACCAGAGGCAACAGAGGCAAGGAACCCAAACTCCATCAGGTGACAGAATGAAGATAAAACCTTGGGAGAAACCAGGCTCAGTCGGGGGCCAGTTCTCCTCTGGCCAACAAATCAACACTGTGTAATTATTATTCAAGCTGCATCACAAGTCAGAATCAGATTGTGGATCGGTAGCATTCAAATATTTCATCCAATTCCGTTTTGCTTGAAGATCGAATTCATCACGGCAATATGGAGGCGATGCTGGTCATAGGGTCTGTGCGGAGGACCTGTCTGGTTCTTGTGGTCTTTGCTGAGGATCTGTGCTGATGGCTGTTGTGTCGATAAGGCCTTCACAGGGGATTGTCTTGTAGACATGATCTCTGATGACATTCAGGGCTGCGTTGTGGTCGTGTCTGGGTGCAGGTCCACCATCAGATCTGGATATGGACCGGATCTGGCTGACAACGGTAACCTTGGAATAAACAGAGAGACTAATATTAGCTTAGATGCCATTCTTCTTATGATGTAACAAGTACATCAGGTGTTATAGGACGTGTTTCCGGGTTCCGGTTGACCTAATTTATGCAGCCTAATCATTCCTAACAGATGTGAATTATAGAAGTGTGATAATGTGTTATGTGTATGCCAGATTAAAGAGATGTGTTTTTAGTCTAGATTTAAACTGATAGTGTGTCTGCTTCTTGAACAAGGCTAGGAAGACTGTTCCAGAATTTGGGTGCTAAATAGGAAAAGGATCTACCGCTTGTGGTTGATTTTGATATTCTAAGTATTATCAACTGAGCAGAATTTTGAGATCGCAATGGAGGTAGACTATAATGCGTAAAAAGCTCGCTCAAGTACTGAAGAGCTAAACCATTTGTTTAATAGAGAGCCAATACAGTTTTGACAGAATCGGGCTAATATGGTCATACTTCCTAGTTCTAGTAAGAACTCTAATCTGCTGCATTTTGGGCCAGCTGGAGTTTCTTTATTAAGCATGCAGGGCAACCACCCAGTAGAGCATTACAATAATCAAGCCTTGAGGTCATGAACGCATGAACTAACTTTTCTGCGTTTGTCATTGTGGGCATATGTCGTAATTTAAATATATTTAAAGTATATCGTAGATTTCACTGAAGCATAGTCTTCAATGTATCAATTAAATATAGATTAATCCTTATTAAAGTTACAGAAGTTATTCAGTCAAGAGCAGTGAGTGATCTTTTTCTTTGTCCTTTGTTGTTTGACAGTAATATTAGGCCACTGTCACTTTAAGACCTAATGCCCAGATCGAATGTGTAACACTATACATACGTTTTATTTCTCAACTGTTAACGTTCACTTAAGACATATCCGACTGTGTTTACAAGGATATTCTCCAAGACAGGCATTTTGACAGTTTTGCATGAATTTGTCTGTTCAAGTGCAAACAGACATGAAGGAGAACTTAAATCAGTATTCGCGTGAGAAGCGGCTTTCTTTGCGTGCGCTTCGAATGTTCTTCACTAGTACCGAATTCAGTTGTATTTCACGTCTTCAAGCTGGTGAATATTTAAACTGGCAGTCCTTATTGTTGCAATATGGAAAAGTCTGTTGATACCTGGGTTAAAATTGACCAAGAACACAATGGGTGTTACAATGTGCAATTTATTTTTTTAAATGGTTTTATTTTTTAAAATTACTTTTTTTTTTTTATCTGAAAAAATAAATAAATAAATGTTGTGTATTTTGATAGTCTTAGCTCATTTCCAAAGTTTCATTCAAATACTAAAAACTGGAATTTTGGAGAGAGATTGATTTATTGATTTTATTTTTTACACTGTACAATAAGGTTTTATTTGTTAACAGTAGTTTAACTACATTTGTTAACTAACAATGAACAATACTTTTACCTACGGCATTTACTAATCTTAGTTGTTAATCTCAACATTTACCAAAACATTTTTAAGGTCAAAAGTTGTGTCTGTTAACATTAGTTAATGCACTGTGAACTAACATGAATGAGAATGCTGTAAAAATATATTGCTCATTGTTATCTCATATTGATTAATTAATGCATTAACTACTTTACCAACTCAAGGGTGAGGTATTAAATAACAGAATTTTCATTTTTGGGTGAATTAACCCTTTAAGTATTAGTGTGTAGATTGCTGATGCCCCTTTTCTCATTTTTTTCATAGAGTATCATAAACATTTCACAGTCTTGGCCTAATGAATCTGATCATGATAAGAACTTAGGCTTCAACCAGCGTAATGAAGAACTCTTGAAACATTTTGGTAAGTTATGGGGTTTGTGTTTGATTTGGATGATGTTTATTAATGGAGACTGTTGATCTTAATGGAGGTTTTCATACTTTTTCTGATTGGACAGGGATGTTGAGGAGGTGGGATGATAGTCAGCGCTTTCTAGCAGAGTACCACCATCTCATCTGTGAAGAAACGGCCAATTACCTGATCCTGTGGTGCTTCCGTCTACAGGCAGAGCAAGTGAGTCCTCTTTCTGGCCATGTTCAAAATAATATACCACCTGTAATATTTCTATAGTTTGTAGTATGTATACTGTGCACTGTGTACTCACATAGCCTACCTCTGATACTGATTGTCTGGCTCTTCTGCAGAAAGAGGCCTTAATGGAGCAGGTGGCTCATCAGGCAGTCGTCATGCAGTTTATTCTGGAAATGGCCCGCAACACTCAGCAAGACCCACGAGGCTGCTTCCGTCAGTTCTTTCAGAAAGCCAAAGTGAGGCTCACATCTGCAGTGTACTGCAGTGCTGCAGACATCACCAAATGTTTCTTAAGCATCAAATCATCATATTAGAATGATTTCTGAAGGATCGTGTGACGCTGAAGACTGGAGTAATGAAGCTTTGAAGTAATGACTTTGACAGGAATAAATTACATTTCACAGTTATTTAAATTATAATAATATTTCACAATATTACTGTTTTTACTGGGTTTTTTTTTAATCAAATAAATGCCACCTTGGTGAGCATAAGAGACGTCTACCAACAACATAAAAAAAAATCTTAATTATGCCTAACTTTTGTAGTCAATCTGAGTTAGTGAGTGTTATGCAATAATATCAGTGACCACTAGAGAGAGGCATGACATAACCGACAGCCCAAGGCCAGGAAACAGCAATAGGGACACAGATGAAGTTCATATTCACACATTCATTCATGTCATATGATTGAACTCGCTCATTTTTTTTTTCACTGAATTCACTTAATCATTTCTAATCATGCTTTGCTCTTTTTCTCTCTCTTTCTTTTTTTTAAGGCAGGGCAGGAGGGATACTTGGACGTCTTCCACACAGAGCTCGAAGCCTTCAAGCACAGAGTTAAAGAGTATACCATGAAATCAAAAGGAGAAACCCAAAAGGATCCAGTACACCAGAATACACCACCAGGCTATCGTCTCGACCCCAAGGAGGTTTTGGAGTCTTTGCCACCGGTAGGAATGATAATCAAATCTCTTGATGAGCTGTAATCTAATTGTGTTTTGTAATTATTATTTTTTTGTCCTCACTGATAGCATGAAGCAACCAAAGCACAGTGAATCCGAACATATTTCATGTTTGATATAAACATTTTGGACCAATGAGATTTCACTGTGGATGGGACTTTGTGATGCATTGAAAATAGGCATTAAGTGACGACAAAATGTATTGTCGTATTTAATCTTCTTGCAGCTGGTTAGGTCACATCTTGACAGTTAAAGTCCCCATGAAATCAAAATTTAAAGGGTTAGTTCACCCACAAATGAAAATTTCTGTCATTAAGTACTCACCCTCATGTCGTTCCACACCCGTAAGACCTTTGTTCATCTTCGGAACACAAATTAAGGTATTTTTGATGAAATCCAAAAGCTCTATCACTCCTCTATAGACAGCAAGTTAACAACCACTATCAAGGTCCAGAAAGGTACTAAAAACATTGTTAAAATAGTCGACTAGTTATTGGGAGGCTCCTGCGTCAGCATCACACGCATGCGTCGTGCTGCTCACATGAACAGCGTCTGCCAATTATGAGTCGTCGTTCTGACATAGAACCTGGAAGCGCTGAACATAAACAGCGTAAGAGAATGACACAGAAGAGAAGATACTGTTGAATAAATGACATGAGGGTGAGTAATTAATGACAGAATTTTCATTTTTGGGTGAACTAACCCTTTAAGTTTTTTGGCTTTTAGTATGAATATATTAGCATTAAGGTTATCTAGAAGCTGGTGTGCTCCAAAACAATGACAAAATTCGCATTTAGAAGATATAAGCATTCAAAACTTAGTCTCTCACTTCCACCAATATGGATCCGCGATTTTGATGACATCACTCTGTACTTAAGCTTCTCATCAGATTTTCTGTCCAATCAAATACTCTCAAGATTCTGAAGCGTCCCGCCCCCTAAATTATAAATAGACGCTGAAGCTGCGACTGAAATCGGTCACTTGTGCACTGTATAGGGGATAGGGAACGATTCAGACAGTGTTAATATGCATTCCATTGGGGCGAATAAAGTCTGGTTTTGACATTAGTGTGACACGAACCACCACAGTGCGTACACAGTCTGTTCCGGTCCAGAGACACGATAGCACAGAGTGGATTATATTTGCGAGTTTGTGCAGACCACAAAACAAATCGGACCAATTTGAATTCTGCACTGAATGCTGTATTTTAAAGTGATATGGGGGAGATTAGGAGGAGAAATGGTTTGACAGACTCCGCATTAGTAACAGCACTGATGTAGACGAGATAACCCCGGTGCCATGCACCAACATAAATGTCACACTTTTCAAACTACACATTCTCAGCATGATTTTGTTCATGGTTTTGCTTTAGTAACAGTTTCATATTAAATCTGAAAGGGGAATCTATTAGACTGGCTGTCAAATGCAGCTCTGGCTGTCTGAGCTGTGATATAAACGAAACGCCATTGGCTGTTTTTAAAGAAGGTAGAAGCTACTCTATATCCACCCTGTCTTCCTGTTGCAGTAGAAGTTACGTCAACACATTGAATAATGCTGCATATTACAAGGCACTTTAGTGGGCGTTAAGATCATGTATACTGTAATGAACATGTTTTCAATGTTGATCAAAAATACAGTAAAGACAGGAATATTGTGAAATTATTACAAATTAAAATGGCTGTTTTCTATTATATTTTGAAATGTAATTTATTCCTGTTCAGCATCATTACTCAGTCTTCAGTGTCACATGATCCTTCAGAAATCATTCTAATATGCTGATTTGATGCTCAAGAAACATTTATTATAATAATCAATGTTGAAATAGTTGTGCCGCTTCATATTTTTGTGGAAATCATGATGCCTTATTTTCAGGATTATTTGATTTATAGAAGGTTAAAAAAAAAAAAAAAAAAACTTTTTTGTAACAATGTAAAAGTCTTTACTGTCACTTTTGATCAATTTAATGCATCCTTGCTGAATAAAATTATTAATTTCTTTTCCAACTTTTACATGGTAGTGTCACTAATAGCAAACTATAAAATGAGTCAAATGTGGAATTTGCAGGAGCTGAAAACATGCATCCAGATGCAAGATATGCAGATTCTTCAGAATGTGCTGAGCAACATGAACCCACAGGTAACGCAACAGCATTAAGGCCTGTTCACACCAAGGACGATTTAGTACTTTTGGAGAAGACATTAGTGGCTTTAGTACTAGTGGTGGTGTGATGCCGCTGATTCCTAACCTTACAAATGTTATGTTACAGTTTTGAAAGTGTGCCGCATTGTCCAGAGCTTAACCTCTAACCGACCCTGAATCATGCCATAATGTTTGGGTTATGCATATTTTTCAGGTTTTGAACACATCCTCCACCACTTTCACTTGTCACCAAAGAGCACACATGCTCTAAACCTCACACGGTCATGCTACTAAATCAATGAGAGCCAAAGGACACAGGAAGAGTTACATAACCGCTTTAATCTGCAGGATTGTTGCGTTCATCAGAATGCAGGCTGACCTATAATCCCTCTTCCTGCCCTGCAGACCTGCATCAACATGGATTTGCAGATTATAACATTGCAGTTGAAGGGATAGTTCACCCAAATATAAAAATTGTGTCATTTATTCACCCTGATGACCTTCCAAAAACCATATGGCTCACTTTCTTCTATTGAGCACAAATCATGTTGCTTCTTTCCATATAATGAAAGTGGATGAGGACTGCTTCAAAATGACAAAAAAAAGTAGTCCATACGACAACCATAAATGTTTGGGGTCGATAAGATTTTATCCTTATAGATTTTATACTTTTTTCAGCAAGAAATTGTTTAAAAGTGACAGTAAAGACATTTTTATTGTCTAAGATTTCTATTTTTAAATAAATGCTGTTCTTTTAAACGTTCTATTTATCAAAGAATCCTGACAAAACATGTATCACGGTTTCCACTAAAATATTAATCAGCACAACTGTTTTCGACATTGATAATAATCAGAAATGTTTCTTGAGCAGCAAATCATCATATTAGAATGATTTCTGAAGGATCATGTGACACTGAAGACTGTTTGTCATCTTTTTTTAAATCTGAAAGTAAAAGTTTATGCTATTAAAATTAATATTTAGTTTGAAAACATTTTATTTATATTTTGTCAGAAAAGGAATGTGTAGTTTTTATAAATGTAGACTGTTTTGACCAGTCATAAGTTCCAAGTTCAAAGGAACTTTATTCAATCCAATGGAGTTCATACTGGTAATTCTTGTATCTTCTTATAAATTTAATATAATGATATATTTAAAAAAAAAAATCTCATAAATATTGATAAAAATATATATTTTCTTGCATCACACTGGTTTTTGCTGTAGGTCTTGTAAAATTTTAAATTTCAAATTTTCTCATTTTTTAAAAATTTAATGGGGTTTAATCTAGCAATAGCATGCTAAAAACATGGTAAAATTCAAAAACACATTCACTCATTAAAGAGAAGTTAGTCAACATACAGTATGGTTTTAGTTAAAAAATATTAAGTTATGGCCGTTTTACGTTCCATCGAGTCTAAACGGACCCGGGAATGCACCCGTTTTTTTTGCATTACAAGAGTTAAGTGTACAGCACATTTCCTGTTACTCATACTGATCTCTGTGCCGCAAGTTTTTTGCTGTTTATTAATATCCTCTGTCTCAATCATCACAGGTAGCAGAATACCACGTGAAGCGTTGCTTGGAGGCAGGACTTTGGACGAATATACCACGAGCCTCCAAAGAGGAAAGTTCGGAAACGGACGAGTGGAGAATGATGGAGACCTAGCAGTGAAGACGCACTCAATCCCTGATGAAACTTCAGTAGGCTTTGGGAAGGAGGACAGAAAGAACAAGGGCTGTGCTCAAAGACTTTTGTTTTGTATCCGTGCCTGAATGTGTGCTGCACTTTATATTTGTTTAATAGAGAAAGTATTTTAAAAAAAGACAGGAAACTGTATTTTGAGGCACTTATATTTTTGTGCATATTTTGTTACATTTCTGTTGCTAACTTTTCGTCAATTTGTTTTAGCGGTTTGAAAAAAGTTTAGGAAAGTGGCGCAAGCAGGAGTGCAAAGGAAAAACTCAAATATTTCTGCATAGTTGGAACCTTTTTTGTTGTAAATTGGTTTTAAATCAACAAGATCAGTGATATTTGAGGAGCCTTTTGCTGTTTTATATTTGTTTGAACATTTTGTTTCATATCCCCACCTTTAAATTGTAATCTACAAAGTCCAGTGCACTTTGAACTCTAGCTGCTATCTGGGAACTGTTTCATGTGTGCATGAACGCAGCAGATAAGTCAGCTTCCTGCAGATAGAGAAACGACATTGAGGCGGAGCAGGACCACCCACTTTGTTTTCTTAATGCTGGAAGTGAGACGTTTGCAAAAAAATTATTTGCAGGTCCAACGGTGCAACATGAACACCAGCAATGTAATGTTGTTACCTACAATTATAATGAAAGATTCACATTTACTGTTGTCAAAATGTAAACAGGATGCTCAAGGCACTTAGCTGTTGAGTTTTATTTGGCGTCAAAAGCAAAAAATGGCAAATGTCTAAGCGATATTTCTTCCTAAGTCCTAAATTCTGTTATTTTCTCACCCTTATGTCATTCCAAACCTGTATGACCTTCTGTGGAACATAAAAGAAAATGTTTTGAAGAATGTTTTATTCATACAGTGAAGGTCAATGGAGTCCAAAAAATGTTGTTTTGGACCCCATTGACTTTCATTATATGATCAAAAATGAGAAATGTTCTTCTAAATATGCATTCTACACAGAAGAAAGTAAGTCATGCTTGTTTGAAACATGAGGGTGAGTAAAATGATGATAAAATTGGGTGAATTATCCTGCACAATGAGATTTTGAGAGCTTTCCCTCACCATCACTTTAGGGAAAGTATCAAACTGACTTCTATTCATTGCAATAATCACATTGAAAGCCTGTTTGCGTATCACATCCAGCCAGTTTGCATTGCCTGTACTACACACAACATTTACAGTAAACTTAGGATTTGTGTTATAATAAATGATGTGATGATATTGTGCAAGTCTTTACAATCAGATCAAACTAACTGAATTAAATTTTCAGAGCCACAGTATTGCTGACTGCTTGAAATGTTTTATTTCACCATGAGTGTTCACTATTATTAAAATAACATTTTAGCATTTTATAAATGTTTTTGCTAGTTGTCTGTGTGAGGGATTCACCTCTGATTACATGTGTGCAATAAACTGGCTTAAAACGTTTTTGGGGGAGGGGCTTTTTTGATTGACAAAGCGAGGTTAGTGGGTTGTACAATGAAATTAGGATAAAATGTACAATACGTGCTTCTTTCGGCATGTCTACTCAACAAAAGGAACACACGGCATTGGTCATAAAATTTTACGATCTTCAGTTAATATGTGTTTGATAAGAAACGTTTGATAAGAAAATGGTCATATTTCCTTTTTATTGTTATTATTTCTCTTAAGCCTAATCAGTGAATCTTTTGGTACAAAATATATAATGTAAACAGTGTGATTATATACATAAAATCTAGAGCTGTTTAAATGATTCACTACCAAAACAAACTGAAAAAGTCAAGCTTCATTGTTTATTGCAGAGGTTTCAAAGAATTCTCTACCTGCTTTCTGAAATGACATCCATTACTTTACATTAAATAACTGATCATTATTCAATAACAGGGTTTTCAGTCACTACAAGTTATACAGTGATTGGCAAACTGTGCCATTAAATGCATAAACAAGTAAATTGATACTTTGTATTTAACTTGTGGTTAAAGACTCCATATAACCACACAATAGTGGTTAATCAATACAAAAAGGACTTATAAAACATCAACATTTGACATTTTTCTTTCCCTTTATTAATTATTGCATTGTACAAACCTTTCTTAATTAAAATTATTCAAAATATAACACTATTTTGTATGTGCTGAAAAATATTAACTCTGCTAACACTTAATTCGATTAGTCTACAATTAAACATTGCTTTGCAATCATCAGACTCATAATTAGACTGTATTTGCTAATTAAGGCCACAGTGGTTCACACAAAATGGGTGAAATAGGTGGTCTAAATCAGGTTTGAATCATATTTTTGCACTACATTCATCTGAGAATTTTTTTAATACTAGTATGAGATTTCAATAACATCAAAATGCTATTATGGATAATAAACAAGAATATTTTGGAGATGCCGTATCAACATTTTGCAGCCACTTAAAAGAAAACATTCTTACGGTTTGGGCACTTCTACCAAGTGTGAAGAGTCAACTATTAATCTTAGCCTACTGCTATAACACACTAAGCTAGTTTGTTTGCCTAAAATACAGCACCAAAGCTCTGAAGGCTAGTTTGACTATAAAGACCATAAACCTTTAGATTGCCACTAAATTTCTCACAAAGGCATAAAACCAGATGGCAGCAAATACAGTACAGTAGACCAGTAAGGCCACAGAGGTGCATTGTGCTCGCTTCAGACAGCGTACTTCAGTTGTTGTAAAAGTCCTAAAGGTTGTTGTAGAATCATGCTTTTCCCATAGCCTGCTGGGTTCCTGGGATTTTCCTGGTCAGGAAGGCATGAACGTGAGGCCATATCTTGTTGGTTTCAGTTCCTGAGAATGTCTCCAACACTCCTTTACTCCTGTAAATCATATGTAATGGCTTTAGCAAATCATTACTCATATAATGTTACACCCTCAGTCCAGCTTAAAGGAATAGTTTATCCTCATTATCATCCCAAAACTTGATTTTCTTATTTTGACCACACACTGGAGAACCACTGACCATTGATGTAATGCAGGGTTTCGCAAACTGGAGAAAACTGCAGGGGTTTCTTGAGTTGATGAAAAGCTAATAATTAATTATATCAAATGTACAATAAAATAAAAGGGCTGCACATTAACTGTTATATGATTCAATTGTATTCAGCATCTCAGGAATGCAACATGCGTTAGGATTACTTTATTTACACATTCTCATAATTTCCAACATTTTTGTGGACAGAAGTTTACAGTATTTCAGCAGTATTGCGCCAAAATAAAAGCTAGAAGATTTGAAATATTTAAAGCTTGAGGGTTATGTTTCAAAGTGATAAATTCAGGGAATAAATATTAGTATTGTAACTTGTAGTGTAAAATAAAATTATTATTATCAAATATTCATTCTTTATTTTACAGTAGAATTATAATTTTCAACAGTAATATATGTCTTCAAGGTTAAACATAATAATACATTGTTAAAAAAATGATTGCTGCAATTACAAAAAAATCTTAATTTTTTTGGAGATAACTATACAAGTTGACTAAACTTACATTTTTAAATGGGACCTATTATGCAAAATTCACTTTTACATAGCGTTTGAAGAATGTGTGTCGGCAGTTTGTGTACACAACCATCCTATATCGGTAAATATCCACCCACTTTTTTTTAATCCCCATAAATCATAAGCAGAACAAGTGTCTCAGTACAAGCAGTTTGCAGACTGTTTGACATAACCTTCTGTGTATTTGACAGTTTAGGCTTAATAAGCTGTGAAAGAGAACTTAGTTTAATACTCACAGGACGTGCCATCTAACGGCCAGTTTTCTATGCGTGTTCTTCGGGTGTGTGTGCCCAGAAAACCATATATCAGAAGTTTAGACTGATATGGCTTTAAAATGCATGCAGATAATAAACTTTCATGACAATGAAGAACTGCAATGTCACATGATCGCGACCGCAATAGAGATGATAATCAAAACCAAACAGATGTTTTGCTAGTTTTTGGCACAGTATCTAAGGCACAAGCTGTAGGCTCCACCCTCTTCTGGAAAACGGGGTGGGGAGCAGCAGCTCATTTGCATTTAAAGATGCATGCACGAAAACAGCATGTTTTTCCTTCCATTAAAAAAATGGGCATTTATAACATGGTATAATAAATTATCTGTGGGATATTTTGAGCTGAAACAGACATTCTGGGGGCACCTGAGATATTACATCTTGTGAAAAGGAGCATAATAGGTCCCCTTTAAGGCAGCATGAACAATTACTTTGATTTTTATCAATATTTTTAGTGTTTAATAATTAATACTATACAATTTGATTAGCTTCCTAAACACCAGTGTAAATAATGTAATATGGACTGAGACACTTTCACAACTTAAAAAGAGGTCAGAGTTTATGTTTACAAGATGTATGGGCTACTTTTATGTTACTTTTGTGAGGTTTTTTTGTGCTTTTTAGAGCTCATCATCTTAATTTTCATTGTATGGAAAAGAGCAGCGTGAACATTCTTCTAAATATGTTCTTTTTGGTTCCATGTAAGAAATAAATTCATACAGGTCCTAGAAACACATGAGTGTGAGTAAAGAGTGACAGAATTTGGATGAACTATTCCTTTAAATATATTTCCTAAATATTTTCTGCTATATGTTACTGCATTGTTTCATTCAACATAAATCATAAAGACAACACAAATCAGCTTCAAAGTGCTGTGGTTTCTGTACAGCACCTGTAATACTCTAGAACTGGTTGTGTCTGTCTCTCATAGTCCTTTAGTCTCCTGGAGACAGTTTCGGGACTGTCGTCGTCTCTCTGGACCAGTGGTTCTCCTGTTACATCATCAAGACCCTGTGCACAATAGAGACCAATGATTAAGCTCTGTAGGCAGACATCACTGCAGACCTCCACCACAAAGACCCGACTTTACTTAAGTGCTAAAACCTTAAAACATGCTATAAACACCAAATTAAAGCTACCATTCCTCAATAATTCAATACGGAAACAGTCAACAATTCTTGGCAGGCATTGTCAGATTCCAAAGCTAAATCGGGGTGACCTTCAGACACACAGTTTTGTGTTGACATAAGCTTCGAACTGTATTTGAGCAACACTGGCAAACACTGTTTCACACTTGGCTTGTTCTGTATTAGTTTAAAACACACTGAATTGCTGTTTTGAGGTTTATTATTTAAAATGATTGCAGATGACCAAGATGAACTCATAAAATGTAAATGTGTACCTTGTAATCACTTTTAATAAAAGCGTCTGCCAAATGCATAAATGTAAATGTAAATATAACCATTCTGAAACAATCTTCTTTGCAACCTCAAACCCTTTGTGGCAGTAGACAAAATAACTTTTAAGATCTTTTAGAACATCTTGAATATAAACGGCTTATTTTTTTGTTCAGTTTTACTTTTCTAAAACTCCCTGCCCTTAGAATTTTTTTTTTTTTTTTTAAAGTATAGCAGTAACTGTTCAAGCAACATTTAAGCACATTTCCTGTCCTTGCGATTCCTCTTTTCTCTGACACTGTTTAATTAATTTACAGGTTAACTCCATGACTTCCTCAGCGTGCTCCAGTTTTATTGCAGGGCAAAGTTCCTTAGTAAACAGAAGCTTTCTTATCTGTCTTGAGCTCAAGGTTGTGAAATACCATGTCCTACTTTTAACACAAGAAGTTTAACACACACACATTTATATCCAGTGCTACCATCTTTATTTTTTTTACTGTTTTTAACATTATTCCATTTTAATTGTTTATAATTTAAAAAAAAGAAAAAGACAAGAAAAGCTGTATGTTAGAGTGTTTAAAATGATTCTATTTTCTTTGTAGTGACACTTGCACAGGAAAAAATCCTTTCCTTGTAAAAATATGTTAACATTCTTTAAAAAGCACAAATGACATAAAATAAATTGTAAAATGAATTTATATTGTATATTATATAGAAAATGTATCTATTATGTATTATATATACATGTATGTTCCCTTTGTGGCAGTAGACAAAAGAAAATATTTTTCTACTTGTGAAAAGAAAGTGTGCTTAATTGTACTGAATGTGCACTTGTAGTGTAGTTCAAATCTATATTTTTAAATATATATATTTTTAAACTGTACTTCCAGATAATATTTATGTGATACATGTCCACTTAAGTGAACTGAAAGACGGCATACACACTCATGACTGTTTCACTTTTAAAAAGAGCACTTTGTAATCATGTCATATTAAAAGTTTTACTTTAATATTTACTTTACATCATTGTGAAAAAAAATTTGTTGTGCTATAAAGAAGTACACTTATTTTGATGTGTTGACTAACATACTTAACATACTTCATTTTCACTGTAGTGTGTTATTCAATATTAATATTTAAACAGTGATGGGGGTAATGCATTACAAGTAATGTGAGTTATCAGATTACTTCTTTAAGTAACTAGTAAAGTAATGCATTACTTTTAAATTTACAACAAAATATCTTGAGTTACTTTTTAAAATAAGTGACACAAGTTACTTTCCCCCCACCATTTATTGACTGACACCTCTCCTGTTCCCATGTTCATAGAAATCTGGAGTAAGTGCAGAGGCGCTGTGTGTGCTGTGAATAAAAACAGTGAAATGCAAACTCAGAATATTACACAAACCTGCTATAATTAAATATGTTAAATAACACAAATATACTTTATGCATTTAATCTCACCTTTTTAACCCATATATTTGCTGCTCACCTTAAATGATCCAATTCAACCGTACGAATAAGCAAAAAAGACAACAGAAGTAATTATGAAGTTACATGTAAAGTGTACTTAAGTCCTAATTAAGTACACTTAAAAAGCAATTTAATTTAATATAAATTTAAACTATAACACGCTTATTTAATTGCAATTATCAAGCAATTAAGTGTCCAAAAACATTACATTCAGTTCGCACTTAAGTATATTCTTTCAAAGTAATAATACTCTTTTTAAAAGTATGCTAAAGTGTTCTTCTTTTTCACTTGTGTTAAGCATTCTTGACGAAATCACTCGCACCACTCTTGTGAACAGCATTTCAGCACAAAACAAATGTTTAATAACTACCTGCAATCTAGTTTAACCAGGCCAAGGTCAATGTTAGTCTTTTTAGTGCAAACACACTTCCTTTATGCAAATTAGGCGAATTAATTCACAAAACTCAGTACCATTTACCTGACGTAATTGCACTATTATTACCTGCAGAAAACAGGCATTAAACAGAATTTTAAATATGTTTTCTTACATTTCAATTTATCATGGCAGCAATATTGATCAAATTATCCAGTCACGTATTTTCACGTTATTTTTTGTAAATCTTGAGTACAGACCACTGTGGAGTCTTCATATGAGCAGAGTTGGTCAAATTCCTGTTTCTTTTGTTTAATTATCAACAGTTGCCTGAAGTAATGTTAAACATGATTGTAAATATCTCAACAGCAGCATGAGGGAATGGTGGGGAAAAACGTAAGAGGACTCACTGGCTTCTTCGGCGGGTTGAAGTCTATATTATAGACCCTGCCGCTGGGAAGGTGCACCCAGCGAGACGTCAGACGCTCTCTGATGGTCTGAAAAGGCACGTCTAGGTTTATAACAGAGTCCACATCACACACGGCGTCCAGGGCCTCGGCCTGAGCCACGGTACGAGGAAACCCTGCCAGGACACAGAGATATAGAATGAGGGGCTACCTTGAATAAACTGCATAATTCATCAACAATATGCTTAAGAAAAGCAATTTTGAGTGGGGTGAGATTTGTACCGTCCAGCAGCCAGCTGGTCTGCTCTATACCCCTCAGACTGGACAGGATGAGACGAGAAATGACATCATCAGGAACCAGCTGACCCTGATCGATACATGACTTCATCAGAAGACCCAAATCTGCCCAGGTGCATAAGAGTTGATTAGTTATTATATTAGTTAAATGCAGAAGAAATTCAGAAATAAATATAATCAGAAGTTCATTTATGTTGTATCTTTGTTAATTCTAATTTTACTAATAAAATAATTTACAGTAATATGATGTGTCTGCCATTACTCATAAAAACATTTTGGTAATAATTTTGGTAAAAACGTGACAATAAAGGCATTTGTAATATTACAAGATTTCCATTTCAAATAATTTATTTGAAAGAGAATTTCTACTTGAGAAAAATCACTGTTTCCACAAACACATTAAGCAACTGTTTTCAACACTGATAAAAATAATAAATGTTTCTTGAGCATCATCATATTAGAATGATTTCTGAAGGATCATGTGACACTGAAGACTGGAATAATGATGCTGAAAATTCAGCTTTGATCACAGGAATAAATTACATTTTAAAATATAATGGAAAAAGTTATTTGAAATTGTAATGGGTTTCAAAATATTACTGTTTTGCGCATTTTCAAAAATGTTTATAACAATGGGTTGACAAATAAAATGTTTTTGTTTGTTTTTTAAATCAACATTTGAGGAATATGGTTGTCACAGTTATGTTCAGTTTGTTTTAGTTTTCATGGACTTTCAGTTTGTTTTCTTCAGTCACATGTGTTTCTTTGTCTTTGTTTCCCACCACTCATCTGGACACTAGCTCATCTTTACAGCTGATCATCATTTAGTTCATAACCACTGTGTACTTAAGTTCCTCTTTGTTCACTCTTCAGTTGTTGGTTGTTATTTGTGTTTGTGCAAGCTGTTAAAATCTCTAGCCTTTTGTTTAATAAACCTCATTCATATTTTATAATCCTGTACGTGTCTTCATCTTCTTCAGACCCCGGGTGACAATGGTAGGTTCTGTACCAGTTTAATATTTAGTTAAGGTTTTTCCATAATTTTAAACATTTTTCTTTTTCACTGTTCACTTAAATAGTCTTGCAATGTACAAAATCATTTTTCAGTACAGATCATTAATGTATCCAAATGTATGTAGACATAAGAAAAAAGCATATTTTACATGAAGCACATGCTTGTCAGTTCTTGAAATCTATAATCAAATGGTAAAAATGTACTTTAAATGGATTGTTCGATCAAAAATGAACATTCTGTCATTTACTCGACCTCTTATTTCTTTAAGAATATGAATTGTTTCTATAAGACGATATTTTGCAACATGTTTTCCAACCAATACAGGTCGTTTGTCACTTCCCTGAAATACAACCCATAGGAGCGTTTACTAAAGTTGCGCCCCTATCGACAACAGGACACTTTCATTTTTTTTTTTATTGCATAACGAAAACAATAACAACATACATACAGAGGATCACAGTGTATTCAACTATTATCTATTACATTCATAATAGCATCAAAGGAAACAACAGAAAGAAAAAGGAAAAAAAAAAAAAAATTATATAGGGGGGAAAAAATTACATAATGTTCCAAAAAGAGAAGGATTCAAAAATCTGTTTCGCTTTTTTATTTCTTGCATCTTTTAGGGCCTCAATATAATGCTTAAGTTCAATTTTAAACAATATAATGTTAGGTTTATTATTATTCCATTTCTGTTTGTGTATATGGTATTTTCCATACATAATTATTAAGTTGATCACCAAATTATGCTCCAAAATCTTATTTATATATAAATATATATATATATATATATATATATATATATATATATATATATATATATATATATATATTATATATATATATATATATATATATATATCTCTTTACCAGATAGTCGAATCTTTAATTTTGTGAATTTGAATATTAGATATTCAATATCAATCCAAAATGATTGGGTAAATACACATTCAAAAAATAAGTGTTTTATGGATTCTTCTTCTGAATGACAAAAGACGCATGTAGTCTCCATGTCTCTAAAAAATCTTGAGACTACTTGTCTCACTGGATATATCAAATGAATAACCTTATATGTAATTTTATTGGTGAGGCAGTATTTACTGGGTAAACTCCAGACCTCTTCCCATTCAATCTGATTATACATCGAGTTCCAAAAAGGTTTGCATTTAGGCAATAATGTACTTCTACATAATTTTTTAATATAAAAGTTATTACATTTTTTATGTATAATTTTCACACCATTAATACTTAACTGATCTGTATATAAGGTAATAGGCTCAGGAGATATATTGCCTGATAAATGTTGAATAAGACCACTAGGAATGGCATCAAATATTACTGCAAACTCAGGGATCTTATAATAATTCACGAATTCACAGTAATTAAAGAGCTGTCCGTTATTCTTAAAGCTGCCTCAGCAAAATTATACCATTATTGTACCAATTTCTGTAAAATAAAGATTTATTTTTAAACTTAATATATTTGTTGTTCCAAATCACAGAGTTGTGTGGAGAAAAGTTGTGCTTAAAAATGAGCATCCATAATAAAAAATTTAAAAAAAATAAATAATAAAAAAAAACTGTTTATGAAAAGAAGAAAGCTTTATCGGAACCTTGTTTACATCAAAATTACACCTCAAAAAAAAAAAAAAAAATCTAAACCCCCCAATTTATCAAAAATTAATTCAGGGATGATATTCCAAATCTTGTCTTTAGAGTTCAAGTAGTTCTTTACCCATTTGTTTTTAAATACAGTTAGCAGTATTAAAGTCAAGTACATTTAGACCACCATCTTCAACTGGGTTACATATAACTGTTCTTTTTAAATAATGTGGTCTGTTCTTCCAGATGAAATTGAACAAAATAGTATCCACCTCTTTTATAACAGATTGTGGAACATCTAATGCAAGAGATGTATACACTAAGCGTGACAACCCTTCGGTTTTAGATAGTAATATTCTTCCTTTAATAATAGATCTCTCATTAACCATGAGTTTAGTTTTTGTTTAACTTTCTGAATAATTGGTGTAAAATTTAAATTATTTCTCTCCTTTTGGTCCTTACAGATCTTAATATCTAAATAATCTATCTCCTTTACTGGAATACCCAGTATGTTATTATGATTACATGTTTTCAAAAGAAATTTTAAATTAAATCTAAAATGAGCTTAATATTATTATAAATGTGCCAACCTTTCATAAATCCTGATTGACAATCATCAATTATATATCAAGACATTTCTTCAATCTTTCGGCAAATATACATGCAAAATTTTTGCATCATTATTAATTAGTGTAATAGGATGCCAATTTTCTAGAAATAATAAAGCCTAATAAGGATTTGGTCATAAAGTTATTAAGCCTTGTTTCCGTGTATTGGGTAAATAACCTTGTTGTATAGCTTCACTGAATACACCTAACAAAAAAGGTGACAATTATTCTTTTATTTATAAAATTCACTAATTAAACCATCATTTCCAGGTGACTTCTTGTCTTTTAGTTTGTTAATACAGTGAAATACTTCATTTAAAGAAATCTCTTGGTCGCACATTTTACTAGAAGACATCTTTTGAATGTCATTTTTTTATAGATTCTAAGAATGACTGTGCATTACTCAATTTGTTATCATAGGAATATAATTTCTCATAAAACTCGGCTGCATTTTTTTATATTTCTTTAGAATTTTCTGTTAACTGTCCATAAATATTCAATTTGACCATAGATGTAAGTTTTACCTTCCTTTTCTCCATGTTAAAAAAAGTATTTTGTATGTTTTTCTCCTTCCTCTAACCATTTCTTTTTTGATCTTATGATCTTTGCTTTATATTCATATATTTTATCTAACTCTAACTGTAGTTGTAGTAGTTTTTTTTTTTTTTTTTTTCCTTGATCTAGAATACAATTTCCAGAAAGGCTTATAATTTCTTGTATAATTTTTTCTTCATTTTCTCGTCTGTTTTGCTATTTCTTTTCCTCTCCTTATGGGTTAAGCTTCTGATTTCATATTTCATGAATTCCCAATTTGCACCAAAAGAGTTAGTTAACTTTGCCTTCTTCCAGGATTCTATGATAACCTTTTTTGCTTCATTTCTTAACTGCACATCTGTCAATATATTCTGGTTCATTTTCCAATATACGTAAAAATGTTTACATCTTTGGATTTAGTTGTATTTAATGAGAGAAAAATAGCTTTATGATCTGTAAGAACAGATGGTTCTATAGAAACCTCATTAACATAATTAATTAAATTCCTTGAAATAAACCAATAGTCTATAATGACTGTTGAGAAAGATTTTTTTTTTTTTTTTTTTTTTTAACACCATGTAAACTGATTTTTTTTTTCTGGACACTTATGTCTCCATATATCAATCAAATCAAAAGTAGAACATAAATTATATAATTCTGGAAGAACAGACTTGTTACTTTGGCGGGGTGGATAAAAATCCCTTTCAGAACCCCATATTGTATTGAAATCCCCAATTTTGCATTGCTATGTTCCACTGTTTTTTCAATTTGTTCTCCAAAGTTCAAAAATACATTTTTTTGTGTGGTAAAATTACTTGCATAGATACTCCCCAAAATAAACAATTCAGCATTCTTTTCAATTACCAATATTACCCATTGACCCGAATCGTGCATTTTAGTTTGAATTATTTTCCCCTTAAATGTACCTTTTAAGACTGCAACACCAGCTGCTCGATTACTCCCATATTACATCCATAAATCCCCCCCCCCCCTTGACTCTTCCAAAAATTATAATCTGAATATAATAGAAGTCACATTTAAATTTCCTGCAAAACAAAACAAAAAAAAATAATAATAATTGCTTTCCTTTTCAGCAAATCACGAATTCCCCTGACATTTAAAGATAAAACTGACAAAGATACCAATGTGCTATATGAGCAAACTTAGGCTTAACAAATGTAAAACAAAACATGATCCCAACACCTCAACATTATAACTTTAACCCAAATTGACCTTAATAATACTTAACCTAAATCAAAACCTTTAAAAACACTGTACAATATAACATTATAGTGATTTCAATTAACAAAGATTCATTCCGTCTGTAAATTAAAAAAAAAAAAAAAACATTGTTCTAAATGTCATAACTCCAATGACGAATGCATTGTCACCGACATATATAATTATGTCCGTATGCAGTTCTTGATCAAGATATATCGACGTATAATCGTATTTAGTCTTTAAGGAGGTATTTCCTTCCCATCAACGAAGGCTCGTACGTCTACGAAGTATGCCTTCTTTCCTACCTGCCGAGCAGCCTCCACTTTTGGCCACAGTTGTTTACGTACAGCTTTGTCCATGTTCGGTAAATCCTCGCCAAACCGTAGTTCCTTGGACTTCATGTAGGTGCTGGTTTTCGCCGCTTTCCAAAGCATGTCTTGGACAATGATGGTTCTCCCTTTCGTGGTGTTTCCATCAAGTTTTCTTCCAAGCCGGTGCACAATATCCACATCTTGTTGTTTTTGCTGGTAAGCTCTGGAAGAACTGCACAACAATATGCCTTTGCGTCTTCACGCGACTGCTCCGCCAGACCGTACGATCTCAAACTCATCTTCTTTTGTACCGTTCTACCTCGTTAAGCCTAGAATCGATCTCGGACATTTTCTTACCATGTGCATAGCTGACTTCATGGATCACCTTCATGTCCTTTTTCAAATGTTTCATGTCATCTTTGACATCTTTTACTTCGTTGAAGAACAATTCCGTCGTTTTCTTTGAAGCTTCAATGCTCACCGTATTCACCCCTAATCCGTTGACTCTTTCATTTATGCATCGCATAATGTTTTCTTGAATTTCAGACAGGGACGGTTCACCTCTACTTTTCTTCGGATCAGGGGTGCTTTATTAGGCTTTTTTCCTTGCCTTTACTCTCCCTCTCTTTTCGTTTTTCCGCCATTCAATGCAGTCTCTCTGTAGTTGTTAATAAAAAATAAGTTTTGCTAAATGAAAATCACGCACAACACGCATTTTGATTGTTAACGACAGTCGTACGTCATTTCATGACGACAGACGTAACACGACACTCATTATTTTTATGCCAGCTAGAGGGCGCAATACTTTAAAACGTAAATACAGGTCGTAATAAGGTGCTTGAAAAACGACCTACAGGGTCGCTTTTTTTGGAGGACAGTTTGATATTTTAAGAAAGTTGTTCTTTGTCCATAGAAAGGAAGGCAATGGTAAATGTTTGGATACCAACATTCTTTGGAAAGACATGAGGATTATTTATGATTAGAGAATTTTCATTTTGGATGAACTTGTTCTAGCTGTAAATATACATATATATGAAACTAAAATATTCATTTAAATATTTCTCCACTGCAACTCTATATCTGGCTCAATTTTGTGTTATGTATGTATGTTATGTTTATTTGTTTCATGTTGAATCGGGTTTAGTCTCACTGTGGTAGACCAGATAACTGATGAGTTCTGCAGCATAAATAATAATCACTGTCACACAACATGTATAGGTATTCTGCTCCCCAGAGACTCACACAGAGCATCTGGCATCCATTTGGGATGTTACTTTACAAAAATGTTATTTATAGAAAACGTTTTTTTTTTTTGTTTCTCGGAACGTGTAATTTGTTTAACTGTTTTTCAGTTAGTCTCCTAATCGTTCAAGCTGAAGGGGTTCTGTTATAAAGGACACTAAGAGTAAACCTGCACTACTGTATCCAGTACAGTCTTGCACATTTCTTGGTTTTGGTGCAATTTTCTGCATTTCTAACATGCAAAGCAGGCTTGGGCTTCAGTGAAACTACCCTAAACGTCCCTGTCTTAGACGTGTTTAGTATGCAAGGCACATTCTTTAGAGAAATCACCCTCAAAGGTTAAACAAAAGCCCTATTAAAGCACAAATATTTAAAAAGACTAAGATGGCCTATACACATAAAAAGAGTGATGCCACAAACATAAAGCCTGAGTTAAACAGCAGATAGACTTTAATGGTTTTTCCAGACAGTGTTTACATCAACACCAACACTGGAAGAAAGTGCTCGATGTCACACTAGGCGGGCGTAGAAAATGTATCAGCGAACTGTTTTAAAATTGCGAGAAGCTGTCTACAAACCTAGTAACGTGTCGCAGTACCTGCATTTTTGGACATCACTCGAAAAATGCAAAACTGCTGCATAGATAGGCAGCCCACTGCGTTTTGAGACACAACCAAAGTTTAGGCTCGATTCTGGTGATAAGAAACCTGTAATTATCCAGCTCAACATAAAACCGAATTTCTGGTGTTTGTTTTGCAGCCATTTTCATCACCGCTGCGATTAACCCTTTACGAAGTTGAACTACGTTCGTAATGAACGGAAAAAAGATTCAACCGTTCATATTCGGTTATTTAGTCCTGTAAAGAAGTACTGAAATAGTGCCGAAGCTGTCTTACCTGTCTTCGCCTCGATATTGGCCCGTAGCATGTCCCCGCTAGAGAGATGCTTCAGTCCGAAACTCTGCGCTATCCGACTAGACACGGTCCCCTTCCCTGAGCCCGGGGCCCCCATGATCACAGCACGGAACACCGTCTGCAGACCCATACTTAGATTTGAGAATGCAACCTTTAGTAACTATTTGATAATATGAAATTAAAGAAATATTTCCTATTCACAACATCTCTCCGACATCTGCAGTCCTATGAAATCAATATGATTGAAAATTATTCCAAGGATGTGCAGGATGTGGTCAAAACGATAAATACGCAACTCCAGTTTTATTCCCAGATTAAGCCCGTCCTTTTCTAACGCACGCGCATCTCTCGCGGACGCGCTCACATTACAGGAAGTGCTGGCTCAAGTGGGCGTGTGAAGACACTTAAAGTAGTGCACACTACAACATGATTGATATTACTACATCTCTTTGAGCGGTTTTCCACCTTTAAAGTTCTCGGGGACCCGCAATAGCCTATAAAAAAAGGCTAGAAATTCTGAGCAGCTAACACTTTATAATAACTTTAACTGAACACACTAACACTACTACATTATGCAATGCCTAATAAGTATGTCAGTAGTTAATAGTTAAAATTTAAGTTATCTTTAATATAGCCTACCACTTTAGGACCCTTACAGGTCCACTGACCCCTGGTTGAAAACCCTGAATTTTAGTAAATAAATAATAATTTAATCAAATATTTACAGAGTTCATTACCAGGGTTAGTATTAACTAAAACCATTAAAACCCTTTTTATTAATTGAAAAAAAGAAAAAAAGCTGAAATAAAATTCAATAGGCTAAACAAAATTGACATTAAAGAAAATTAGAAATGTTGCCTTGGTTAAAATAACAATAAATAAACAAAAATGGAACTAAAAACTAATATGAAAATAAAATAACCATATGTAGTAATATTTAAAAAGAACAAAAATGAAAATATGAAAATAAAATCTAATTGAAAAAAAGCTAAATAATACTAAAATATCAGAGCATATGCTAGGCTACATGAGTAGCTAAATGTTGAGCAATATTTAATGTGTAATTATTTAGTGGATTAACTCTTTCTTAGTAGTATTACTTTATTGTAATAATTGTAAAGTGTGTAAAGTGAATATAATAATTATAATATGCAAAAAAAAAAAAACCACAAAAAAACCCCCCCCCAAAAAAAACAATACTGCTGAATTATTATGCAATGTGATTATGTAACATGTTGGTCAGACTAGGTCTGCTCTAATAGGCTTTGGAGTTGCCAATGTTATCTCTGCTTGATTAAATAATCACCAGAGTTTTATCTGAGGGATTTAATTGACATTTTTCATGCTGGTTTGACCCAATCATCCCCAACACTGACTGAATCATCATTTATCAACTGACAAATGATTGACAGGTGGGGTTCTTTTGGAAGATAAAGTAGATAAGAATGGAGTTTTGTTCTCTCCTAAAGACCTCTAGAACAAGAGTTCCTTCAACACAATGAGACAAAGACAGGATTCAGAAACCAAAGATGGTAATAATCACTATAGTGTTAAAAGAAGATGGACAATGACGTGCAGATTTTGTGTATTAAATAAATAGATTTAAATATATATATATATATATATGTGTGTGTGTGTGTGTATATATATATATATATATATATATATATATATATATATATATATGTATGTATGTATGTATAAGTTTTGATTTATTATATGAAATATCCAAGTACCTTCCCGGTTTGTTATGCTGTGGAAACGGCGCCCCCTTGTGACAGTAATAATATGGTCACAGTAATAGCACAGTAAACATTAAAACCTACCGACATTACAGTGCCAAAGCAAAGGAGGCTATAGTGTAGATATAGGGGCAATGGTGACAAGCCAACATTTTTCCACCATCATTTTGATAAATAGGCTACTTGTTCAAAAAAGGCTACTTGTTAAAATTGTGTGTGCCATCATGTCTGTTTAACAACTGCACCATTTCTGCCTTTAGTAACCAAACAGTGTAGATTTGAGCCATCTCTAAAATCGTAATTACTTATTACTTGCATATTGAGGCCAACCTCAAATGGTTATTCGAATTAGAAGACTCAAAATAATGCATGTCTTTTAAACTTAACATTTCAAGTCATTGTTTTGATGCGAGCTGACGTTAAATGATTGCCTAACATATAGGCCTAATTTATTTTACACTAATATTTTATACTATATATGTATATAATGCAAATTTTATATAATTTAAATTAAATAACAATAAAAAAAAAAAAAAAAAAAAAAAAAAAAAGGATATATGTTCGTGTAAGCGCGGTCTACATTTTCAGTCACATTTTATATATCATTAAACACTGCACCTCCACAGTTTATCCACAAGGTGGCGTCCTCTAACCTAATATAAATTGAGCACTCAACTTGGAAAATGTCTACGTTATTTGACTATTTACCGTCACAGGATGATCGGTTATAATTCACAAGGCTAATGGTTAACGAAATAAGACTGAGGAACAGAAGGCGGATGTTCATCATCCCTCATAAGTTGTCTTTTATAGGCTAAACCTTATGAACATCTGACTTAATAAGACTAATCACATGATCTAGAATCAACGCACTCAGTTAAAACTTATATCAGGCTTACCTCAAATGGTTATTTGAATTGGGAGAATTAAAATGATTCCTGAGCTGACGACCAAATGATAAGGTAGGCCTGGTATAAAATAGGCTACAACAGCTTATTTTACATTCATATTTTATAATATAATGTGCAATTTTTCCAAATGTATTTAACTTACATATATAGCCTACAATATAACTTAAAATAATAAACAAGGGCCTATGTAGCCTATAGAATATATACTGGGTTTTTTTTTTTTTTTTATTGTACGCATGCGCTATATAGCCTATGCTATGTGGCTATATTCATTATAACATTTCACACATTTTATATTTAGCCTGTTTCATTATACACTGCACCTGTTTATTCACAAGGTAGCGAACTATAATTTGAGCTGAGCACTCAACTTGGAAAAGATAAGCATTATTATTTAGTCTCTGACATAATTCATAAGGCCAATACGGTTAACGTAACTCAGAAACAGAAGGCGGATGTTCATCATCCCTCATTAGGCACGCCTGACATAGCGCTAATACGACTAATCACATGATCTAGAATCACACTCACATGCCTACCTCGAATGGTTATTTCATTTAGAAGACTTAAAATAATTCCTGACTTTTAAATGGTTGTAAAGTGATCTTCTGTTTAGCCATAACTTTTTTATTCCTTATTCAGTTTTATTTAGATATGACATCATCTGAAGCCTGTCTGTGATGAGTCTCCATTCTTTTGCATTTTCACAATTTCCCGTTGACAGTGTTGCTATATCTCGTGCTTTGTTTTTAAAACTCGCCAAGCTCCTATGTCCTAGTAATGATGTCATCACAACCCTTATCCTTTTACAAGTGTCCATGACAGCATGTTTCCAATGACTCAGCCTGATGAAACTAATTCATACTTAGCCCTTATTATGAAATCCACACCTGATCTTGTGAGGTGAGAAAGAAAACAAAAGGAATGAATGTGGAAGTACATGGCAACAAAAAATGAAAATGTTCCTCTAAACTCTGATATAGCCTAGCTAATGTTTCACGGAAAAGAAACTTCCTTTTTGTTCTGTGAAATGCAAAGAGAAACATTCGTCATGTTTAGGTGGAAATATTCAAGCAGATTCCAAAGGATTTCCTTACATAACACTCAGCAGAGATACACGAACATCTATTCTACTATTATTAAAAAAAAAAAAAAAACATTGATTTACTCAGCACTAACCGTTTTGTGTTGCAGTGGAGTCACCATCTATTGTTTGACTTGTGTGTTGCTTTGCACTTTATGAACTGTTATCAATGCTCTTTAGCCTTCTTAGCTCTTTAGTGTCCATCAATAAAGTAATTTACGGGTTTAAGTTTACTGGAGTTCACAGGTGAAAAATTAACATTAAACAATAACACAAGCAATTAGGGGTGCTTGATTATGGCAAATCATAATCACAATTATTTTGGACAATACTGAAATCACGATTATTTAATGTGACTATTGGTGGGTGATATGGTCTTATTTCATGATATGTGCAATTTTATAAATTTCACAATTATCTAGCCTACTAATAGGCTACGCATGTTTACATTGTTAAGCCGGCTCTGTGCCTGTTCAAAATTCTGTGTAAATGCACGATGCCGCATAAAAGAATACCTAAAATATACCGGGTCTGACCCACCTCAGACCCTAGAAAGGTGACACAATGCTGTTTTGGTTCAGTGTAAATGAAACGCACAATAGTGCAGTGCCAAGCAGTATCGTTGTCATTTTATTTAATTCATTTTTGTTAAAGCTAATTTTAAAATTGTGGTTATTTTCAAATGTAATGTTCCACACATTCTTGTGTAAATACATTTATGCCGGCTCGTTCCGCACTGTCTCGGAGTGTGTGTGTGTGTGTGTGTGTGTGTGTAAATTTAATAATATTAAATTTATGAATCAAATTAAATACATTTCACTAGCACATGCTAGCATTTCACAGCATCTACAAAATGGCGGAAGATGTACGCATTTTCAATATCTTCACAAACCGGAACATTTATATACAATATATTTGCAACATAAACATACACACAGTAAATAAATGACTCGTGTGCATATTGTTTTATTGTCATGAAAGTCATACCTGTGAAAACAGGAGGGAAAAAATGAGGAGACAGAAGCAAACGAGTGTATGTCACACATAATCCCCAGCAATTGTGAGGGCGCCGGCGCACAATGCTCCTCTGTTCAAAATAAGAGTCCCGATCTCACTCAGCAAAAGACATTGGCTGTGTCCGAAATCGCCCCCTATACACTTAAATAGGGTAATATTTGAGGGGACAGCCATTTGTAGTGGTGTCCGAAACCATAGTGGACGATGTTGAGTGCACTCATTCAATCCCACAATGCACCGCAATAACGAGTGTACAACCGATGCACGCCCAACGGCTAGAGAATACCCATAATGCACTGTGAGAGTCGTGCACTGAATGAATTCCCGCATCTTGCCAGGAGATGGCGCCCGCAGATGAATCAATCATCCATTCATTTTCCAAACCGCGCTGGTCCAGCATTATCATACAGGTATAAATTCCTTTTTAATTAGTCATTAAATCAAATCGTTTAAAAGGTTTGAACATGCTAGTTCAACATAAATATTCATTACTACTGGAGCTGCCAGTTTGCTACATTTCAAAAGATTATTAAACAGCAGCACAAACTATGCGAAATCGGCAGCCCTTCCGGTGCACTCAGTGTCCGAATTCACTCACTCGTTTCATTCGCTCCTTCAAGTGGTCTATATTAGTGGAGTAATGTAGGGAATAGTGAATGAGGGTATAGGGGGCGATTTCAAACACAGCAAATGATTTACACTTCACATTTTCAGTTGCCTGTTACATTTGACATATAAAATATAAGCAAAAATGAAAAATAGTATATAGAAAATAAACTTTTTCTTCCAAAATCACAATACCCAAAATGTGTATATACTTTAGGTGTCACACGGGCACAGAAAAAGCTGCCTAGAGAACAGTATCTTTTTTGCGGCTTAATGCATTTTTAATAACACTGGTTAATATCAAGCTCATTTTGCAGTTTAGCAACAGTAGACTGCCTTTTATACTTATTCGGCTGATTTGGATGTTAAGTTTGGCTTAGGAAGGAATAAAAGTGCAACGCTGTGAAGGAAAGGATGATAGCCTACGCTGGATGGAATGCGGCACAATAATCATTTTACGTCATTTTACATATTCCTGTTGAAATGACTGGAGCAATGGTAAATGTGACTGCATCATTAAGATTTTGCAACTTTTGCAAATCTTTTGTTGCGAATCAGTAGTTCGCCAAAGCCATGATTCCAGTAAATGAGGCTTTGTTACATTATAAAATTTGAATTTTAAGCAAATTTTGAAAATGGTTCATGACATCAATCATTTTGTCCAGTGGGAATTTTGAAAATGGTTCATGACATCAATCATTTTGTCCAGTGGGAATTGATTGGATGGTTGTGGTTTGCTATTGGTGGATCTCATGTGAGTGACAGGTTGCCCCGCCGTCACACCAGTATACATGTCATCAGAGAAGAGAAGTGATGTCACTGTAAGAGGGAGGGGAAGTCATTTTGAGTAAAGATTATGAGGCACGTGAATTTAAAACAAAAATAAAGATGTGCACTGATAAACCTTTTATAGGAACGCTGCAATATTCTATAAGAAAACAAGATTAAGAAAATATGCGTTTGGTTTGTAAAATTTTGGATGAATCAGTGCTTTTAAACGAATCAGTTGAGTGAATAATTCAGTGACTCACTAATTGTTGCTACCTACTGGTCTAGAAATGTAACATGTGAAATGTAATAATTAAATAAATAATTATTATTTGTTATAAAAAACATTTCCAGAGAGAGCCAGACTGATCCAAGAACTGCGATATATATTTGTCTTTACATACTGTACTCATTCACTACAGTCTTGTTGCATAACACATTTGGCAGGATGTAGTTGCAGCTTACAAGTTGTCAGTCCATTTAGATTTTTTTTTTTTTTTTTCCATTTAGTTTTTTATTTTTCTTCTAAGCTAGGAGAAACTGGCAACCCCACTGAAATATTCAAATGGGTTGATAGGCCTGATATAAGGTTTCTCATCAAACCTGTATTTGTTTTTGTTTTTTATTTGTGCATATGTGTATAAAGAAGCTAAATGCTTGTTTAAAAGCTTATGAAGCCTTTAATCCGTAATTTAAATAATATAGTTACAGTAACAATGCTTCCTGAGAAAACAGGACTTGTTTGGATCCCAAAACAAGCATTCTACGACTACATACTTCCTACAGCTCCTTTATTATAAGTATTCTGTGTTACCTGCTTGTCTCTCACAACCAAGGACAGAAACTGCCTTCAAATCTTTGTAAACATCTGCTCTGAAATTGAGTAGAAGTGGCCGTACGATGTCTTATTTCATTGTACAAGAAAGGCCCAGGACATTATGCAGGACAGCTCACATGTCCTCCGCCAGCACATCCAGCTGCTCCTTCTCATGCGTCAGATACATGTACCACGATGCTCCACCAACAGATACAGAGAATCATTCATACCCAAGGCTATCTGTTTACTGAATAGAGCAATCACAGAGGATCGTGAGAGCTTGGCACGTTACATCAGTACTACAACTTTCTGCAATTCCTCTGCAGTGCACAAATTCTTAGATGATAATTTGACTATTCCATACATTCCAATTACAATATCATTATTATCAGCCATGTTTACCATAATAGTTTCATAGCGTTTATTTTGCTTATAAGGCTATTATATATTATATAAGGAATGTTCAGTCTCTAAATTATAACATAAATTAGTCTCTATTTATAACTGATACTATTTCAGCATTCTTTATCTTGTATGTGTAACACGTGTGCTCCAAGGAAGATGAAGACAGAAGATTCAAGTAACACAACAAAGTTTAATCTCAAAGACTGGCAGAACTAGTGACAGCAAACACATGTACCATTTACAACACCGGACACTGAACAGAACACAGGCAGGAACTTAAATACACAATGAAAATGACGAACAGCTGTGATGGTGGTTAGTGCCCATGGTGATTGATGAGTGGCGGGAACTTAGAACAAAGAAGCACATGACAACCAAAACAAATGGGACACGACGGTGACTGAGACAGTATGGCTATGCAGTGAAACATAAAAGTTTATTGTACATTTCCAAATTGGAAGCAGTAGCAGTGATGCATTAGAACAACTGAACTTAGAAGTCTGAAGGACATTTTTCCACTATAATGAATCTTTTGTGCATTGAAAAGTTTCCATGGATGTTAAAAGTTCTTCATGGAACCATCAATGCCAAAAAAGAACCTATATTTTAAAGAATGTAGAACAAATGCACTGCAAGTAAAATTAAATAGACTATAGCCTATAAATTAAGTTAAAAATATTGATTTTAAATGAAAAAATAAATAAATAATCTATTAATTAAAATCGCCTTTGCATGGGCTGTTAATTTACACATATAATATTTGTGAATAAAAATAAAGTAGCTAGAATAACAAGGCATATCAGTGGCACATCATATCACTTGCAAATAGAAAAAAAACCAGCCAATTACGAAAACGTCTTCATCAGTTTGACAACAAATGCTGCAAATACAACGCACATACGATGAGGATGTTTAAATAAACAAAAGACACCACCGATGAAGTAAACAGCAATACAATAAGAACAAAGAAACAAACCGACAAAGGAACAAAAATACAAATGAAGTAAACAGTGCTTTAGGTTTTTCAGGAAGATGTACTAACAGTGCTATTCAGATAAGAAATAGCCTTCAACAGAAACTAAATAAAGTAATTAAATGTAAAAATAACTCTGTATACATTAAATATTGACTAATCCTTATTACAACTACAAAAGTTATTCATTCAAGAGAAGTGAGTGATTTTATTTTTGTCTTTTGTTGTTTGCTTAACAATAATGACTGCAGCAGATTTATTAGGCTGCTGTCACTTTAAGAGCTGCATGGATCCAATATACTGTTACACACACGTTTTCCTTCTCAACTGTTTACATACATCATTTGCAGCGTGTTGAGCTCTCTCGGGCACCATAGTTTTGGGGGCCTAAAAAATGTACACTTGAAAATGAAAACAGGATTCAAAGTGCAAGTTTCTGAAAACAATACTGTTATCAACTCTATCTAAACTACAAAAACACAAATTTGTGAAAACAGTGACATCATGCGTGACATCGCCAACTACTGGCCTGACATGCATTATACAGTGTTTGGAATGTGTGTTTTGTTTGAGTTGTTAGCCTGTTAGTTTTGCACTGTTCCTAGTTCAGTTTCCTTTGCCTCTGTCATCTGTTGCCATAATGTTTGATTTGCCATCATGTGTTTCACCTGTGTCTATTTAATTATCACATTTTCTTTTGTCCCTAGTGTTTCTTGTTGTATATATAGTCCTTATTTTAAATTAGTCATTGTCTAATTTTTTCATTAGGTGCTGTTCTGCTAGCCATGTTTTTGTTTCTAGATAACCCGAAGTGTAATTTGAGGGTTTTTTTTTTTTTTTTTTTTTTTAATTAAAGAATACACTGCTTGCAAATAGATGCAGCTCTTTTATTTTCTGTCTAGTTTGCAACCCCTGTATGACATTTGTTTGATGGGACATGTAGATATATTTTCCATCACATTCCTGATTACAAGTCAAGCATTCACTATTATGGATGAGAAACTTAAAGTATCCAAGTCCCTTAAAATCTCCCTAAACATGTTATTTTTTTCCTCTCTAGGATTTCCGCTGAACTGGTTTTGGAAAAAAAAATCACGCTCCCTAAACATCTAGAAATGAGCACTGTGTCCAAAACTGAATACTTCCATACTATATAGAGTGTAACTGAGTAGGCGAAAAGTACTTGATTACCTACTACTTCTGGAGATTTTGAAGTGTGCATACGATGGACCATTCACAACCCCACAGGAGAGGATTTGTGAATGGCAGCGAAGTGACTCTGATGCTGTAGGTCAAGTAACAGTGACATCTTCGCTTGTGGAAGCAGTACATACAAATTTAATTCATACAATACAATACAATACACATACAAACATCCATACTATATAGAACATACTTTTTTAATGTTTGCAAAGTAAGTTTCAAACCAAATGTTACTTACTGTCAAAAGTTAACACAAGAATGAGAAATAAAATCATAAAGTTGCAGTTGCAGAATTGAATACACTTTATTAAAAAGACAACTATGTAGCATGACTAGTACAACATCAAAGCTGCACAAAGGTGTTAAAAAGACATTGACAGTAGCTGGTTTCCACCGCGGGCCTCTCAGCTGGAGACCCATGACTGTTAGAGGCCCTGGGCCGGGGCACTGGCCCCATTGGCCCAATCCATAATCCATCCTCATGCATAAATGCTGATATAAGCTCTCTAAAGTCCACACACAAGAGATCACAGGGATTTTTAAGAGCCAATCTGAACAATGATTGAGACACAAAGCATGAGTAGCTCCTCTGTCTCGTTTTTGCTGACAGAGTCTAGGGCGATTTCATGCGTTATTATTAAAAGAAATAAAATCACCACCAGCACCTTTAATTTCCACTAAAGTGCACGGAAGTGCCTCAGTGCTGTTTATAATCGATCATTTAAATTTGTCCTTTTTTTTTTTTCAAATAAGAACTGTTTTGTCAGTTTTTTCAGTTTGTCAGTTTATTGACTCATTGATTTCTGTGAATTTATTGATTTTCTGTCATTTAAAAAAAAAAAAAAAGCAAAACAACTTTGACGTGTTAAATTTAAGCAAGACACCCCAGGTGAATAATGTACAGCCTATATAAAAAACTAATAGATCATCATGCTTCCCCAGTTAATTAATTACATTAAAAATTGCAAATGCAATTCAAATGCAAAAAAATTTTTTTTACTACGCAGCCTCTAAAGGGATATTGTGGTGGAAAAAATATGGAATGGGAAGAAAAAATATATTTCAATGCTTTTGTGTTCACTTGCAAAAAACTCAAAGTTTTGTGAACAGTCACAAATGGTGTGCTCAAGTCCTACAGGGAACTTTGTATTTATGAGTTGGGAAGTTGTGTATACGATGTCAGGTGCGTTCAAGTCACATTCGTCTGAGCGAAATAATGTTCCTTCTCTTAATTAACTACACAAAATACAGCAATATTTTTAAACAGGTTTTTAAACTACTTCTAGAAAATGAAGAACAAAAAATGTGATTCAGGTGTGTTTTGCTTTTATGTTTTTAATTAATTGTGGAAGCCACTGTATACTTTATCGTTACATATTATATTGTTATATTACAATTAGATTATTTTATTGTAAAAAGAAAAGCCTGACAATGTCACTGCTGAATACCTATAGCCCAAGTATTGTTGTATGTTTCTCACTGAACTCTTAAAGATCAGGCCTCAAAGAAAAATCTGAGCTTCATACTAGTATTTATGACTGTTACGTACTGCTCAGAGACACAAAGATTGAGGATCCAAATGCAGTGTTTTATTAAGGGGTAATCCACAATCAAGTCCAAAAACTGGCAAATGGTCAAACACAGAGTGGGCAGTCCAAACAATGATATCCAGAACCAGTGTTGCCAATTGCTTTCAGTTGACAGTAGGTAAAACTGGTTGCTAAATGTCATACTGGTGAGTCCTATATTAATATAAATATAGATCAGTGAGCGAGTCACAGAATCTAGATAATGTTTGTCCAAGAAGTTGCTAGATTTGTCGCAAGGCTTTTGAAAAAGTCTCAAAAGGGGCAGGGAAGTCGCTTAATCTAGTGACAAAATCACTGAATTGGCAGCACTGTCTAAAACACAGGCAAACCAAAAAAACAAGGGAAAACACAACAAAACCAAGAAAACTGGGAAAAACCAAGGCTAGGGAAGCATTATTAACATTAGCGAGACTGAGCAATGAATGAGACAGAAACCAGGCTTTGAATAGGGTGAGACTGATGAGATAATAAGACACAGCTGTAGACAATCATGGCTGATTAGTCTGGGCAGTGGGTTATGGGTAATGAAGTCCGAGATGGTGTGGCAATAGTCCGGGGTGGAGTGCCCTCTGGTGGTAATCATGGGCAATCTAGCTGGTGACTGCTCCCACCTGGCACTCTTTGAGGAGGGCTCAGGTGTCGGAAACATGCTCTGCAGGTTCCTCCGCCCTGAATGAGGGCCCAGTGCTGCAGCTATCCAGCTCTGAGGATCTCTGTGGATGTGACCAGCATTAAGGCAGGAGATATTGAGGACTCACCACCTCACTTTCCTGCCTTATGAGGAGCTGGTGGAGGTTGTCACTTGTGCTGTGGCCAAACGCTTGCAAGCTATTTCTCCCCTGACACGGCATAGTCCTTGAAGGCCCTGACTGGGGTTACGGCTGAACTGCAAAAAGAGTGTGGTTTCTCCATTACAGAGGACCACTTTTCTAAGTGTGGCATGGGACTCGATGACGATGCAGGCACGCTTGTCTCCTGCTCGTATTGAATCGATCCTGGCAGCCTTCACTCACTGTGAAACAGTTTCAGAGACTGTTAGGTCTGATTGCAGCTGCATCCAGTGTGATACCTTTTGGCCTGCTGTACATGAGACCTTTGCAGTTGTGGCTCAAGACCAAGGGGTTTTTACCCGAGGAGCAACCAGTTCCGCATGATCAAGGTTACGTGCAAGTGTCTTCATACCTTGGTGATGTGGAAGAAGCCTTGGTTCTTGTCCCAAGGTCCTGTGTGGGGGCATCTTGTCGTCGATAGATGCTTCCCTCCAGGGCTGGGGAGCGATCCTAGAGGGCCTCTCAACGCAAAGTTGGTGGAGGGGTCATTATCTATCCTGGCACATAAATTGCTTGGAGATGAAGGCTGTCTTTCTAGCTCTGAAACACTTCCTCCCAGATATCAGGGGCCATCATGTGCTTGTCCAGACAGACAACACATTGGTGGTCTCCTACATAAACCGGCACACCAGATCGTCCTGTGGCCTCAGGGCAAGCTACTCTTGCTGAGAGCAGTGTACATCCCTAGGCATCTAAATCATGGAGCAGACATCCTGTTGAGGCAGGGAGTTCGGCCAGGCAGAAGTGGACCTATTTGTGTCTCAAGAAACAATCCACTGTCCGCTCTGGTTCTCCCTTACACATCCAGCCCCACTAGGGTTGGATGCCATTGTGCAGGCATGCCCGAGGCTGTATCTGTATGCTTTCCCCCTGATCGCTCTGCTCCTGGGAGTTCTAGAGATAGTTCACTAGGACATCATCAGTCTACTCTTAGTAGTTCTAGCCAGCCCATGTGTGGTTCTCGGACCTAATGTCTCTGTGGAGGAATTCTGATCAGTTGTTAATCTGTTTTGGGTCACCTAGAAAAGGTTATCCAGGGATCAAGCAGATAATGAGTAAGTGGATAGTCAAGGCTATTTCTCTTGCTTATGGCGTGTGTAGTCAGCCTTCCCTTATGGCTGTCAGAGCACACTCTACCAGAGCACACTCTATGAGACGTATGGCAGCTACAAAAGCCTTATTGCCAGGAGTATCCCCACAAAAAGTATGTGATGCGGTGGGCTGGTCCTCTCCGCACACATTTGTGAGGTTTTACAACCTAGACCTGAACTCCACACCAGGGTTCCAGGCGCTCATGTCTTAGTTGTGCTCACCATGATTCACGTTAGACAGGCACTTGTCAGTACGGCGGCATGGGTATTATTATTGCCATAGCATTCCCACTTCTGACACAGTGCGAGTTCTCTCGAAATGGAACATCTCAGGTTACAACTCTAACTATGGTTCCTTGAGAAAGGAATGAGATGCTGTGTTGCCCTGTGATTGACTTTCTTCGGCCAATCAGCATTGTTGACATTGTTTGGTCCATGTGCTTGTACTCATGGATTGTACTCATGTTGATTTGACTGCTTCTACTACTCTCATTTGTAAGTTGCTTTGGAGAAAAGCGTCAGCTAAATGACTAAATGTAAATGTAAATGTGCGCTAAATAGCTTCCTGGTCATGACATCACATGCTATGGGCTGATATCCCGCCTTGCCATTGGACTGATTTCACATGTGCTTCAAAACACAATCACGCAGAGGTGTCCCCATAACATCGCTACTTCAGACACAACATCTCGTTCCCTTCTCAGGGAACCATGGTTACAGTCATAATCATGAGAAGGTTTTGTTTGGATGCAGTGCGAAACCTTTCCATTTCCATATATGGCTTGAGTGATCTGAACCATATATTTCCATCATTTTCTAGGGCAGGGACAATACATCGAATCTGATATATGATGTATTGTGATTCTGTCACAATACAGAGTGATTCTGATATTTTCCGATGTTTCACGATTCTCTCTCGAATCATTTCTGAGCTTAGTTTTTAAATAGCAGATGGCACTACTATACGTGCTTTAGAAACACTCGTACACTGCCTGCTTCCAGTTCCTTTACACACACCACTTAAACCTAAAATAATCATTCATAAAGTTCGAAAAAGGTTGAAGCGAATTACAAATCTCGCATCATAAAAGCATTCTGAGCCGAGGTGCAAGTATATTTAACCACTTACATGACTCAGCCAAACACAAGAGCACTGTCCAGCAGTCTTCTTCATGAGCGTTTGATGGTGTGCGGTTAAAAACTAGCCTAGATCGCCATCTGCTGTTAAAACTCAGAATCGATTAGAGAGAAAATATCAGGATTGATCCAGATATATTGTATTGATCGAGAATCGATGTATCGTCCCAGCCCTATAATTTTCATACAATTTATGAAGTAGTATGGTCAGTTTGGCCGTATCTGATATGAATTCAACCGAACGAACAAAGATGTACGTTATTGCTTGGCGCCGCATCAAATGGATAATCTATTTTTTTTCTTTATATTTAAAATATTTTAAGAACTTTTTTTTTCTCAAAAATTTGAGTTATTTTAAAAGTTATTTATTAAAAGTAGAGTTATTTTTTGAACTCTTGGCATGAAAACAAACTTTTTAATGTTCGATGCTATTTCAAAATGAAGGTCTGAACACACCTTTTGAGTCTGAAAATATACTTGTTGCAAATTAATAAATTACTCTTCCTCTGTAATTTGTATTGAATCCAAATATGAAAACTGGAGATTTTAAGCTTTCAAATGATAGCTTGTCACTATTACTTTAGGTTTAGACTAAGATATTATTGTTTTAAATATATGGCAAACGACCCACTGTACTGTTTGGCGCAATCACGAGGACTCCACCTTCAGACCTGCCCCTTTTTTTTTCTTCGAAAGCGGCAAGCGACTTTTTGGACAAACCTCAGTAACTTTCCAA